>VXAL01017373.1:13446-84364 GCA_013399475.1 Chauna torquata
GTATGGAACACAGGTCTTATGAGGAGCGGCTGAGGGAGCTGGGATTGTTTAGTCTGGAGAAGAGGAAGCTCAGGGGAGACCTCATTGCACTCTACAACTTCCTGAAGGGAGGTTGTGATGAGGAGGGGGTCGGCCTCTTCTTCCAGATAACTAATGATAGGACTCGAGGTAACGGCCGCAAGTTGCGCACAGGGAAATTTAGACTAGACATCAGGAAAAACTTTTTCTCTCAGAGAGTGGTCAAGCACTGGAACAGCCTGACCAGGGAGGTGGTGGAGTCACCGACCCTTGCGGTTTTTAAGAGGCGCCTGGACAAGGTGCTACAAGATATGGTTTAGTAGCTTAGTGGGTAGTAATGGTGATAGGATGACGGTTGGACTAGATGATCTTGAAGGTCCTTTCCAACCTTGTGATTCTGTGATTCTGTGACTTTTGCTAAAAGACTGTTTTGAGAAACTGTCTCTTTGAAGCCTTATAGAACTTAATATCCTGGGTTGTTATCTTCCTGGCTTCTTCATCCTCCTCACCATGTGATAAATCCATCAGGGTACAATATAAAAATGTAAAAATTTTCTGCGCATCTCACTGTTTAAATAAATTAATTGAAAAGTCAAAATTCTAGAGTTGTTTTTCTAGACTCTAGTAATTTTTGAGCTCTTTAGAAAGGCATGCCTGGAAAATCTAAGTCTAAGTAATTTGCTGGATACAAGTAAATTTTGGGAATATAGATAGATATACAGAACTAATCTAATTTATATTTCCCTTAGGATATTTTTAGGAGATAAGTATATTATTGAGCTGCAATAATAATATAATGACAGAAAAATGATAATGAGTGGAAATGTAAGTATGAAAGAATCATCTGTATCATGAAGAATGATGACATTGTTAACCAGATACACATTAGGAAGTGCTAAAAATTGTTTTACAAATAGATAAAAATGTCATTCTTCTGAGCTTTCCTAGAGCTGATGTGTTTTTGTCCTTGTTTTGTCAAATGTAGTTGAAGGTAAGCAAAGTAATAGGCAGAAACTTGGATAGGTGGTAAATGTTTCAGCTTTAGCAATAGAAGGTTTTACTGCACCAAAGCCTCAATCACAGGCTTATAAGACCGTCACTTTTATAATAAAGAATGACTCATCAGAAATGAACTTTTGGGAGAAGTTCAGTTAGGCCCTATCTAATCTTGATCTAATCAGAAGGCAAAGAGAAGCAGCTGTTCAGGCACAGATGGGATTATTGGAGTACAAGCAGGTTCGGCACACGAGCAGAAGTGTCCCTAGCCTATGTTTCCATTTGGAAATGTAGTCCCTGTGGCTGATGATTGTTCTGAATCTCATTTTTGAATTCCCTACCTACTTTTTGGTAATAGTCTTTTACTAACCTGGAACTGACTGGATGGTAGGGAAAAAAATGCTATTTTGCATATATGGAACTCTCAAAGAAGCTCAAAGCTTGGTGATAAATAGTTTCAAATCACTCTTTCTAAAAACATCAGGAATCTAAAAATCTGAAATTATTAAAAAGTAGCAATACTAAAGCTTAAGCTAGCAGCTGGACTACCAGAAAGAACTTCAAATTGCTGAGAGGTCAATATGTTTAAGAATTTTACTGACTCTGCCGGTGTCTCAAATCACCAGTGAAACATCAGAGTCACTGGGGTGTATCTGAGTATTGGCTTCTGGAAACAGTCCTTTTTAAAGCCTTTGATCAGGAAGGTGGTATTTCTGAGTATTCCCTGCCTTGTGGTTATATAAATTAGGGTACGAGTATAGGAGCAGATTCTCAGTTACACTGAAAACTCAGTTACAGTCCCACCTTGGTAGAGTTCATGCGGACTTGTCCATGTTCATGAAGATGACCAGAGGGCTGGAGCACCTCTCCTATGAAGCCAGGCTGAGAGAGTTGGGGTTGTTGAGCGTAGAGAAGAGAAGGCTCCAGGGAGACCTTGTAGCAGCCTTCCAGTATTTAAGAGGCCTACAGAAAAGCTGGAGAGGGACTCTTTTTGAGGGAGTGTAGTGCTAGGACAGGGGGTAATGGTTTTAAACTGAAAAAGGGTAGACTTAGATTAGACATTAGGAAGAAACTCTCCACCATAAGGGTGATGAGGCTCTGGAACAGGTTGCCCAGAGAAGATGTGGATACCCTATCCAGGAAGCTCTCAAGGCCAGGCTGGGTGGGACTTTGAGAAACCTGGTCTGGTGGGAGGGCATGGCAGGGGGCTTGGAACTAGATGACGTTTAGGGTTCCTTCCAACCCAAACCGTTCTATGAGTCTATGAAATTACATGACTGACCAAACAAATTATTCCATTATGAATAAGAGTGGTGTCTTAGTCATGGACAAGAATAGTACCGGGGAAGTATTTACCAAAGTTAAGCTCTGACGAATAACCTAGAGCTAGTGATAGAGAGAAAGAAAGAATATGAACTCTTCAATTTTTTTTTTCTTTTTAGTCAGATTTATGTTACCTGCCACAGAGGAACTCTGCTTGCCTTCTCCAACATCATATCGTTCATGGAATCATTTATTACTCTGAAGTGACCAGCCTGCTTAAAGCAGATTTCAAGGGAAAAGCCCAGATTTTCTGGTGTGGAACTTTTCTGGGAGAAGGCAATATTACTTATTTCAAAGGCACTCTGCAAATCTGCCCTGCCTAGTGCAGTTGTTATTCAGAAAATTGAATAAGGTAAGAGACAATCAACACACACACAAAAAATATACTGCTGTAATGTAAAATAATGTCTGAATATTTATGTTCAGTAATATTAGCAACTTTTCATACCTTTTTGTTATTGCATTTCTGCAAACGCTCTACAGCATGAATTATACTTATAAAAATGCGCTGGACAAAATGTTAAAAATATTACAGTTGTCCAAAAGAACAAGGTGAAATGACCCTTTCTCTGTAAGATTCAGAAGCCTTTAATATAGAGTGATGTAAAGTTAAAACAAAAAACAAAAAACAAAAAACACCTTCAGGTGTGCTTACAAATATTTATTAGATGTACTACCTTTATTACATGTCTTATTACCTCCTCTACTTCTTCACCTTTCCACTCCACACCTTAAGATGGGACTTTCAAAAGTGACATCCATTTCAGCTCAACTATCCTGTTTATGTCCCTCCCACTGTCATGGGCAGCAGCAGAAGTCAGGAAAAGTGCTTATGAAATTTCCTTCCATTTCTATTTACAAAAAGATCCTCTGTCTCATCTCGTGGAGATGAGTTCCAGCTATACAGCCCTAATCATGTTCTCTGAATCCAGGGCAAGGTCCAGATTATTTTCTTTTTGCAGCTCTACTCGGTCTTTCTCATAGCAGTCCTTCCTTCTCAGATGCTTTCATCAGTTCTTGGACAGAACAGACATCTCTGTCATGGGCTGAATGGATTTTGATAGAAGTTTTCTCTTAAAATAACTTGTGACTAAATAATGTGGAAATCTAGAGATGCATAAAATGAATTGTTTAATGCATATAACACTTTTTTTTTGAAGAATGTTGGTGTGAATGTTTATGGGAATTTTATTCCCATTGTTCTGATTATCTTCATTTATCCCACCATTTTGGTACGCATGAGCTCTCTATCACCAATGAAGCCAATTGGATTGGAGATCCTAAAGCAGTGTATCTGGTGCTCACTGCTAAAAAGTTATCATGTTACAGCCTATACCATATATGAGCCTAGTTTTGAACTGCTTCCTTCCTCTTTAGCTTTCATCTCTCTACAGTTCAAGCAGTGACTAACTTTGTCATTAGATTGTGCTTGTACTGAGCTCTTCAAAACGTGGCCACATCCCTTAGTTTCAGTGCAACAATTTCAGATCTGTATTACAGAATCCTAGAAAAATTTAGGTTGGAATGGACATCCAGAGCACATCTGCTCCAGTTCTGCATGCTCAGGACAGAGCCAGTCATGAAGTTAAATCCACTTTCAATGCTTGATCTGGTAGCTTAGATCCTTGTCCAGCCAAGCTTTCCGTTTTTCAAAGGTTGGAGATTTCACAGACTCTCTGGGCTCCATTTCAAAGCTAAACCACTCACACTGTGAAATATTTTTTTCCAGTGCCTGAAGCCATTTCACTTGTTTAAACATGAGTCATCCATTGCAGTCATTTTAGTGTAACCTCTGAGAATGGCCCATCTTTGCTTCCTCGTAATCATCCATTTAGGAGCCATAGGCAACAATTAAATATTCCTTCTCACCCACCTTGTTGTCCAGCCCCTGATCACTTTGGTGACCTCTGCTGGACTTTAGTATGTCAATGTCCTCCTCCTACTGAGGAGCCCAAGGCAGCATGCTTCTCCAGTTGTAGTCTCACAAGTGTTCAACAGTGGGTTAAAAAACACAGCCTGGTATGCCTTAATCCCTGCACAGGCACACTGCTGACTTGCTTTCAGCTTGCCTATCAGGAATGCCGGGTCCTCTTGTGCAAAGCTGCTTTCTAGCTAGCCAGCCCCTAGCCTGCCCTATTGTGTGGAGTTACTCTGTCCCAAGTACAGAACTTGCATTTGCCTTTGCTGAACTTTAACAGGTTTCTGTCAGTCCATATCTTCAGCCTTTTTCCCTAATGAAGTTGTCGTACACAAATTTCCTCTCAGCCCACATTGCTCCATTTCTCTTGAGGTTTGGTCACCATCCCGAAGAATCTACTTTAGGGCACATCTGATTTGTTTAGCAACCATGTCGGCAAAGCTGATCTTGCTCCACTTTGTCAGACAGGTCTTCAGTTCTCTGTCTAGCTACTGACAATCAGCCCTTATTGACTCCCTCCCTCCCTTCCTCTTCCTAGGAAATACCTGGACATCATTTTCCAGTCTTGCTTCTCCAGCTGCACTGATGACACCTAGAACAAGCCTGAGACCCAATTTCTCTGTATAGGTTGACTCCTCTTTCTACATCCTTCACTTTGTGCCTACAGTCCTCTGTATAGAGGCACATATCAGTCTAATGTTCTTATTACACAGACTTTGCACAGGGTGAAGACAGTTTTAAGAAGCAGTGTTTTTTGTTTGTTTGTTTTGTTTTAGAAAATAGTTATTCCTTGTGGACTGGTAGAGTAATAAAATATAATTAATCATGAGTGCTTACCAACAAAATATTTGTTGTTAAAGTTCAGAGACACTGCACATCTCTGTTAGTTGGTTGTTTTCCCTCATGACTCTTCTCTTGTTTTAATAATCTGTACTATTTGTATTTATCATGAACAACTGGTCCCAGAAAAACTAAATTAAACCATTAGGACCTTAGTTTGCCAAGCATTATCTAGGGCTTTTGTTTTTGTTTGTTTGTTTAATTATAAATACTTGAAAGATTTTAACTTAAAAGGCCAGAGAATATTAATCAAAAGAAATGTTGTCTAGAAAAGTAATTGGTCTTTGAATGTGGGCAGCTCAGGTTAAATATCTCAAAGACATAGCTACATTTTTGAAAATTTGAAATTTTAACAAAACTACTATTTCTAAGGTAAAAAAGGATTTGTCATTAATTGGATTCAGTAAGATCTAAAAATATTCTGCATGTTGCTTTACCTGAGGTGCAATTGTCATACTACCTTTTTTTTGTTTATGCAAGCTATTGCCTAGGTATGTTTTAAGCCAAAGGCTGCGCACAAACATTTTTGGATTTTTTTTCCAGGTATGAATGTAGTCTATTGATAATTAAAAAACATATTTAAGGGCTAGTCTGAAAACATTCTGAACACATAGTCTATAAAGTGGAAAGCAAGTGAAATATTTTAAATCTACATCTATACATCAAATCCTCTCCCAGATGTTTCCCAAGTACTTAAGAAAATATCTGAGTATAAGGATTTTGTGTCAATTTGTAATAAACACAAGGATTTGTAACAATTACTATAGCTCATAATAAAACACAGCCATCTCTGGCATTGAGGAGTTGTCTGTTTAAGCAAGCATACAACACCTTGCATTGTTTTAGGATAGAAAGTAAAGAAGACTCTCAGTTCATCTGGGAAACTTCAGGGAAAGGTAAAAGGAAGAGATGTCAGTAACTGAGCAAAAATCAAAAGAAGAAAATGCATGTTTTTGCAAAGGAAGTTCCATGGTTCCAAGAGGCCTGCCTTTTTCTATTGTTTTTAATCTCTTTCAAAACAAGAGCATCCCTAGCATTTTGCAGCCTCAAATCTGACGCCACTATATGAGATTTTATTTAGCAGAGACTCAAAGGGATGAACTGGCAACAACTGAAGTTAAAAATCTGTCATGTTGACAGTAAGTCATATGTACCCTCAAAAAAAGCAAACATTTACTAAGTGCTCTAGATCTGTTATGCAATATTCAGCTTGTTTTCTGTGTGTTTTTTTTTTTTTTTTTTTTTTGTCTGTCATGTCCTTGCACTTAATTCCAGCCTATCACGTTTTAAAACGCCAGGCACTAAAGTTACCGGGGAATGGTATTTGCTGCATAAGCTGGCATTCCTATGGCCTTATCATTTTCCTATAATGACCTTTTATAGCAAGAAATGTGAGGATTGCAAACAGCATAAATACTTCAGGATGCCCATGTCCTGTTGCTAAAGACCCAGATCAAATACATAGGTTTCTTGCAAAGGTAGCTTTTTCTCCTAACCGAGCAGATGACAGGATAGCTATCCCAACAGTGCTGATGAATTACATGTGGAAAAGAATGGAAGTTTCAGAATGTTCTACCATTCAATTTTATTTTAGTCTCTTTTTAGTTCAGCTGTTTATTTTTATTTTTCCTGTATATGAAATACTTAACCCCCTTGGTGCTGCTTCCCTTTTTACCTGCTCTAGCTTCAGACATATTTTGAAACAGCTAGAGAAATGCTTAGCTTCCGAGGTTTAACCAGATTTATATGGGATTATTCCTTGAAAATGAAAAGTGGATTTGCAGATCAGCTGTGCTAGCTCCCCCCTGGTTTGTATGTCATTATACAATTTCTAAGTAACTGGTATTTGTATATGTCTTGCTTTTAAATATCCAGCCTTAGACATGAAGCAGCATGATATTCATAAAGTGCTAGCTGTGATTTCCCTAATGAGATGCTCAGTCTGTAATCACTTCTGAAAAATTCTGGTCCAAGTTTAATCAACTTACCAACTGTTGTAAGATGTCAGGATACATCTATCAGGATACTACTACCAATTTTATTTCCATAAAATGGGACAATAAATCATTATCTCTTGATTTATAATCCCTCAGATATAACTTGATTTCTAATGACAAACAAATACAATAAATAACAATTTTAGCTGCAGATATGAGAAATGACACAAGCATAAACAAATATGTAATGTAAAATTAGTTACCATTTAGTTTCTAAATACTTATGGAAAACCCACAGGAGGATTAAATTTTTTTTCTAATTTCTTAAAAGATTGTGATCTTGATAATTGCACTTGTATTTAGGATTAGAATTTTTTTCATCTGATGGCGACTGTGATATGATACAAATGGTGATATTCCCCAGGCTACTGCTGCCATCGTAGCACAAACTGTACCTGTCTTCAGCAGTTACTCATTCTGCTTGTGCTAGTGACAGCCTTTTTGCAAATATCATGTCCTAGCATGTATGTGAGACTCCCCAGACAAGATCATGCCAGATTCAGATGTGTTACAGAACCGTGGCCTCATCGAACTCGGGGGAAGCCTAGACATGTCTGAGTGAGCACCACAGTGCTGCTGCTGCAAAGACTGGAGCTACCAGAGATTTCAGTGCTGGTCCACTTGGCTGCACTGAATCTCCTCTGAAGTATTTTGACTTTGGCCCTTAAAATGAGAGCCATGTTAACTTCACTACAGTCAGAGAAAATATTAATCTGAAGGCTGCTGGCCCAGATCTTTCTTCATGAGGCAGAATTGACTGTTGTTGTCTTTTCTTCTCTAAGCTTTACTTTTTTTTTTTTTTTAATACCAGTTTGAAAGTTAGCAACTAATGTCATACAATGCAGTCAGTTAATAGAGTCTTCAGAGGGCAATTACCCAGAACTGAGAATGTGAGCATCTATGACTTTTAAAGATGATCTTGCCAGGTTCAAATTCTCATGTGGAACTCTTGAATTACTTTCTTCAAAAAAATCTTAAGTACGCCCTAAATCTGATATTCAGCAGTCTAAAATATATTTTAGAAATAATTAAACTTTCTGTGATATTTTTAGAGCATTTCCTTTAGTTTCACAAGCACAGTGCTGTGATACCTCAATCCACTCCAGCTTTAGTCCTGACATCATGGAACACACATATTTAGGAACCAGTGGAGCCAGTCCATCCACTGTTTACCCATGATGGCTTGGTCTTCCTCATTACTGGCTCTGACATGGTCAGATATTGCAATGAGAAGGGACTTTTCTTTGCACCTTCCTATTTCTATTGGTCCATTGAAAGCCGAAGGTTTTGATAGTCTCCTGACAGGTCAAGATAACAGACCCTAATGTAACCATACTCCAGTCAAGGTTGAAGTAGTGATACCAGAACAGGACTATCAACACCATGTGTTACTCTTCACAACAGATTTCAGAATAGGCCTGCCTAGAACTAACAGACTTTGAAAGACAGAGATAAACAATTATCACTTCTGAGCTTTCTGTTTCCACTTGATACTACCTCAGCTGTGCATAGTGCTAAGCTCTATTTAAAACTGCTGTGCAATTGCATCTGTTCAACAAACTTTTATAGAGGAACATTTTGCTTAGTAAAGTAAATTAAAAAAAGATAAACTACAGGGAAGATTATTCCCCCTGTAGTTTCTGTTTGATAAGTAATAGTACATTTAAGTAGGACAAAAGAAATAAAACCTCAATTGTAGGGTCTGAATGGAGGAATCCAGCCTTGCCATCCATATCTCCTCCAATCCATTCTTACTGCAGCCCCCCTTGATGAGCTTGCAATCTCTCAGCAAGCGAGGCAAGATTGTGTCAGCAATGCAAGGGGTCTGATTGTTTGTGCCTTTCACAATACCAGACTTGTAATACCACAGATATTTAATGAAAAAGAATAATGGCAAAGAAAGGAGACTGCCCAACCCCAGGTGAGTCAGGGGGACCACAAATGCTTTCTTCATCAATGTGTCCTAACTCTTAACCTGGAATAACCATTCTGGCAGTGATAAAACATGCAGACTTTTTTTACTAGACAGAGAAGTGATTCGTTTTTTATAGGTCTTCAAACAGATGTCAAAGAGTTTAGGTCACTAAAGCTGTATCTAGCAGTGATCTATGATGCTGTGTATGAATACCAATTACTTCAGCTGTCAGATCCAGAGAGAAAGATCAGCAAGACAGACTGCAGGGCAAGCTGAGTAGTGGGGGAAGGAAAAAAAGGAGGAAAAAAAAAGATACTAAAACGCAAGAGCCCTGGGTTGACAACACCCCAGGGAGGAGGGATGTGCAGTACTGCTGTAGCATGGGTGAGCACAGTGGTCCTGAGGCTGAGCAGGAAGGTGTCACCTTTTGGGGACAGCCAGTGAGGTGGCACCACGGGCATGATGCTGGCATGCCTTGGTGGTGAGTTCAGGCGTGATGGCTATGTGGGAAGGCAAGGAGGCAGAGCAGTTTGTCACCTCCCTGGGCCAGGTGTGGGTGTGGGCTCCTCAGTGGGGACAGAGAGCAAGGTCCGTGCCCTCCCTTCCCAATGCACAAGTCTTCTCTGCTGCCTCCATCCTTCCTCTGTAGTCCCTGTTTTCTCAGCCCCATCTCTTGTTTTACTTAAATTCTGGCAACTCCCCATATAGCTCTATAGTTCTAAATAAGAAGAATCAGTCTGTGACTCTAAGTAAAAATAATTAGGCTATACGATTAATGCTCCTTGATTTTTCTTGTTCCTTGTCAGTGCCTTTTAAACAATTATCATAGTAATAAAGAATCAACGATATGTCAGTGACTAAAATAGTGTTTGAAGAAATGAGAGCAACATTCCAATCAGATCTCCATTACATTGACACTGAAAAATTATGACCAGATATAGGCTTTGAGCACTTGACTCTTTGTTCTTCCAATTTGTTTTCATTGGAAATTTAAGAAAATATTTTTGCCATTAGATAATATTGCTTGGACCATTTTCAGCTTTATATTTTTGTGACAGATTTATTATTTTTAATTAACAAAAGTCAAAAGCTACCCTAAGATTTTATGAAATGAGGGGCTGACCAATTTCTTCAAAGTCCACTTTATCAGACTAATGATACTGTATGGAAAACTCTTGGATGAGGAACAGTATAAAAATTTGGGACAACAGAATAAACATAAAACAGAAAAAAAGCTCACGCTTCTAGCAGCTATTAATCCTACTCCAACAGGAATCTCCTAAATACTCTCTTTTTTAATAGTAGGTTATCCTGAAATCATGGACAAAAATTATGCACTACTATTCAAATAATAAGATATTTTTTCAGTTTACGGTTAATCTGAAATTGTCTGCAAATACTTTTTGTAAAATACCCTTGAACAACACCAGTGGCAGCAGCCGATGGCTTATAAGGCAACTGAGTAGGAAAGTGATAGGTGCTGTATGGAACACTGCTGGCTAGGAAACTGGACATGGTGTTCTGATGAGTCTGATTTTCTGTTATTTGGGTCCCTCAATTTTTTTTTAATCATGTAATGGATCAGCAAGCAATTATTCTTGTAACTTCAGTTATTCCTTTCTCAGGAATGTTTTTTGAGAACATTGATCTTGCTTTCTTGACATATATCAACTGCTATACCTAATGAACATATTCACATGTGATGACATGTGGAGAGAAAAGGCCAGCATCATCAAAGAGTGCCCAACATACACAAGAGTTTGGTATCTGCATGTGTGGCTATAGTGCAAAAAGGAGGGCACAGATGGAAGCAGAGATACCTGTTGTGATCTTGAAATGTGGTTGCTGTCCTGTCTGATGCATCAGTTAAAAGTAGATAGAAGGTGCCTACAGGGTCGTCTAATTTACCTACCTATCTTCTTCTACCTAAATTACCAGACCAATTTTTGATTCATCTCCTCTGAGCAACACTCGACAATACATGTTCTGCCTTCATTTATCTTGCCCTTTCTATTTCTATCTGTCGCCATCCCAGGTGATGCATTTTGTACCTCACCTTTGGCATACCAGGGAATTGAAGAGTGAAAGAGGTCCTTCAGGAGGGCTCAACCCATCCCTGTGCATATCATATGTTGCAAATTACAGCACTGGTTAACTCTGCAGCTACGCAACAAATCTGAGCCTGAAAAGACCAAACAATATCTGATCCCATTACAAATCCGAGGGGAACAATATTGGCAGTGGGATACTGACAAAATACTTCAAAATGCAGCCTAGCCATTGCTTTCATTTTTCTTTAGACAATATAATCTTTTAAATATGCTAATATGCTACTGTAAAGAAAATGTTCATAATCTATATTCTTTAAATATAACAATCTACCTTTAAAGTGTGGTCTGTGAACTGGCATATTGCCCAGGAGAACAGCTTATAAGTGCTCTCACAATGACTTTTGTTCTCACAGCAAGCAAGTCTTTAAGTGTGTTTTCAGGAAACGTCCCTGGTGTGTACAGGCAGTGCTGGTAAATCATTGTTGATTAATCGCAGTTCCCTTACTCCATTCCTTGCTTCTCTCCCTGAACTCTTTCCTTGATGTTTCAGTGTTTACTTCATCAGTGGACTTGGTAGGATGCAGTGCGTATTTCTTACTTGAACCTTTTAAGCAGAAGTGCTTAACAGCAGTGATAATTTATAAGACAGATGGGAAGGCGGGGAGTGATGACAAGACTTTCTCAGCAAGTGTAACATTAAAGCATGCAAAGGTTTCACCTAGAAAAAAATGTACCACTGCTCCAAGTTGATGCAGACTTGTATGTTGTTTCAGGTCAACATCAATTTTTTTAAAATTTTTTTTTAGGAGAGTTGTATGCAGTATGTAACCTGTGTTGGAGAACTTGGGCTTGTTGCTCGTGATGATTTTCTTTTGGTTCAGACAATATAACTTTATTCTGATCACAAGTGTATGGTTCCCTTTTATATATGAGGAAAATGCCATACATCTTATATATACATTCAAAAAGGTCAAATAAGGCTAACCTAAACTATGAATTAATTCTAAACAAAGATGAAATTTATTTGCATGTTAAATTTAATAGCCCAATATTCAAATGTGCAACTCAGAGTGTTATTAAACACATGTTAATGTTTCAGTCACCCGACGGCTTGTTTTTTATCATAGAATCATAAAGTCATAGGACAGTTTGGGTTGGAAGGGACATTTAACGATCACCTAGTCCAACCCCCCTGCCATGGGCAGGGACACCTTCCACTAGACCAGGTCGCTCAAAGCCCCATCCAGCCTGAATTTGAACACTTCCAGGGATGGGACATCATCCACAACTTCTCTGGGTAACCTGTTCCAGTTTCTCACACCCTCCTAGTAAAGAATTTCTTCCTTTTATCCAATCTAAATCGGATTCTTTCAGCTTAAAACTGTTGCCCCTTTTCCAGTCTCCACAGGCCCTGGTAAAAAGTCATTTTTCAGCTTTCTCATAAGCCCCTTTAGATATTGAAAGGCTGCAATGAGGTCTCCTCAGAGCCTTCCCTTCTCCAGGCAGAACAACCTTGTATACAATTACCTTGTAGAGGATTCAAAACACATGCTGTTTTCACAAAATGAGTCACAGAATGGCTGAGGTTGGAATGATCCTCTAGAGGTCATCCTGTTCAACACCCCTGCGCAAGCAGGATCAGTTGTCCAGGACCATATCCAGACAGCTTTTGAGTATCTCCACGACCACAAGAGGCACAACCCACATTATATATATACATATGAGTTACGCTCTGGATGTATTCTAGAACAGTTCATGCCTAGTCAATTCCCTATTTCTTACCCCATGCTACATGATTAATATTAGTTTTGGCCCATTCTGCTTTATCTGCTCAAATTAAAATTTGTGGATACTTATGGACAGTGTGTTTTTAGTTTTGAATACTCTCAGTGGCCAAAACTAAACCTGCACCATCTGAATGATTAAGAGCACATCAGGCAATATAACTGCGCTCCCTATTATTACACATGTTGCAAAGGTACCACTTGGATCCCGTGCAACTTGTGTGGTGGACCTATGTTGGAATCCAATCTGAATATCTAATTTATTAATTCCATCTTGTTGTTCAGTCTACGTTCTGTTACAGAGGAAATCAATTATTTCTGGAAGGACTGCTAACAAGTGCTTTTTACTGGGAAACCAAGCATTCTCGTTGTCTCAGGGTCTCATATGAAAATTCCTTTGACATCCTTCATGAAGGAAATAAAATTAACAACAGTGATGTTTTATGTCCAAACTGTCACACATGTAGAAGTACAGAACAAATTGAACAGGGCTTGCAATGCTTTAACAATATTTCTGATGCTTCTTAAAACAATGATGAGTGTTTTGAAGAAAATTGTTCTTGTTGAAGCTTTCTGTGGTCTACACCTGTGATCAATCCCACAGCCACATTTGATCCTGAAAAATCAATCTCACTTGTTAGAGTTAGCTAAAAACGTTCTCTTTGATTTCCTGGCAGTGAGTCCCATCTACCCATGAAACTTCTCCTTCTTTGTTTCCAGTTAGTACTGTGTTTCCCAACAAATGAGCCACAGTTGCCTCTGAATTTTCTCTAGGTAGCCCTGAATTTTTCCTTGGTAGCTGGCACGTGCGTAGGACCACATTTCCCAGTGGGGGTTGATTTCCATGTTGCTTTATATTGGTGTTCTGTTGGTGAGCTGTGTAAGTCTGGAGAGCTTCTTGAGCCCGTGTTCACTGCTGACCTGACTGCTCCAGGATCAAGTTTGTGTTTGAGGCACGCGGCTGTTTCACTCATTTACCGGCATCACCATAAAGGATGTCTGTTTCTGGGCCGTGATCATCTACCAGCTCACAAGGGCTATCGCTTGTACCTAGCGTGTTCTTTGCTTGCATGGCCCAGCACACAAACAGAAGTGCTTTGTCCCAGCTCAGTCCTCTTCCTTTGTCAATTAGCTTCAGTCTCACCTTGATGGAGCTATCAGATTTTCCTACCATCCTGAAGGACTGTGGATGGTAGGAAATAAGAATTAATCCCCATCCCCTTAAGGAACTTCTGTACAGGTGCATCTGTCAAGTGGCTTCCATTATCTGAATCAATTAAGTGTAGAGGACCAAATCTGTTCAATATTTCACTGACACCAAACTGTGGTATGGGCAGTAGCCTCACAGGCTGCCACTGCCTCTACCCATCTTGTTCTGTCAATGGCAACAAACACAAATTGATGCGAATTCCTCTTTGATCTCTTTAAGGAGCCAATATAATCAATTTGCCGCTGTTCAAACAGTGCCCATTCCCCAGGGGAGAAAGACCCAAAGCAGATTTACAATTCATTGCAAGGAGTTTCTACCATCTACATACTCCACATCCCTGAATTTCCACAGGAATCATGAAAATAGGGATTTTAAATCCCATTCTGTTAAGCCTTTTTTGTACCCCCTGACCCTCAAGACCCTTCTGTGCTTCTGTACTGTAGCAGTACTGTCCCAGACTGTAAAAGGAGGTCTCCAGCTGGAATCCCCAGCTGGAAAATTCTTTATTTACTCTCTCTGCTTCTGTTTTATTTTTATACCAGTACTCCTGTCATCTTTTCATCTTCTGAAGCAGCAACGCGATATAGGTTTTCCTTGGACAGATCTACCTTGAACTGAGACAGGAAAGTCCTTCCTAAAGTATTTGGAACCTCTTTTAACAGAATTATCTGCCTATCCAATTTATCTTCCTCTATGCACACTTGGGCTTCTACTTCTGTTCCCCTCATTTTTTACCCTTCTATTCCCAATATCCAGATTGATTTACCCAGAAGTGGAGGACTCCAATAATCTAATAACATTGCTTCTGATCCCACATCAACCAAGAAAGTATTTGCATCCTCCCACTCACGCTTCAACAGGCATCGTACCTCCACCCAGTCTCTTCCCTCTGAATAAGAAGTCAGTGTGGTGCAGGTTAATCCCAGTGACACCAGGGGTTGGGACTCATAATCTTGAAGGTCCCTTAGTGATTGGTATAGTTTTCCCTCTGGGATAGAAGGAGGAGGAGGTGGAGGTGGTGGATTCATCTGCTTCAGTTTTTCCCAAATATCCTCTTGTTTCATCCCCTTTTCCTGAAGGATTTTATTGATTTTGGAGAGTAAAACTCCTGTGGGCTATCTAGCTCTCCTTCATTCATTCCCTGATATATTAAATATCTCCAAATTATTCCTCTAGGATTGTATGTCCTTGCCTTAACCCCACCACTTCCTTTGCCTTCTCTTTTCCCTCCACTCCCGCAAGGGTCATGGTAACCCTGTGGCCAAGGTAGGCCTATGTGCATTAACACCCGCTTCGCCACCTCATATGTGAAAGGTGTGCACTGTTCTAAAGCCCAAATTTGGTTTACCCACACAGGCCATCACTCTTTCTGTTTTTTTTTCAAATTTTCTCTTTTCTGGACATATCACCTGCTCCCTGGCTTCTATCTCCCTACACCATTTATTATTTTGCTGGCACCCACAACCCCCATCCCTTGCACTGCAGAGTATTCCTGGTTCTCCCAACTCTAGATATCACCATCCCACATCTCCAGGTCCCAATTTGTCTCTCTCAGAGCTGCTACTTTCCTCTGATCTAAACCTCTCCATAGAGATAACAGTGTACCCAGGTACTGTACTTCCTTTCTTTCTAAATCAGGCTTTACCAGTGTTCTCTGCCCTGAGTTCTGCTTTCATTTTTCTTAATTGCTCAGCCTGTTCATTTAGCAGAGTGTTATCACACCGCAGCACGAGTATTTTGTTGTGAGCCACCTGCAAGTTGTATTGCAAGTTCTTTCTCCATTGCTCTCTTTTTCTGCAGCTTGTAAGATAGTGGCCAGATCAAACAACAGGCACTGCAGGGCTCAGCATTTCTTTTCTCCTTTAGAATGATACATGGAAATATAATTTATCCAGTGTCTTTCAACAGCTTTGAGAGTGGGATCCTGGCCAACAACTTTATAATCGCAAGGATCTCCTCCTTGTTCCAGCATAGCTTGTACTAACAGTCCTCTCTCCTCCTGGTTCAGAGAGGTCTCTGACTCCTCTTTCTCCTTTGACCCCCCCTTGTTAGCCACGACGTCTTAGTGCTGGTCTGCTCGAGGTCTGAGCTGGGGGTACCTCGGGCAAGCCCTCACACACTGCCCAGGGTTGGCTCTCCCTCCTCAGATCAGAGGCACAGCCGAGGCAAACTGACTGTTGAAGCACTACGAGGGAACTGCCGAAGCAGCCAGCAGCACAACTCATTTTCCAGCAGCGCTGATGCCGAGTGTCGCGCGCTCATCACTCACCACACACTGGCCCCCAGTGACCCCTTCTCCACCTGATGGCAGCCCCAGCCTCCTCAGGGCCTGGGGTTTTCCTGTTGCATTTTGTCCTTGCAAAGCCTGAATGTTTATGCAAAGATAAGCCTGATTTGTTTTTTTTTTTTTTTTCTTTTCCCTTATATCATACTCTGTTGGTAAATGTGTGAATTAAATTCTTATTAAATAATCTTAGATGAATAATAGGCAAAATGCTAGCACCATCCATGATACTGTCTGCAAAGAGGGCAGTTAGAAAGAAAAAAAGAAAATCAAGAGATTTTGCAACAGGAACTGAAGAAATCCTACTTACAAAGAAATGCATTTAAAAAAATCTTTTTTTTTTTATATATCTATTAGAATATAACTTCCAATATCTTTGTGTGGTGGATATTAAGTTTGCTTTTTAAACTTCAGCAACTTCTATAAGATAGATAGCATTTTTTTCTGTGCTAAGGTACTCCTCTTGGCATTTGGTTTGACATGAATGTGTCAGACAGACTGGAGTGAATGACAAGTACCACTTCAGAGCTATGGTTCGACAAAAACTTGATGGGTAATACTTTTTTATTTGGAAAGAAATGAAGGTTGTTTTTTGTTTGTTTGTGTTCAGACACTCTACTGAAATCCACTTGTTAATTGCTGATTTTTAATCAGCGATGCTGGTGCCTTTGCCAGGTTGGTAAGGCTGACAGAGATACCTCATCCTGCTTCCGAAATTTTGACAAGCAAGAAAAGCCATACGGAACCTGTAATTTCATTTCTTTATCCTAGACCAAAGCACGTCCTGGACTTCCTGATCCCTCAGGTAGGCTGCAAAAAACCATGGCTTTGGTGAAGGTTTTAGCTCAAGTCCACAAAAAAGGAGAAGAAAACAGTTTTGCGGGAGGGTTGGCTGAGTTAGAATGGATTTAAAGATGTTCTCTGAACACTCAGAGAATTTGCAAGACCTTCTTGAATCTATTGCTTGTGTGGAATAAAGACGTCCTTTCTCCAACACCTAAGTAAAGTGCAACGTGAACTCATTTGCATGCAGAGATTTGTTCGCTTGTGAATCCCCTAAAATCTTTCTCTAATAAAATCCAGTCATGTGGCTGTTTGCAGATACCAGCAAACAAAACAAATTGCAAGTGACCAAGATTTGGAATTTTGCAACACAATCATGTATAATTTTTCCTCAATTGATTGAGGCAGCTGATTAGTATTGAGTAAAACCGTTCCTCAATTTGTAATTACACTCTGCTTACATTATTATCTATTTACGCTGTTGGCCATGCCATGTTGTAATTGTTCACCCCACAGCTAGATGTGGCTTTGTTCTCTTCTTTATGCTATCGCCTCTTTGCAGATGCAGCCTTACAATGAGCTAGTCCTGGGTGCTCCCAGTTCTTGTTTCTGCTCAACATCTTGGAAAACTAAACAAACAAAATCAGTCCCTCTAAACCCCTCAAGGCTGACAGGCAAGCTGAGTATGAAATTTGTTACGTCCTAGCAGTTGTGCTGTCTATTGAGGAGGAATGCTATCTGTCAGCTTTTCTTTGCAGCTAATTCTTAAAAATCATCCCTGTGATGCAAGGAGGAGGTATGAAAGTTTTACCAAATATAAAGCAAAAGCCTGTGCTGTCTGCCATTCCTGTTTTTGTTCAATTTTACCCGTGGAAAATAAAAACACCCCAAATCTGAAAGAAGTGGGGAAAAAGAACAGGAAGTGGCATCTGATCTGCCACATGCTAGTCAGGTCATCGCTTTTCTTCCCTTTGTGTACTTTATTGAAGCACTTTAAAACATAACATCACCTGGAACTCCAGAGAAGGTACACTGTTGAGTGTAATAAAGCAATTTTCAATAGGTACTGGCTTGTCTTTATCTGTTCCTGCTTAGGAGAAAATAATAGCATTATCTGACCCTTCTTCTTCAGCCTTTTCCGTACCTTCAGTTATCTGGGGATGAGTTTCTGGTGTCTGTGTTGATTTAAAAGTGAATTTTAATCACAGTATTTGCAATCCTTCTGAACAGTTATTGAGGAGCTAAAGTCGGGATGAGCTTCCAGGTGTCCACCTCTTCTCGGCAGATGGTGATGAAACATCCCGGTGACCTACAGGCAGCCCACTACTGGGACGGCCCATAACTGGGGGCAGAAAGCACGTCCTGATCGAAGGGAGGCATGTGGATCCTGGCATAACAGCAAACAGTTGCTCCCAGATTTATGGAATCTGTTTCTGGCTTCTTCACAAAATTCAGTATCTTTTCTGCCAGAAAATATATTGCACCATGCTTTAGTATGCCAAAGCAGAAGTCACAGTGAACACAGAGCCTCCAGCAAGTGAGAAAAGAGTTTTATATATAAGATAACGGGAATATGTTAGTAAAGTCCAAGAATTGTAACACAATTTCTTTTATATGGAGGAAAAAAAAAAAAAAAAGCAAACAGAAACTGGTAATGTTCATTTTGACCTCAGGATCCCCCTGCTAAAATAGAGTAGTTCCTTGCTCTATTAATAGTTTTCTTAATCGGAATGATTCTTTGGGAAAGGAGTGCTTTTTAATGATTAGATGAGGGTAAGGAGGCCACAGAGTCACCAGAGTTTTGTATCTTCCCCCTATGCAAGATGTTTTTCTGTTATGGATGCATGCTGGTATCAGAGGACGTCTGGTTTAAACACAAATTAGCAGGGCTGTACTGGGCTTTGCTAAAGCACTTTAGAGAACACTGCTTCCCAGATAAAGCATACGCTCAGGTCATTCCTGCCATCATTCCGATCTCTTCACCTTGTACTTTCTTTTATACTGCCCCCTGCATGTTACCTTTTCTTCCTGTGTTGAAAACAAGTGGGATGTGATAGGCACCCCTCCTTGAGGCACAATTTGGACTTCACTGGAGAGTCTTGAATTAATTCAGTTGTGCTGCCACTTGTCCTTTTCTTTTTCTGAGTGATGACCTTCCATTATATGTGCAATCTCTGTTTTCATTACCAAACTGTGGTCTTTTACATTGTCACATTTGGAGTGATTATACATCATGACTATGCACTTTCCTGACAATGAGCTTCCCTTGTGAACAGCTCCATCGGCACTTTGATTTTCTTTATGATTTTTTTTCTGACCATCTCAGAATCATAGCACTTTACTGGGTTTTTATTAGCAGCGAAATCAATCTTAATATGGCATTCAGACATAAACTTTGAGTTTCTTCTATGTATACATCAGTTGCTCAGCAGTCTACATTTTTCACCAGTAGAAAATAAAATACCTCCAGAGAAGTCAGTGGAACAAACTGCAATGCGCACAGATTTTTTAAAAACTGAGTTTGAAAGCTTTTTTACAATTAAATCTACAATCCCAGTCTTTCCTGATTTCAGCCACTGGAGAAAGGCTGCTTCCAATTAGAGTCTGATTCCAGAACTGAACATCTTATTTTTAACCTGTTCCCACTGCAGGCAGTGCAGACACTCTCTGCTTTACAGGGGGCCAGTTATGAACATGCTGGACTCAGCTCCATACCAGCTGGCCCAGGAGGGTGATAAATCCAAATACACCACCTGTGCAGAAAAGATACAGGCTGGGGAGGGGAGACTGCATCTCTAGAAAACACTGAGATCCCAATGACTGCAGTATATTTCTCAGTGAGATGTGAGAGCCCATTTACAGTCTGTATCCTCATGAAGAGCCATTTCCCAGCACTCCTTTAACAAGGGGCGGAAAGAGCTTAGGAAGCCTACAACCAGGCCATAAAACACACACAGCAAAGTCGTTTTACTAAATAGTTTGTTGCTGGAAAATATGATCTCAGAGTGACATGTATTTGCTGCAAATTCAGGTCTAGTGTAGATAATAGCTTCAGAAAAAGTTGAAAATAGAGGTATCCTTAACAAGTTAAGATACTCCCAATTTTAATCTTCAAGAAAGAAATTTAACTACCAAATTTTAAGAGGTCTGAAACAGTTGCTCTGAAACAAAGCTACATGTTTTCAGTCAGCTTCTGTACCATGTAATGGTCTCCATCTTTTGGATGCAAGGCAAGGAACAGTTGGCATTTTTCCTTTATTAGGCAAGTGAAGAAGGTATGCCTATGGATTTCTGCCTTTACCTCTGGCAGTGCCAGTGCAGAATTTCTCAAATGCATTTCAAGCACGCAATTGTTTTGGGGAACCTATTGAGGCTAGAAATGGAAAAGCCTCAGGTATGGAGCACCTGCCAGGCTGACATTAGACACCCAGCACACTGCCAGCATCCGGGAGGCTGCTGCACTGTGGCCAACACAGGGAACCCCAGGGTGGCTGGCGCGAGCCCATACATGTAGACCAGGAAAGGTACAGCCACAGCTGCTGCTTAGAGTGGAAAATGATTTTGAGGCTTGCCTTATACAGTGTCAGCTTATGAAATCCACACTTATTCAGCCTGGCTTGTAAAGTCCATGCTGGGCTGTGACAGCAAACAAATGAGCACTGGCAAGGAAAGCCTTGGTCACGGGATGTGACAGCACTACATTAAGCAATCAGCACTAATTTCGTTCTTGGTGAATGTCCTGGTCTTCAATTTATATAACATTACAGGCTCCAAGGTCCTCCTGGTATCATAAAGACTTCCTTGGAAGGTGATGTTTCTGTGTGGCATTAGGCACTGCCCCCATAGATATACTCCACTGTCCAAGGCACTTTCCTTCCCAGCTTAGCTGAGTCACTTTAAATCAAATTTCATAATGCATGGTAGCAGCTGGGGATAACTGGAAGACTATAAATCTGCCTTTCAACCAGTCTGGTTCCTAGTGAGGCAATGGCCATGCTATGTGACTGCTGAAAGAAAAATACTAGGCTGTGCGAATCCTTCTCCTCATGTCTGCAGTTGTCTGTGCTCTCAACATCCTAAATTTGTTATTATTAGGTTACCAAAGATGCTTCAGGATGGTTTTTTTTCCTGTTCAAGTGATGAAGAAACCTGCACATGTCCAGATGGGTAAGGAGATCCTGATGTCTTACAGCAGGCACTTGGTGAGGCTCCTGTGCAAATCTGGGCATACAAGTGGGCCAGTGAAGATTCATGCAAGTTGTAACAGGAACAGGAATAAGGAGACTGATTTATGGGGGAAGCCTAAAAGAGCTTTTACTTTTGAGCATAACAAAATCAGTTTTGTAGGGGAAAACAGCTCTTCATGCTAAGAAGGAAAAAACTAGTACAGCAAGCATAGAGGCAGCACCTCAGTACCATGGCACAAGGCGAAACCACGCCTGAAGCCAAAGGACTGAAGACTGCTGATGATTTTAAACAGCCTTCAGCAGGGACTGTGACTTGCATGGATACTGACGGAGCCTGGCACAATCACCTGGTGTTGGAAGCTGCTCCACAAGGAACAGGAGTTGGCAGCTCCATCTTCTCATACCCTGCACTGCTGAGAGTCACAGGCTGTGGCTTTGAGCAGAGGTCTGGAGCATTAGTCAGGATCTTTTAATTTGTAAGCTGTGACTCCAGAGAGATGCGATGTGGAAGAGCTGGTGATAAGGATGTTGAACCTCCCAGCTGCAGATTTTTGTTAGACAAGAGCCAAGAAAAGGGGGATGGGAGAGATCATAAGCAAAGGAATCCTGTTGTGAAAGGAAAGATGCTGCCATATCCCATTTACTCTTGCATGCCTATTCCTGTTAATGTGTTTCCATTGCCTTCAGAGATCAAAGCAATTGTTATAGGGGCTGGAGCAGAAAAACACACTTAGTTAGACTTCATCTATATGCTACAGCTACAGCCACGCTTGTGTGACAAAGTCATGTCTGTACATAAGAACATTGTCAATAACACATTTTGGGAAAACCTAGGTAGCTTTCCCATACTTCTTCAAAGAGAAGGACTTGTGTGTATCCAGAGGATGTGGGAACGGAGCAGCAGGACCCAGGGATTGCATGAGACAGGCTGCCAAGCTACACACTTTTGTGGAAGCGTTATAGGCTTTTTGAGTTCCCTGAAAGCAAATAATCTCAACAAACTATATTATGTAGTCCCATTTCACTGATCCCTGCTAGGCTACAGAGAAGCATGTCACAACCTAGCTCAGCAGAGAGCTTTCTAGCTAGGCTGGATGACTTGTGGTTAGCTGCCTATTTACTCACCTTACATAAACCACACTGTGCATGAGCTTAAACTGTCTCTAGGTCCTGCTCTCTTGCTGGGAGGTTACAGATGCATACTGGGGTGCCTTACTGTTTATGGATATGTACAAGTCAGCCTCAGCCTTCACAATTCACTGACCTGTCCAAATATTTGAGTCTTCTTTAGAGAACAAAAGCTCTTGTGGAAGGAGAGGGCCAGCAGACATTTTGTCAGGTTAATTAATTCCAACAGTGCTGCTGGTGTCACAGTTGTCAGAAATTACAAAAGGACCAGGGCTGTATAATCCTAGGGAATCAGTGAAGTATTTTATGGCTTGTATAAACCTTTGTAAGAAAAAAAAAAAAAAATCAAAAAGGGTGTCTCAAAATGGCTAAATCAAAGAGCTGCTGCTGCCTGAATCTTTCCAACATCTTGGATGTGAACCTGATGGATATTCTTCTCCCCAGAAAAGGTGTACTGAATGTAATGAAATAACTTGCAGTACTTAGGAGCAGACTGAAAAATATTCAGAGAAAACCATTTGAAAATTCACAGTCTTTTTGATGAGATTATGCTTAGTATACTTAATGATGCTAGTGTTAAGCAGCAAAATCCTTTACTGACCTGAGGTGAAAGTTGTTTTAATAAAGGAGAGGGAAGAGGCAGATGTTGAGTCAAGTCTCTCCTGTCAGCTTGTCTGCTTAATTAACATTGAATATTAACTAAAATATTAAGTAATCATCTTGAGTAAGTGGTATGGAAATAATCATGCTTCAGCTAGACAAAATGCACTGACATTAATATATTCATATTATACAGTATTGCTGTAGTGGCTTCATGTTTTCAGGTTTCTTTCCTTTCTTTTTCTATTCATACTGACAAAACCTTATTCCTGAACATCAAGTCTGAGCTCATCATTACAATATCTCTAATCCTAATAAATGTCCAGCATATATTCACCCTGTGTTATAGAGGAGAGAATTTCCACATGAGTAGAATTTGTATAGCAATCTGCATGGAAACAAAAAAGTTAGCATCTGGACAGAAATCCTCCCTGAAAAAGACCTCTTTCTTCCATGCCTGGCTCACGTTTGCCTTAAATTTTCAGAAATGATTTTGGACAATTTTACAGTTTCTATGTTAAAGGGCTTTCTTAGTCATGAGAAATTTCCCTCTTAAATTTGCTGTTTTAGGTTAGGTATCCAGAAACAAAGGAGCCTTAAAATAAATATCTATTTTTAAAAGTAGGTTCATAGTGTTGCATTATATGTGTAATATATGTACATCCTATAACCTTTTAGCTACAATTATGGTAGATTAACAGAATCATACAAATTATCTGAAAACTGTAAGGAAGCTGTACACTGGTTGAACGATTCTATTTTTTGATAAATTATCTTTCATTGAACTTTTACTTTGTCAGATTTGTTATTATTTATTTTGTATTTAAAAAATCATCTTGCACAATTTTTAGAAAATATATCTTCATTGAACCCAAAACCTCATATTGCAGGTTCTCCAAATTTTGAATTGTATCTAAACGTTCCAATCAGAAAAAATATTTACACACTTTTGTGAGGCGTGAAGACCAACTCATACAAAAAGCTTCTTAAACTTTTGACTAATATTTAAGTTTCAATATTTTAGATGCAATTAAATACATTTGTACTTAAATTTCATACAGTCTTAGAGACAAATTAATTTAATTCACAATTTTTTTTCTTGGGTAAACATTCAGAAGTAATGTGTAATGAGTTAGTATTTAGAGCTGTGGAGCTGAAGCTGGACCTTCTTCAATTTATCCAATGCCCATTTCTGTATCTGAACTGCCAAATCCTATTAAACTGTGTCAGTTCAAAGATATTCGGGCCCTAGTAATGAAAGTTGTTTTGGAGGGAGAGCAGGGTGGTTCTCTTTTAGTTTTCATTGAAAAAGAGAAAGCATGTAAGACTGAGATGAATTGCTAAAGTCCATGTTCCTCCATGCTTTAATGTCCATGACCAGAGACAGAGAACTTACAAGTCTGCTTGGTTTCAGTGTGAAGTGCATGTGCTCAGAAGTACTTAAGAGGAAGAGACTATTCCAGAGAATATTTGTTATCTCTTTCCTCCAGGTGTCTGATTTTTAACATTTGTAGAACAAACAAGAATACTATTTTGTAAGATCAACGTGGTAATTCAGAAAGTCTTAATGTCTGTCCAGGGTATGTTATCAGTGTTGTCTGTGCAGCTATGTCTGGAGCCTGTTGTGAGGGGAACCACTGGGAATCCCACAGAATGGCAAAATGATGAAAGCTAGATGCAATATGGGGCTACCTGTATGTTTTCTATCCTGGAATTTCATAGTAAAAGGTGAAGAGAGATGAGAAGTAACTGCAGTTACCACAAGACACAAAGAGAGAGATGTCAGGCATGTAAAACCCAAGCTCTCTGAGCTGAATGTGGGAAAATAACAGAAAACATAAGAGAAACTTCTTTTAAAAATCATAGTCATAACAGCTTGCCCTTTAAATAGGAATGATATAGTCAGAATCTTCTGGAAATCCCTATAAGACTCCAAGGAGGATGAGGAGAAACTTTCTACAGCTATTCCATAGAAAGCACAAGTGTGATAATGTTTTATTGTCCTGCCTTATACCTGCCCTTTCTCCATTCAGAACGGTGTGGTAAAGGGCTCCTTAAGTCTCAGCTCCAAGTAGGTGAAAAAGAGACATAAAAATATATATATGTACTTGAAAGCCAGATGACTGGAAATTGCTTGCATGCATGGCAATAGCGCTTACAGTCCTGTGTTACATTTTCAGCATAAACAAATTAGTTCTATGGCAGAAGTTAACTCAATGAGTAACAATAAGTACATGCCTTTCCGAATGATCAGTAATAAATGCCAAGCTAACTGGTCAAAAAAGCGTTTGGCACTGCAGTGTTACAGCCACGCCTTTGACCAAATTGTGCTCTGGTAGGTTGGGTTTGTGTATTGCCAGTAGGCTGCTGAAAAAGTTTCGAGTGCCTTTATTTCTCGGTAAATTCAGGGAAAAATAAAAACGTACTTAGACCTTTGCAAGATCAACCCTTCGCAGACCAATTAAATTAGCTCTCTGCCTGGATATAAGTATTACAGGCTATTGAAAATGTTTTCTGCAATTTCTTTTTATTGCATGAAAAATGATGAATTTTCAAAAGTCATTATCGTCATCAAAAGCAACCTGTTCTAATTAGACATACTTCACTTCAGGAATAGTGGATGTTCATTTGTTTCTGGTGCCATCTGTTTTTACTGCAATAATAGACGTTTCTGGGAAATTGAATATGGTAATGCTCTCTTTTTTTTATCTTTTGTGTAATAAAAACTTATTTTAAAGCGTCTTTATCCTAAGAGCAGACCAAAATAAAGGAGGAAACATTCTGCAAAAAAGTATCTAGCTTTCACTGATAACCAGCTAGTCTAAGTAGTTTGATCTTGTTTTGTATTTAATTCTCAATATCTTGTAGCAGCCAAAGATCTATGAAAAAATGTCAAGTTATCCATTTTTATTACTTCTAGGGGCTAAAGGCTCTACTGTCTGTGTACATTGTCAGCTTTCCTCTTTAGAGCGATGAGGATTGAATGGCCTTTATAAGAATGCGGTTTAGGAGCAGAACTCTCCTCTTCTGCTTCCACTACCAGACTGAATATGCATTTGAGCTGTTTCAACTGAACACCTAAATTCTATTGCAAACTTATACTTGGGTTATTAAATGGGAAATCTGTTTTTGTCCTCTTTATTTAAAGGTATCATAATGTATTGGCACAGCCAGTCAGTACAGCTGAACTGTACTAACTTCCTGTAGGCAAGGTGGTCAGTAGAATAATCTAACTCTGAAATATTTCCATTTTCCTTTTGCCGTCTGGGTGGATTTTGTGCTGTCTTCTGTAATGAGAGTGAGTTCTTTTGAATCTTCATGGCCAGACTATTTTCCATGTTTTTATCATCATTCTAATTCTTGTGTTGAAAAGGAAACTGAATGAGAGCAAAATGTCATTTGTTTAATGTACTTTAGTGTCAAAAATTATGATCAATAACAGAAAAGAAGGCACACCGGTTATTTTGGAAACATTTTCCTATATTCTAATGGTCAAGGTGAACAATGCAAACTAAACAGTTGTCAATGAAAGCCTGGATGGGACCGTCTGATTTTCTGTCTATGGCATGGCAAAATGATTATATCTGAAAATTAACTTCAAGAGTTTATGACAGGACTCAACTGGCAAACTCTGTGTTGAGCTCAATTATAGCTTAGCTCAGCCAGGTTCAGGGAATTGAAAAAAATAGCTTCTCAGTTCTTGTCTACTTCAGGTCAATGGGTGCAGAATATATCTCCAGATGATTGTTGACTAACAGCCCAATCTAATGTCCTGTCAAGTCAACGGTAGCCCATAGTCAGGGTATATACGATCCTCACTGCAGTTCACAGGAGCTGCATGTTTCCATTACAAGAGTCACCAACTTTTAGAGCTACCTTTAGGTGCTAACAGATTGGAAGTTACAGAAGAATAAACTAGTTCTTCATTCTCTTGTGAAGTAGTTTCACACGGGTCTACATCAAGATGAACAAATCATTTCATCAATGAATTGGTATTGATTTTATCCTGCTGAAGATAGGTGGAGGATATCACTACACAGTTACTGAACTCCCAGCTAGCATCAGGTCTTTGTCAGCAATTCCATAATATTCTAAACACATGATAACTCTACCATTAACTTTAACTGTCTGATAATGAACATTTAAATATACGTAGTTCAAAACCTGATGACTACAGAAGGAAAACAAGAAAGTATCATCTTTGTTCCCCTTTGTAACAGTAAAAAAACATTATTAGTTGAAAGGATGAAAATAGACATAATGGTGCCATACATCAGGTTCTTTCTTTGCTCAAAGATCAATTAAAGTGTAGTATATGATAGTAACTTTACTCCATTAACCACTTCCTTTGAGGAATCTACTTTTATCTCTCATAATAAATGCAGTCATTTAAATGTTGGAGTTTAGTGGGGTTTTTATTCATCATAGGCTAGTATATTTACAAAAAAGATCTTGGGATGTTCTGTAGAAGTAGAGGTTTAGCTTTACTAGGTTCTTCTTTAAAATGCAAACCAAAATTACCCATCAATTTTTTTCAAATGTCATATAGACTTTGAAACCAATGTTTAGACACTTAAAAGGCTAGGTTTCAAAGATGATTCCAGTAGATATCTGTGGGACTATGTTTTAGTATTTAATCACTCTTACTTAGATTACCAAAAATACAACTAGCGGTCTTACCTAAAGATTAGTTGTTTCAAGAGTTTTGTCTGTGGTAAACATATACCTATGCCTGATTCCTTCAAATCACTTTCTATAAAACAAGTTGTCTTATTTTTCTCTAAGCTAGCCCACGATTTAAAAAAAAAAAAATTGGAGCCAATGCCTCATTTCTCAGCTTTACATATAGAACCTGATGTTGTGTGGGTTTTAAAAGTGCCAAACTCATCGAGTCTCTGTGACTCCTAATTCTAATTCTTGACCAAGAGAGAGCAGAACTGAGAGCAGCTGTGCTCTGTTCTGAAGGAATCACTGTGATTTGTGCTTTTGCATTTTTTTTCTCAAAGAAAGAAGTTTTCTGTGCTTTTTGGTACAAACTTGGCTTCCTTTCCTTCTGTCTATAAGGAAATCACATGCAGAGATTTTCACATTCAGGCAAATTCTGGTTTTAGTTTCAATTAATCTAACTATAAATCTAGCCTTATAGGATTTCAATTAAGCCAAACTTATTTGATTTTTCAAGCCAATTTAGACTGCCCCATCCAAAAGTGTAAGCCCTGACCCTGTACTGATATGTCCATGAACGGAGCCTAACTTTAAGCCAAATAAGTTCTTCGAAAGTTTTAGGCAAATCTTTAAATTATTTTTTCCACGAACCCAATTTCGTCTTCTTTATGCCTTCATGCCCTCTGCTGGATGTGAGTGCTCTCGTCCAGACAACCGGGGCTGAATCCCACAGCTGGTACTCAGCTGCTCTGCACACCTGGATTTGGACCTCCTCATTCCCCTGTAAGGCAGCATGTTTGTTTGGGAATGCACAACCTTTCCACTTCTCCCTCCTCCCCATTATGGGAGCAGGGCTGTTGCTTTTTTAAGCAAATAGTGACAAAACCATTTTTTTTTTTTTTTTTCTAGTTGGTAGAACAAGGTTTAGCAAGCTCAGGTCACAAATGAATTCCTCTTGCTGTCAGCTGCTGCCAAATCTTTTTATCTTTCAAACACTTTGTAGCAACTCAGGACAAATACAGTCAGATATATCACATGGTGTGTTCCTGAACTCTTTTTTCTCTAGTATTCAACCTTGGCAGTGATGGAATTTACTAATGCAGATGAACATGTTTTGCACTTTGTTCTTAGAGTGAATGACTTCTTAAAAAATCAGTTTTTCAAAGCACAGTGCAAATATTATTACCACCACCCTGTAACCTTCCCTATCTTTTCCATCAATTTCAACTTCTGACACTGATACCTATTAAAAGTAATTACATTACAGTGTAGAGAAGAAATGAATCTTAAACAGATGTATGTGATCAAAAATTGCATATCTTCATCCAAGGAAGATCTTGTTCCCAAGAGGATGAATTGTTTTAGAGGAATTCCATTTAGCTTTTCCATACCTTGGTTTCACAGCTTCAAAATGGGAATGCAGTATCCATTGCTTGCTTTGTCTGAGCTGCTGTAACTCTATTCATGTGCATTTGTATAACTAGATGCTGTGTTCATTCAAAGGAAAAAAAAAAGAAAGGTAGCAAAGTAGATCTTCTGGAAGTTAGACTTCTCTTGCACAGCTGTTGAACTTAGTGCACAGATAATTGTATAAGGGCATTAAAATAGACAAAGTAGACTAAATACAGGACTAAAATCACTGCATCGGGATATCTTCCCCGGTAAAATCCCTTTTTACCTTTCTAGTTGCAGTAAAAAGGTTTTCTTCACTCTATTTTGTCTATTTGAGAAAATCAGTTCAGTGCAGTCTTGCAGCAACTGATAGTCTTGCGTCTTTCTAGTTAATGAAATGTTCTGGGCTTTGCTTCACCACCAGCTTTCACCAACAGAGAGGAAGAAAGCCAACTAAATAACCACTCCCTCCCCCAAAGGAGAAACAAAATGAAACATCTAGCTGATTTAAACTGTTACATGTATGCATTTCTGTTTCAGAGCTGTTTCATGAAAGGCCACCCTGAACAAGGATGCTGGAGTTTGAGTTTCAATGTAGCTTAAGCATGAGCTCCCAGAGCAGTGCTGAACATCTCAGGAAGCGCTCGGTGATTCAAGGCACGCAGGAGCCCATGATGATGATGTTTGTGCAGAGTACAACCAGCATTGTTAATTATTGCTTGGCAGGGCAGCACTGCTAGCACAAGCCAAGGGAGGTTTCTGGCTTTGACTGCTGATATGAGCTTGGCATTGGATGGTATTAACCGGCTCTCCGGGCTGAAGTTTTTAAGCGGTATTTTTTCTTTATTCCCCTCTGTCCTCTTTCATGCCTCAAAATTTTCTTTTGTCTCTGTATTAGTTTACGGGCTAGCAGTTTCCTGCGTCAGGATTGTTTTTTATCTTCTCAAAATTGATGCATAATTTGTGGGACTTTACAAAAAGACCATGATATTTTTAATAGTTTCTGCTGAACACAGGTGACAACATTACTGTAATTTTCTCACCTTACAGTAAAACATTACAATAAAATTCATTGGAACAAATTTGTTAAGAGTCAGATTGACTGTCTACAACATGCATTGTCGATAGTTTTACTTTCAGTTTAGGTTTCCTTATTCAAAGGCTAGTGGATGATTTTATTACCTGTAGGCACTTGAGGAAATCATGACTCAAATTAAGAATAAACACAGTCTCATTTCCTAGAAAACAATATCAAAGAGGTTTGAGGATCAGACCACAAAGAAGACAGGTGTTCATTTACCACCTCTTTGCCGTTCAGCTCCGCTGCCATCTCTCTGCATTGATTTTCTTTCACTATAATGTACACATCATCACTGACAAGTCAATTCCAGATAGAAAACCCTCATTTCCAAGTCTTCAGCCTGTGTTCCTCTTGGGCTTCAGAAAAGCTGGATCGTGTTTAATAGGAGGAACTCAGAGTTTCTCTCTGAACAACCTGTCTGATTTGCTGATTATCTGGGATGCTTCCTCAATCACCAGGAGGAAAATTAACTCCCCATTCTGATTTAATACTTGATGAAATAAATGCAGGTTAAAATTAAATGAGTTGGCTCTCTGCTTTCCCATTTCAAGGTTAATAATGAAAATATTTTTTTTCTGCACTGCCAATGACAATATAAATCCTTCCAATTTTTTTAGGACAGGTTCTTCAATTCTAATGACTAAAATGCAGAAAATAATATGTAGTTTATGCCAGATGGGAAATTTTAAAAGACTTTTGATCTGAAGGCCCACCTCCAGTCTGGAATATTAAAATTATAGTATCCAAATTTTGGATGCGGAGTAGAGTTTGCTTTGAAATGTAATTCTGTTTATACAACACAGCTTGTTGGCAAAAAATCTATGTTTTTCTGGTGATCATTTTTGCTCCTGAGCTTGTCATATATATGTGGCTTTAGTTCAGGAAGTCTCTAAATCATGGCTGTACTGGATCCGAGTTCAGTGCAATAACTTCAAAGGATATTTGAGACAACTTTTCGGTTTCAGCGCATTCTTAGATGTTGAATTGTTCCATTTTTTGACCTACAGCTCTTTTTTGTAGTCTGTATGACTAGCTCAGTGTAGAGACACTTCTGAGCCACCAGTTCTTGAAATAGATGCGGACTGCTGAATAATATACTGCCAACATTACACACTGTCTTTTAAGATACAAACCTTCCAAATCTGAAGCATAACGTCACTGTGATGTTATTGCATAAAGGAGCACTCCAGACTGGGCCCTTAAAGTGTATTTAGTGACAGGTGAGTCACAAGAATGAAGAATTGCATGTTGCAGGGGTATCCTCAGATAAAGATCACCATGTAGCTTCAGATGGACACACAGCAGAAGGATGGGTAGGGAATAAGAGCACAAGACCGCCAAGACACCCCCTTTTTAAATTGATAGCTGTATGTTCTCATAGTATGAAAAAGCAATACAGTACTTCTCAGCAAATCTGTGGAAGAGTGCATTCTCATTACACACTCCTTCCTTTGTTAGTATTGTGAGAGCTTCTCATTCCATTTCCTTCTGTTTTACCCTTTAAGGCGAACTCAGAGAGGCGTTATGGGGGAAGGCCACCAAGAAACATCAGGGCTTGATGCTGGCAGCTGGGGGAAGAGTCATCCACTCCCCACACCATTCACCTGGCCTGTTGTCTAGAGCTTTTCAGAAGTGCAAAAACACGTTAATCTGAATCAGTGACCATAATGGGCATTTTCTGTCCACTAGACAAGCTGCTGTCTTCAGTAGCTAGGACAATTTGGGTAATTGTTTCCACATCCCAAATATTTAAGTTGGATTTTCAATGTTAGAAAGTTATTGTCACACTGAAAGTCCTTAATGAATGTCATTAGGGGACTTTTGAATGAAAAGACTATCTCAGACCTCCACCTTGTTAAAGGCTGGAAATGCCAAGCAGTCTTTCCAGCTCAAGAAAAGAGCAATCAAGCCCCATTCTGTAGGAAAAACAGCTGTAGCTTGCAAGAGTGGGTCAGAGTTAAACACGGGATCCTCACAAACCAAACTTGCAGTGTTCAAAATGGGCAGGAATCAAGCACGCGGGACCTGACCAAAGAAACCACACTGTCAGATGGCAGGTCATGCTGCTACTTTCTTTAGCCAACACAGTTGCAATCATAAGATGCATGAGAACGCCCTCAGTTTTTCTCCTGCAAGATCAAGAGATGGGAGCAGAGTGCTGGAAGCACAAAGAGCACTAGATGATGCAGTAGGGAGTATGCATTGCAAGGGGGAGGATGGGTCTCCTCGTACCAAACTTACTGGAGCACATTGGGATTGTCAAGATAGGATTTTAGTTCCTACCATGTTTGAGGTAAGAGGTGTTTGTGAAAGGGAGAGAATTACTTAAACGCATATGGCATTGACACTCAAGTTAGATAAAAAAATGCCACAATACTATATGTGTTTTGAGAACTCAGAAATGATTAGTACAACCACACAACAGAAAAAAATCTTAATTTTCCTGAAGACAGCAGTACCTCAAAAGGAGGAATTCATACGTAAGTATTCTCCGTGTTGCATGCTGTTGACAGACAAGAAACTTCATCCCAAGCAAACAAGCAAGACTGAGATATCCTGACAGTGATTTATGGCCACAGAACACGTGGTCTTTGATTACAATCACAAAAAAGTAGAGTTTCTCAATTCTCCCTATCATCTACAGGAAAATGTGACTTACTTATCATTACTTGTCATGACTTGGCCTTGAGTAATGCAGAAAACCATGGCATTGCAGAGATTTACAGCAGAAATGTTAAAATTGGTCTGGATAAACATATGAATGGAAATACTCATCTGTGAGAGCATCAGAAGAAACAATGGAGCAGGTTTAAGAGATGGGTGTGCCGATAAACCTTGCTCTCTGTGTTGCATGCCAGAGACCTTGGCCAGACAGTTTTGATTCACAAAATCAAAAATACATGTGAGCACAAGAGGATTGTGATAACTGTCTTTGGATTGAATTAAATATTACCTTCCCCTTCTTTACATTTTGCAATGAATTGTGTTACGTCAGTTTCCCATGGCACATAATGAATTAATTATTTTTTTGTGTATTGATAGTATAATCCTATTTGGCCAGGCAGTAATAATATTGGCTTTTCTGGGGTCATCAGATTGTTATTTCTTCTTTCATTTTTGCTGTAAGCTCCATCCTGGATCTGGAAAACTTTCATAACAAAAGTGTTGTCAAAGTTGGTTTAATCTCTAGAAAAACATTCTGGTTGTCTCTAGTGCAAAATGTGACAAAATCAAAAACTGCTTCTCACTGCTTTGCTTTTCCAAAGTAGAAATTGTTCAATGTCAGTGCCAGTGAAACAAATTCCTGATGGCACTCTGGAGCTGACCAAGAAGGAATGTTCCTCCAGAAACAAAACAACAAATAATGTCCCAAGCCATCGTGGCTGGAGATGTCTGAGATGCCAGCTTTCACCCCAGGTAGCCCTGTGGTACTGTGACTCCCACCGGAGTATCTGCCAAAGGTTTGTCATCACTGAAAGCCAAGGGTGATAGTCCTGAGTACAATGCCCCCATATCTGTATTTATTTCAGAAGAAATGGGGATTTACCACCATCAGGAGGCCATGGGCACAAACTGGAACACAAGAGGTTCCATCTAGACACCAGGCAGCACTTCTGTGCTGTGCAGGTGACCGAGCCCTGGCACAGGCTGTCACAGAGGTTGTGGAGTCTCCTCCTTGGAGACTTTCACCATCCTCCTGGACATGGTTCTGAGCACCTGTTCTGGGTGGCCCTGCTGGAGCAGATGGACCTAGAGGTCTCTGAGAGCCTCAGCCATTCTGTGATTCTGTGATTCTGTGACCTTCAAACTCTTTAAGTTCGAAAGGGGGTTATACTCAAGCAAGCAGCGTTAATTTATCACTGCTGTAAGAATAAAGAAATTTGGTGAGAATGAGTTGTTCAATTCTCTGCCTCCTGCAAGTCAGAGCAAAGTATGGCACACATTTTATCTGAATATGCCATGGGAACCTAGGAGAATCAGTTAACAAAAATAAAACAACATAGTGCAAAGTTGGAGGCATCTGCTGTGGACGTAAGCAGGAAAAAATAGATGCTGAAGTGTTGCTGGCATGACTGAAGATCGGCTAGCTAGCCAGCTGATGGAGACCAGTGTGCACCTGTGGGGACCAGAGCCCTCCATCGGGGTAAAAAATCTGTGTATTTGGGAAATGTTGGCATAGCTGGTAAGGAAACTAACAGTCACAACAAAATAGCACTGTCAGCAGGTGACTTTCATTTCAGACAGGCTGCAATGGAGACTGGGAGCAAATTAATATGATGGGAATACAATCCTCTTAGAAGTGTTTTTTGTCCCCAATTAATCTTTTTCAAAATGCCAGATACAAAAATATCTCTATGTATCCTGGAAGTGACAGGAAGTGCTTTTAGCCTAGAACCACAGCTCAGAGCAATATTTGACTTGAAGAGAGCAGGGGAATGGTGTGAAGAGCTGAGAAAACTGTTGCAAACTGTTCTTACCTCTCAGACAACTGAGGAAAGAAGAGCTTTCAATGCACATAAGCTTTCTGTTCGTTTATGGGAGAACCACAGACCCTTAATGAGCTGGAATGGCTCTATGAGCATTAGCTAAGTACTCTGGGTATCCAAATACCTGGCAGAGCTGCTGAAATGAAATGTCACAGGGAGTGGTATGCCTTTGCTTTTTAGCCCTAAAGGTTTATTGTACACAGCGGTATGGATTGTAGCTCTTGGTGATGACTGGTGAAAGACAAAAACCACATCCTGGAAAATTAAAAAGTCCCGGCGGCAGACAGCCGGAAGAAAATTGAATCAAATAGCAGTGGCTGAGCAGGGATATTTGTTAAATGCAAAAGCCTTCCAGAGATAGACTGCACCCTGGAGGAGCAGCCATACATGTGTTAATCACATGAGCTATACATGTGACAAGTGGCCAGTGATTTTTTTTTTTTTTTTATAGAGATGAAAATTTTACCGCATTCAGTGGAAAGTCTTCTGTTGGCTTCAGCAAGGTCAGTATTGCATGCAAAGTTGTGGTAGGCATCCTATGCAAAGGAAATAATTTCCATCTGAGTTTAATTATGGCAGTTAAATACTTCTGAAGAGCTGAACCAAACAAAATAAAAAAGAGAGAAACACTCCAGAAATAAAGGATGTTAGTGAAAGGAGCTGTTAAAACCAGATGAGAGTTTCGGTGAGGTCTGTGTGGGGTTTAGTACTCTTAGTTAAGCAGACGCATACCCTGTGAACAGCGTTTCAGCAAGTGCTCATCCCAGAACGTTTTACAGTACGTTACAAGTCAAATCCATACTTTGAACTAAACAATGATGTCACCTCCATACTTATTTATTGAAAGAGTGACCCAGGATTAGGTGCCTTACTCCAGGAGAGAGTTCCTGCCTGCTAATCTTGCCTGCAGCCCAAGGCCAACATCATCGCTACATTTATTCAGCAAAGCATGAGTGCCAGACCAGGCATCAGCATTCTGATAGCTCATTTTGACATTTTGTTGTTTAGCTCATTCACAGTTCTGTACTGATAATTCTGGGGTACCTCCCTCTTCCCAACAGAACCAGAAAGAGGAGTGAGCTCGGGCTGTGGGGTCCAGCAGAAGACAACATGCTCACTGGGCAATGCTGCGATGCAGCTCCTCCTCTCCCAGTGCAAGTCCATGCAAGGAAAAAATGAAGCAGCTGTGGGTCCCCTCCGAAATGGCCTAAAGGTCTCGTATTGCCCTATTTTCCCCCAGATGTGGGGTGACAGCCTACAACCTGTACTGAGCTGTCTGATATGGTGGGCGCATACACATTAGGGTGTTACAAACCACGAGGACAAAAGGTCCAGGCTGAGAGGCATGGTAGCATCAAATTCAGGAGACAGAGCATTTGCTAATAGCGTCCACAGTTTGATGATCAGCTCATTTTTGTAGTCATCAAATCAAAGAGAATTTTCAGTGAATGTGGAGTCAATATCATAAGACCTGATCCATACCACAAGGTCCCTTATGTAAAATCCACTCTAGTAATACGTATCTGAAGACTGGTTTTTTTTGCTTGCAAATTACAGCCTAATTGCTAGTGTTTGCACAAATAGTGCTGCTGGCTTTGCAAAATTTCACTGTCTCTTGTTCTCCTAATACATCCCAAATCAGTGCTTCCCATTCCTTTAGAAAGTAGGAAGCACAAGGATATAGTTTTTTGACCCACATTTATGCAAGCTGGATAATTTACTGTATTAATTTTTTTGCATTGCTAAAAATAAATTACTGTATTACTTTTGGGGTTTGCCTGTGCAGTGCAGTGTGTACAAAGAAAACTACATTTAAGTGTTCACTTTTTCCCCCCATGAATTTCTTACATATCTCTGAATTTACCATAAACAACTTATTTTTTAATTACTAAAGTACTTAACCCTGAAATAGGATGCTCTTTGCAGTCTTTGGCAGGGGCCCTCGTGCCACTGTTACAGCAAAGAGATTAAAGGACCTCACTCTCTGCTGCGGCAAAAGCAGAACATCAGCCACGGGACCACTGGAGACCAGAAGCTGTGTAACGCTGAAGGTCAGTGTCTGGTGTAACCCCCATCTGCAGTGAGTTACAGTTTGTGCTTTGCCATGGAGTGTTTTTGTTTGGTGTTTGGTCACTTCCCCCTTCCTCACCGCAGACCCAGACACATTAGAGTAGACATTTGTCTTACGCTGCTCTCCATGGTTGATCTCACAGAGCTCGTGAGCCACATCCAGGGAGGAGGGAGGAAACCCTCCTTACACAAGTGTAATGCAGAGTGCAGGAACCAGCTGCTGTAAAACGGGCAGCTGACGTCAACAGGAACCCACCTGTGCAAACGAGCATGCAGAATGGGGTATAAAATGCTCTTTAGCAGCTTGCATTGCTTTTCCTTCAAAAGCATGGCTTGCACAGGAAAAGTTCTTGGCTATGCTAATTTGTTTTGTTTAATTATTATTTTATTTTTTAAATTAGAATGTTTTGGGTTTGTTGTTTCTGGTTTTTAATATGTTCTTTGACTAGCCTTGGTACTATTTTTGCTTATTTCAAAAGCCAGCACAATGACACAGCCTTCTGCTTCCTTGAAGACTGTATCCAACAACACAATTTTAACATGGTAGTGGGAAAATGTAAGTTCACTTGAATTCTACATATACTTACTCTGAAAGCAACAAGGATGATAGGTGTTTTTCTGAGCTCTGCATATGTTAACCTTTTTTTTCCTATCTTAAAAAATAAAAATAAAAATCCTGGTCGTTTTAATACTGTGCATGTTGATGCTCGCTGAAGAAATACTGCCTTTTTGCAAGTAAACTTACAGAACTTTGTGAATTTTCTGGGGGTAGAAAAGTTCGGTAGGTGCAAACAAAGTTAAATTTTATAACCTAATTTATTTTTAAAAGTTATACTTGTGACTTATGTAAGAACTGAATAGGAAAAAAAATCAGTTTTTTCCTTATATAAGTTCTATAGATTTGGGAAGAAATAAGCTTATACTGTTTTTACTCTTTGCCTCCACGCTTCTGTTATCCTCCACATCCACCGAATTTCTATTTTCTTCAAATCAAGATATTCTGATTTATCATGTAACTTTGGTTTTCCTTATTATGTGTACTTCTGTCAGGAGATACTGAATGTGATTCAAGTCTGCAGTGCTTGCAACTGATAAGATCAGAAGCTGTGGAGCAAAACAGGGAAAAGCTAAAGTGAAAACCTGAGCTTGCTCTGTGATGAATGAAGCTTTTTTTAGAGTCCTAAGGAATAGAAAACAGGGGAAATTTTAATTTTCTACTTGGAAATCTAACCCTAGTTAAGCATATTTTTGAAGTATTTGTTTCTCTGCATAGTGTTTCATTGGAGTAAAGTTAATATTTGGCTGCAAATGCTTCATATTTCCAAGGTTTCAAAGGCTTGAGTAAATTTAACCTTAACTATTCTGTGTGCATGTGGGTGCTTAAAATTCTTGATATTTAACATCTTTGTAACTCTGTCACTATCTAAAATATGCTTAAAATCTTAATTTCCACTCAGAATGTGATAAGAATATGGGAAACTCGTGAGTTTGGACTGGTGACTAATTTGTCTGAGATTAGATATAGCCAGGAAATATTGTGCTGGTTTGTACTTCTTTTTATGAACGGGCTTGGCAACCCCTTTGAGAAATAGGCAAGAAGTGTACGATTGGTTAGAGTATAACTTCCAAAAGTGTAGATAGGGCATCTCTCTCTTAAAATGCATCTGATCTCCCTGAAAGCAAGTTGTGGTGGATATAAAATGAAAGAACTTATTAGAAGAAGCATCCTTTGGCAGTCCTGAGTTTTGTTGGTCATGTTGGTTCATGTACATATGAAGAGAGACTTTCTGAAATGTGCCATATCAAGCAATTTATTATTGCTTATGTATGGATTGCCTGTGTGTGCCCAGGCTTTCAAGCGTGCCTTCGTCATGGGGATATTTCCAGTATCAGGTATGATTAGATTGCCCAGCTCTCCTTGTAAGATATTGTGAAGTTCCCTCCATCAACATACAGAGAGCAGATTTCTGTGCTGTTGGGGGTGTGAGATCCCAATGCAGTGTTGTGTCCTGAGCTACAATATTGTGTATGTGTCACTAACCTGGTCCACGAAAGGGCAATTGTGAGAACAAACCTGCTCTCCTCTTTACTCTGACCACCTGAGAGGAGTTGGTGCTTCCCAGTGCTCGTCTGGCATGCTGCATCTACTCTGAAGTGCAGTCTGTTCTTGCACCTCTGGTAAAGCATTTCTGAGCAGCGTGCACAGCGATGAGCGTATGCCGCTCAGATAAGGGCCTGAAGCTTGTTCCTTGTGTGATAAACCCTTTTCATTTAATCAATGTTTGCTGGTGATGGCTAGTAAGACTATTGAATGTGGTTGAGGTTTGCTGCAGCAAGTTAAACAGGAGATTGGAAAGCGAAGGAAATAACTAGTAGCTGATGCCTGAGAGCTGCAGTGGCCCTAGCATGCTTGTATACAATGGGAGAGAGCTAGCAAGTGTCCAGTGAAAGCATGTTGGCCCAGTGCTGTGAGGTGCCTCAAATCTTTTATTTCTAATGTCAAAACCTAAAAAATACCAGTGCATTTCTGGGGATTATTTTGAACAGTAAAATACCCTGCTTGTTGGTCCTAGCTGTCTTTCTAGAGTCTCAGACACTAGGACTGGGGACTTGAATACAAAATTCTACACTTTGGTGGTTTTGTTGTTTCCTTGTTTGTTTGTTTTTCCCTTCACTCCTGAATGTATGCTTTCTGCAATTCCTTTGCCATTGCACTTCTTGACTGTATTGGGAAAAAAACAACGCAGCTAACTCATTCATCAGCAGTTACTCACCCTGCACCTTCTGTAGCTTAAGCTGTTCAGGGGAAAAAAAACACCACAGACTCCTGTTGGACACAGCCAGAGCTGGGTGTGGTGTGGACAGAGCTTTATCACTTTCTTCAGGAAAGGGGGAAGTGACTGACACTTGTCATTGTGCAAGGACTCTGCTGCTGCATAAAAATTACCAGAAACACCTGGTGCATGACAGAGCTGCTTCTCTAAACAAAGAAACAAAGTTGGAGAGAGACAGAAGATGTGAAGGGAAAGATATTTGCATGCAAATAGCATCAGTGGAGCCATACAGCTGAGGTCTTTTCCCAGAGATCTTTTCTTTAGGGTGGTCACAGTGCTGCTGTCCCTTAAAGGGTATCTGTGCTGTCCTTAGCCTAGGCTTCTTGGCCTCAGCTAGGCAGATAAATACCTGGTCTTCAGCTGCCATGCTCAGTACTCTAAGCCCACGAGTTTGTCTGCTTCTTGTGGATGTACCACTTGGTGTAATAAAAAGTTATTGCGTTTTCCTACCAACTGTGCCTTGCTTTAGTATTCTAAGGAAGTCTGAAGAGGAAAATAAAACATCAGTTCCTTATATCTTTAACAAACGTCTTCAGGTTCTGTACCAAGAAATCCAGCATCTTCTTGCTTTATTCTTGATATGTCTGTTTGAATAGAAATTACTGTAATTAACTCCGGACTTCAAAATATCAACACGTGGAAGTAGCTGTGTACCCTCTAAACGAGTGTTGCTGGGAGAACACAGACATTACAGGACACGGAGATAATTCCCATCCACTAGGCAAAGGGCAGTATAAGGAACTGACAATAAATGGAAAATTGGATTTGTAAAGTTACCTTAAACAGGGGAAATATTAAAGTAAAATGCAACCATTCTACTGAAATATAAACAATTCAGCTTAATGTGGACAACCCTTTTTTTAAAAAAAAAAAAGCAAACAAGCCAAACCTTGCTATTCATTATAGTATTTGCCAGTCGTTGACCTAATATAAAACCTTTAGGTATTGCTATCCTGGTGGAATGCTTACAGGAAAACCCTGTAAGACCACAACTGCAAAAAGCTATTCTGTCAACAGGGAAGAGAACAGACGCTGCTGCTTGCATTAGTAGCTCCAAGGATATTTACTTTGAGTGCAGGCAAAGTCATAGAGCTGAGAAACGGGCCAGGTCCAAAGGCCTGCTGCATTCACCTGGTGGGAACAAGTGATTGTCTAGCTGCTGTGCATTTGGACATGTACAATCAGTGTGTAGCTGAGCAGTGCTGTGGTGGAGGGAAGTGAGAGATGCCAGACCATTGAAAAGTCTCTGAGCCACCAGGCAGCTCAGGCTGGTCAGACAGTGATTCATGGTTAATGGCTTCAATTTTTTTTTTCCTTTCTTTCTCCATCCATTCTGGATTTGTCTTCTAGGAGCCTCAGCAGTGACCCTATAATTTCCCACCCTATTTGTTGACTCCAGCTCTTCAGTGTCTCCTGCCTTTTATAAAACTCTAGGCTTAGGGGCTGGTGCAGAAACTATACTGTCAGTGTCTTGGACAGTGAAATACTGTGTACTGGCTGTGGTAGTCAGCAATAACTACAGCAGAAAATGTAATAACATTATACAGTTATGTTGCTTCTTATCATCTACTAGCACTGATAACGGGAAATAGAAAACAAAACGAGAAGTGGTTGGCTGAGAAAATACAGAGCTGGCTTCCGTCATTGGACTTAATGGATTTTTTTAATATTTTATCAGAAACAAGTAAAATTAAAGCTGTCTAATATTATATGTGCTACTCATGATTGGGCATATGGGTTCCTCTGGTAGAAAGTCAAGTACCAGTCAGAGGAGCATACGATCAACACTGCTGTTAATGATCTGGCCAGAGTTGCTGGCACAGGAGAGCTGGGGAACTCCATACCTGAAAGGCAGCCGGTGATGGCTGGATTAGCCATTACTTAAAGGAATATAAATAACACATCTGAGCTCCCAAAAGGATCCTTTCTGTTTTCACATTTCCACATTAACATTTTTGGTCTGACTTTAAAATCAAAAATAAAGAAGTGTAACATTTAGGTAGTTTACAAAGGTAAAAGTAACATGCCGACTGCTGCACCATGTTTTTTACTGTGACTTAGAGCTATTTTATCAACAGAAGTATCTGAAATATTTGTAATGGCAAGTAGACTAGCTTAGGTAAAATACTGGAATGAAATAGGGAGAAGAAAAGCTTCATGCCCTCTGTTTTCCTTAGTAGACAGGCTCAAAAATAGACTGATTCTGTAGATGTTCTCATTAGCTTCCTTTTCATGCTGACTTTTAGTATTGTCCTACCAGACACAGCCATTTCCTTTCTCATTGGATAGTTTCTCGGTTTCCTCTAAATGCTGCCTATGTAATCCACAATCTTGCCAGGGTAATTAAGAGGAGTGCAATGCCAGTCTGAGGCCACCTGATCTCATGGAGTAGTGTCTCAGATGTGAACCAGTCTGTAAACTGAGCCACCACTGGCAGCTACCTCTAATTCTCATCTGTCACCTCTGAGACTAGTATACAGGATGTCATGTGGGGGTAGGTCAGGACGCTCTGCTTTTGTGTCTTTAATGTATTAAGGACACTGGCTGAATGGCATTAAAATAAGATGAATTGGTAAGATTGAGTAAGTTTAAAACAAGGATTGCTATACTAGTTATTCTCATTAACTGGATGGAAAACTTCAAAGACGGTTGGTGGCATATGAAAATGGAACAAATTAGAGGAAAGAAATTTCTCCGTGATTTATTTAAATCTTTTGTACAGTATTGGACATGGAAAGTTACTCTGAAAGCTGAGGGGAAAATATTGTTTTTTTCTAGCCACTTTAAACAGATTAAATTATAGGCTATAAAAATGCAGACCAAACAATTTTAGTATCTTAAATGAACCTGTGCTAAAATGATTTTTTTGGAGACCAGGGGTTCGTGTACTGTCTGCTCAGCCATTATCAACAGGCAGTGTTCTGTATGTATGAAGAAAGAACCGAGTATTAAAGAATATTTGAACCTCTTTTGCAGTTTTGTTGTTCAATTCACATGCGTAAATTCAGGAAAACTTCAGGGTTTTAACATCTGCACAAACTAAAACAGTTACTCACCCCCTACCCCCCAAAAAAAAAGAACATCATGCCGAGGTTGTTTACAGCTCTGCATCTAATCTTCTTAATGAACAGCTTCAAAAAAGTAGATTTCTTCAGTGATATTTAGGATTTAATGAGTTTCCTTTTCCTCACCACATGTGTCTGTTGCTGTATGCTCAATAGACCTTCTAAAAGTCATGGTCTAATTAGGACAATTGCATTTGAAAACGTTGGCTTAAATGACTGGCACAAGGCCGCACAAAGCTCACAGCACAGGAGGGATACAAGCACAGATTTCCAAGCACCACACCTCCTACTTTTGGGATAGAGAACCCTTTCCTTCTTGAAATAAAAATGAATGGTTTGTATCTAAACTGTTTACAGCCTTTCTGTTTCCAGCTAAGTTTTGGTCTTGTTCTTCTCCATTTTAATGTCAGAACTGTCTTCCATCCTTTTTCACCTTGCCAAAAATTCTTATTCATTTTTCAGCCAAGGACTTTATCTGCTGTCCCATACCCGTCTCTATTGTTAACACACTGGTCCCTTTTCTTTTATTTCTCTTCCCTTCTATTATCCAAGTTTTCCAGCTGCTATTCCAACCTTCTCTTCTTCCACGTCATCTCTTCCCTAAACTCCGTATTAATTTTCTAAGTCTTTGGTATTTATCACTAGAGCTCTGAAAGGACAAGCTTTAATTCCACCTGCTGTTGCTTTCCTCAAATTTCATTTTCAGTGGTGAGGAGGAAAGATGCCAAGTTTTATGGTAATTCCTGTCAACTACTAATATGAACCTGTCAGTATAGCACCGTGTATATATACCTCTGGGAGAATCTTTGTCTGCTTATGTATTGAAGACAAGAGATGACAATGAAACGTGTACTGTTGTCAAGAGCAGTCATAGAAGATCATCTATTAATTGTTTCAAATACCTTCTGGAAATCATTTTACTTTTTGTCAGACTAAACAACTGATTTTTACTAGCTGTTGGGTAGAAACAACAGCCTGTACTGAAAGACCCTGATTAGAAAGTTTAATACTCGGGTGTCAATAGATTAAGGACAACCAGCTGAATGGAAAGTGCAATGAGATACGAAAAAAATTAAATAGCAGGATTGTTTTCTGTTCTGTTTTTTGACCTCTCCAACTTGCCAAAAGGATCCTTACAATAACTTGTCCAATAACATTGCCTGGGATAACTACAAGCTGTGGTAGGAGCTATAAGAAAGCAAGACAAAAGAAAGAATGTCAGGGAAGCTTTTCTGCGTTGCTGAAGTGCTTCTCCTGAGGGATAATGGCCTTTGTGATCTGTGGGAGTTAGTCTAGCAAATATGAATGTTCAGAGCAGCTACAGAGGAAAAGCTATATTAAAAAAAAAAAAAAACTGACTTTACCAATAGCTGCAAGAGAGGTTTGCTTTTCAATCAAAATAATTAGTTGTAAAAAAAAAAAAAAAAAGCACCAAACCTTTGCAGCACAAAGTTTTTCATCTGCCTTAAGTTTCTATAGGGAAGAAAAACATTTTAAACCCAAATGGTCCTTGCCAGGGGATTGTAAAATGATAAAACCAAGAGCCCCAGAAGAGCCCCAGGCTGCAATACAAGAATGGTTATTCAAACTGACTGATACAAAAATGAGATGGGGATTTTTGTTTCAAGTGTGTTCTGTTTTTTTTTGTTTGTTTAGTAGTAGATAGGTGTGTGCTCTTGGATTCTATCCATACAGAACCTCAGCACTCGCTTTCTGTGACAGGCAGGCTGTCATGAGTTTTGTTGGTACCTAAGAATTGAAGCTATCACTTTAATGACGTTGGGCTTTCACTTTAAACAAAAGCTGCATCTTGGAGAAAATGAACCATAGAAACACAAATGCTGATGAGGAGCAATCAAACAACATTCTGAAAACCTCCAAGGTGGTTATGAATGCTGTGTATGAAACATTGAATTTGGCTTGCTCAGTGCTGTTCAGAGAGGGAAAAGCTCTGTCAGTGGTTCCCAGTGATCCAGACAAATGTGTCTTTCTGAAAAGCATATTTTACTGCATAATGACAAGGGGCAAGTGCATGCATTAATTAGCCATTGGAATGGTTTCACTGCCACAGTCAGAGCACATTGGAAGAGACACCTTCCAAATGCAATTAAAATATCAAAGTTACTTAGAGTGAGTGTATGGCTTTCCAGAGCCAGGTACCTCGGGGACAGCAGGGATGGGATATGACTGAACTTTGCTGCACTGCATCTCAAGTGGGAAATTGGGGCTGTCTGTGGCTGAGAATGGCAATGAAGAGGGCAGGCAAGTTAGACACTGGTAGCTAAATTGGAGAAGGTATTTGTACATGAACTTTGAAAAATGCCTGTGATGGCATCCTTCTTGTGGGGATACCTTGGCTAGAGAGCAGGAAAGGCCAGAGGCAACCTTTGTGACGCCCCATCCCCCAATATTTCCGTGGGGCACTGGTACCCAGAAGTCAGGGAGTGGATGTTTATTAATCTGTTCTGTCTCCCTGGAAAACTGGAGTTATAGTACAGAGGGAATGCCTCTTCTGATCCCTTTCAAGTTGTAGAAGTAGTTAAGATTACAGAACCACACACTGCTAAACTTGCTTTACCATTGAACTCCTGAATAACGGTGGAGAAGAGCTGGAAAGTCCAGAAGAGAATTCTTCTAGAGTAAATGAGCCAGCGCAGGAAAATCTGTGATACCTAGACAAGTAAACCACAGCCCTAACTGCACATTGTAAAAGACAATTTTAAAACAATTGATGCCTGCAGGAGATTCAAGAGTAAAATCTATAACTCTGCCGCTAAACCCTACTATGACCACTCTTTTCTCTCTGCCTCCACCTACCCCCAATAATCAAGTAAAGTATATTTCCTATGAACAATGCTTTAGACACGTCTGTAAATTTATTGGCTTTGCTTGTTTTTTAATCAGTTCAAATCCATCACCAATAATAGTAATAAAAAAGCATAAACCCTGTTCATAACAAGCTTACAAACATCTGTGTTTTTTTCTTGTTGCTAATGCTTCCATTTTTTTAGTACTCCAAAATACCTCCTTGCAGAGGTGTGTGTCTGAAGACTGTGGAGATGGCAAATAACTTTGAGATGGGATGTTATACAATCCTGAACATAAAATGTGGCTCTGATTTATAGCACTTAGAGGATCCATTGCATGTTGCAGCTATAAAGTTACTTATGCATTCTTTTGCTATCAATTTTAACAAGTAAATGTGTTATGAAATAACAGATTGAGAACTGTAAATATAATTAGGTACACCAGATTACAGAATCCTTCAGCAAAGGACTGCTATACTTGCTTGTCTCAACTTTGGCTTCCATCAGACTTCAGCATGTATTTAAGTTCAAGATATGCTGCAAATATTTTCTAAGTCAGGAAATAGTTGTTAAACTATTAATGAACAATGATTGCTAATTAAAACACAGCTTCCTCCTTGTCTTTTTACTTCTGTGACTCTCTATTTTTTGATCACCTCAGGTTTAATATCTCTGTACATTGTTGCTCTGTAAAAGGACAGACTGCTTCTTTTATTTTCTTGAAAAGTAGAGGTAAATAGTGAAAAAGTATATTTGAAGTAATTGAAGGTGTTAGCTAAAATACTCCTTTGAAACTAAAGAAAATACATTTTTTAAACCTGAATACAAATTATTTTCCTAAGTCCTTGGCACTGGCAGCCAAGAACCAATTGCATACAGTTTTTGCTTTCATTTACTATCCGGTATTGCAATAATTCATATTAGTACCAGCGAAGGTTGAAACTTATTATTTATTGCTTAATTACAGTGATTTCACACATTAATTCAAAAATAAAATCATGTATACATTTTATTGCCTAAAGGGCAGAAACCTAATTGAAGGTAGTAAAGTGAGCTCTGCAGCAAGTGCTACTGAAAGAAAAGAAATGGATGTTTTGCAAATAACAGGCCACGTTTTATCTTTGTGGTTGCCCAGAAAGACAGATGCTGTGAACAGGAGTAGTTGTGCAGCTGGTGTTAGGAAGTCAACTGCTTTGGGATTCAGTAAGCTGGGTTTAAAGTAGTGGACAGAAGCAATATCTGAAAACAGAAAAACCAATACAAGTAATGACGTCCTTGTAGAACAGAGTTTGTGATCAGGCTCTGGGAGCATCTGCAGGATGCTGCAGCGTTGATACACAAACTGCTTGCATTGAGTTGGGTTTAATGTTTGCAGTCTATGGAAGTGGTAAACCCTGACAGTGGCAAGTAATGAACTACAGCATAACACACCATTCTTCCCCTGCCCACCTCTCTGGTTTTTTGCTCTTTTTGTCTGCCAGAACAAACTTGTTTTACTTTCTATCTCTTTCAGTCTAATTTCACCCTCAGGCTATTTTTGGTCTTGCGTACATTATTTCATTTACTCTTTTCAGAGAGAAGAAATATATTGCCTTCAATTTGTTAGCCTTAATTGTAAAAGAAACATTGTGACTTGCTTGAAGAGCTACACCAAGGTTTCCAATGGTTGCTGTAAAATGGGGCTGATGAACAAGGGTGGTGTAATACTTAAGGGAGCTGAAGGACGCAGATGCAGACTCAATACCCTCAAATCAAAGAAGGAGTTCAAGTCTGATCTAGGATTGATTACATGCTTACTTTGTTTTTCAATCAATGTGCCAAAATCTGACCAAGGTTCTGATCGTAGCTTTACTGAAAACAATGGAAAGTATTGCCTCTGAGCAAGTTTCTAAGATGGAGCATCTCAGCGTTGGTTCCTTGTTATGTGGCATGAGTCAGCGATGTGACTGCGTGGTATCTAATAGATGCCAGGGTTCATATCAAAATTTTCTGCTTTTTTTCTGAAAATGTCATGATCAGATTCTTCCTTCAGAGCTCTGTATTTATTTTATAAATGTCACCTTAGGCTGTGAGACATTTAAGATGATCATTTCTCTTAGTTATCTTGTGTAGATTTTTCCAATGCGAAGAGAAGCCAGCCCACCTGAGTCTTCTCTTTAGTGTATGTAATTTGGACAGCAGTCAGTCTGTCCTTCGCTGTGTTATTTAAAATGTGACATGGTTGTACCTTTAGTGATGTGGCCACTTTCTGGTGTTTGACAAGCTGCCACAGATATTCCCTGCTCAGCCCTGTGTGTGAACCCAGATCTTAAACCTAAGGAGGATAATGAGACCCTAAGCTTATGGCTATCTGCATGACATTTTTTATCATAGTGTCTTTACAGCTTCCACACTGGAAGTTCAAACAAAGCTGCACTATCACAAGCATGTCAGATGGCATTTTCTGTGGGGACTTCTCATGCCAAAAAATACCTATTACAGGTATATTCCTCAGTAATATTTCAATGATCAAAGGAAAAATGGTAAACTGACTCTGCTGCTCCCTACTGAATAACCACCTGCACGTTGTCCATGTGGAAAGTAACCTGCAGAGAACCTTCTCTGGGAGACCTGAGGCTGGAGGAATGCTGTAACTGAAATGGCTCACATGTTTTACATGGAAAGGGCAACACGCTTTTGCTTTTAATTATCAGTACAGGAAGAAAGATTGTCTTCTGGTAGACAGGTGATCTGTATTGGTTTGCTGTACAGTGTGCAGGACCAGGATATTCAACAGGGAGAGTGAATATAGCAGTCTTCATTACTGTATTTGGTGTACAAGATTCTTCATTTTGGCCAGAGCTGACCAATGCAGAGCTGTACTTCAACTATGAGGGTTGATGTTATATTGTATGTAATTGGGTTGAAATGAAGAATGAGAACATTTTTGGCATAAAACTCCTCTTACAATCTGGTAAACGTGAAGCTCCTCTATTGTGCATTTAATTTTTTTCATTTTTTTCTACTACTTCAAATAAAATAACTGAAAATAACTTCAAGCACAACATTTGGGGATTTTTCTTAGAGGAACTTTAAAATCATCTGGTTCTGTCAATGAAGTGTACTTTGATCTGAAAGTCCTCCACCCTGATCAGCTCTATGAAGCTCTGCTGAACATTAATTTCTTATTTGATTATTCTTTGCTATATAGCAAGCTTTTCAGTATTTTTAGTACTCTTCTGTACCGATGGTGGAAGTGTAGCTTTTATATTACCTTGTGTTTCTTCTTTAATATTCATGTCCCTGTGATAGCTGCTCATCAAGGCTTTTAGCAGAAACCTAAGGCTATAGTTAGGTAAGAATTATTACCACTTTCTTAAAGGGAGAAAATAAAGATGCAGTCAGTGCAGATTTCTCCAAGATCAGGCAAAAAGTGAGTCTATGTGGGGGAGAAAGAACCTAAGACATTAAAATAAATAAAAAACTACAGCTGGAGTTAGATTGTCCTGCTGAAATTACAGGTCATCACTGCAACATCACTCACGCCATTCAGCCTGTATGAAAAAGGCCATTAATGGTATCACTCACTGAAAGCTGACAGCTACCTTGTGAGGCTGACCTTTTTCTCAGACCAGTTCTCCCTGACTTGGATTGTAATGCATCAACATTTCCCATTTCAGAGAGGTCATTGTAAAGTAAACAGTCCAGAAAACTAGTAACAGTGGAAAAAATTACACTAGCAAAAGGCAAACTTTCTATAGTTGCTGCTCAGTCTTCCTATAGGCAGGTCGATGTTACCATTCTAGTTCAGGTCAGGAGCAAGCTTTTTGGAGTGACTCAGATTTGTCCCCACCACCACTTTTATGTTTGTGTTGTGGAGTGGTCTTGGAGCTCACAAATGGATCCTTTCTGAAAAAATTAGATCAGAAGGTGCATTGCATTCCCGTCACTTAGAGACAACCAGTCCAAAGCACATAGTGAGGAATGTAGAGTGAGCACATCAGATCCTCAGACCAAACATTCTGCTCACAAAATCTATCTCCCCCTTCATGATACTACTTGTTAATAAAAACATAGCTTCTGTGCAGTAACAAAACACCTAACCTGAAATGTATATAGAGTTTACAAATGAATGATGTTCTTCAGGCTTCTGAGTTCAATTTGATCTGAATTTGAACATGGTCAATATCTTGTACAGCTTCTTGGTTTGCATGCAGTCATGTAAAGAGCAGTTTTCAGCAGACACCATTTCCTTAGCAAGACTTATATTATTATTCTAACTAAACGGTGGCTGAAAAAAAAAACCTCAAGGGTTGGGCTTAAAGTCATCATACTACATTAAGGAGAAGTTGGCTCAGGTTATCTATTAGGTACAAAGCTTCATGTCTGTTTTTCATCTGGCCTGTCTAGGTTATATGAAAAAGTGTGGAGTTGCCCCCAGAGACCTGAAACATTTCCCTTCTACCAGAAGGGAAAGTTTGAGCTCAAAGACTCAAGCAAAGTTTGTCCTGTGTACTTACTAAGTCTAATGCAGGTAATACATAGACTTGGCTCAGGAAAGGGCTCAGACTTGTATTTAAATGATTGCAGACACTCTCCAGTGAAGCTATTAACTGAAGTTGGAATGTAAGAAATATTTTTTGATTCAAAGACAAAAAAAGTTCAGGAGCCTGCAGGCATGCTTGTGACACTTCTATAAATCAGTATTTGTCCTTTGGGCTATATCTGAAAAACAAATCTGACATATCTACAGGAATTAAGCAAGAAGGACTGGTGGGGCCATCTGCTTGCCCTTCCACAGCAGACTACAACAGACCTCCCTGCTGGGCCTCTTCTGCCTCTGAACTCTGCTGCCAGGAAGGTCAGCTGGCCACGAGGAACCAGGCAGAGCTTTGTGTTCCTGATCAGAATGACAACACACGCAGGGCATTGACCTAGTTGGCACCTCTAAGATCTCATCACAATAGTTCTGGGGTTTTAAGAGTTATTAATTGAATAAGCCCTTTTATCTGGAAACTATTTTAGAGCCACATAATCCCCCATAAGTCTGTAATTCAGGGAATCACATTATAAAAGTATTGGATTTCCTAATGATATGATGAAATAAGAAGCTTAAGTAATAAATTCCTGTGGGTGACCTGTTTTACATTCAGTGCTTCAAAGTACAGAATGTTTAAGGAAAGTCTTGTGTACTATTGCATAAATAATAACAGTAATAGGGATTAAAGAAAACTAGTAGTAAAGGTCATGTGTAACTGAAATTACAAGGTAATACATCATCAGTCTGTAGAGCAAGACAAAGTTTTAAGGCTGAAAGCATACAATGTTTTAAGCAAACCGCACTAGAGGAACTGGTAAAAAATATGACTTATGAATAACCGGTGTTTATAATAAACATTGTATGTAAGAGCTCCAGCATGTTAAAGTATAACAATCACTATACTTGGATCTAGCTTGGGACCAACGGAGTGAGGATGCTAGCAGCCAGCCTTCTATAGTGTGGGGCCTGGTTTCCAGATGCAGATGTCTATTTTATTTTTCTTAAAATTTCTTTATTAAATAAGGATTTCTTAGCTCTCCTGTGCATATTTACAAGCTGATCTAAAGCCCTCTAGAAAAAATGGAATTCTTTATTAGATGCAAGATGAGACTCACTTGAGATGGGTTCTCAGCTGGTACCTTTTTGGGATGAAAATCTAATAATTTTGTGCATTTGTTTCTTAGTGGGGCTACCCTGCCCCATCCTTGTTTAAAACACCACATGCTTAACTCTCAACTGAGACTTAGAAGTCCAACAACATATGTTCATAGCATGTAGGAGGGCAGCCACAAGGCTGGCTTTGCTGCCCGTACAGTCAGCAAACCTGACTCCAGGCTGCAGGCTTTTCTCACGTAGTGTGGGCTCCCAAGTCTTTGTGTATCGCCAGCTTAATACACTTTAAGCTAGCAGGCACAAGCATACAAACCTCCTGTCAGCTTGCCAGTGCTGTCAAAGCTGTGTAAAAACCTGCTCCGAAGCTGGGAAGTGGGTGAATTGCAGATCAGACTGCTTTATGAGCAGTATAGTGTTATTGCTGGGCTGTCCATGGCAGATATGGAAGAACTTTTGGGAAAAGGTGCAAAGGTGTGGTTAATTGTTGCAGTTAAGCATCATGCTAATAGATATTACAATAGACTGAGGAGGGGGAGAACATGTGTTTTCTCCCATTCTGCTACATAATTCAGTGTTCAATTTCTGCCACTTCTCAGATGGCATTTGTCCAGTCCTTGCTCTCTGTAGTAATCCTAAACACAATTTTTTTTATGTGGATGTCTTCAAAGATTGATTATGCTGTAAGTCTCTGAATTTCTTTCATCACTGGAGGAAAAGAAATGTGTTCGTGAATGTTCACCTCTACAGTTAATATATATTCAATATTTCTGTTAAGCAGAATTCTGCCAACGGTAGTATTGGCATGCACTTTAATTGGAAAATGCATCGAATGTTGACCTGGCTGACAACTGATATTGACTTCTAATGTGGTTGGAAGCAAGAAATTTCATTAAGTGCTAGCAGTTAATGATTTAAGCAATTGGCCTGAGAGAAGAAAAGGAAGATCTGTGTTTGATATACATAAATTGTGCTGGTGCTTGCCCTGTAAAATTGACAGAAAATAAAGCAAGTCTTGTAGCCCAAGAGTGTGTAGAAGGTTCCTAGATAGCATAAAATGTCCCTGTCTGCTTGAAACATGAAAACGGTTTTGAATATTCTGAACATTGGACTTTAAAACTTCAAGTTTTGTCCAAGCAGGTTGGGGAGAAATGTCAGGATATTCCAATACTGTTGTGGTTGTTATTCCCTTTCTTGAATGAGTGATGGCTGTAACTCACATCACTAAAGTTTTTAAATACAAATTTGTATTCAAACTACTTGAAAAAAATGAGTAGAAGTAAAGGTGGTAAATAATCTTCTCAGGTTACCATAGGCTGCCAGTACAACTCTTACTGCAAAAATAGTTCTGCCCCAGCGTCATCAGGCTTTATCACTGTTCAGTGCTCTCTGCAGGTTTTGTCCTGCTGCAAAATTGAAGTTATACAGATCCACACAGCTCACACACAGGTTTGTCTATTGCATGACCTGCACTTGCCTGGTCTTCATTCTTCTGTAGAACTCCCGAGAGAGGTCTTATTGCTTTGTGGTCCTCATGCCAGAAAGGTCATCACAGAGCAAGACATCCTCAGCCTCCAGGTTCTAAATAGAAACTGGAGGTGAGCATGGAAGTATCTCGTCCAGAGCAAGATGCCTTGCAAGGGAATAGCATAATGGTCAATGAGCTTCCACAGAGATTCCTGCTTTTCACAGAGCACCACATCTGGTTATGAACTGGGAAATGCCACTGGTGAGAAAGCACAGATTGCTAGAAGAGACTGTATCTACCACTTCATCAAAACCTGCCACAGACCACTTGCTTCTTTCACCAAGTCCAATGTAGTAAAATGAATGATACCATGGCTATAAAGTGTGGTGCCTGTATTGCCTGTGCTTCAACTGCAGGCTTACGTGTTGGAAAACACACTTGAGAGCCCAGTGGGTTTTTGGATAGAGAGCATTAGCAGCTGGATTCCAATACCACTTCTGTATTTGGTTTACCAAGAGATGTCTACATCTGCAGTAACTGTATTCCCAGCTGCAAGGTAGACATACTAGAAAGTAGTAGTTTCAAATATTCAATACAATCTATTATCAGCAACAGATATCCATTATATCTGTTACTATTGGAAAGACCTTTTGTGGGCTTCACCTATGTTAGCTAACTAATGTTTAGCTTCTTGACCCTTCATTATTTCACACAAGCGTAGACACATAAACTGGTAGTTCTCCAGAGCAATCACCACAGAAAACCCAGAACTGGAAGGGGAAATACTTGCTGACGTTATATAGCCGTTCTATGCGACAGCTGAAGTGTATCAAATGAAAAATGGGATGGGTTTTGCTATTAATGGCTGTCTTGTACTTGTCTTATGGCTAGAAAATTCTTCCTTCCAAAACTCACAGTCCAGTGCCTTTTATTAGTGATACCTCTGTGTAAATATTTGTTAATACAAGAGACTTTCTGAAGAACTGAGGTCTGTAACAACCTCTGAATAATTTCCTGCATGAATTTCCTGACTTCATGTAATTTTTTGTAGTTGCATGAATATTGTAAGAGCTGGTTAGGATCTTTTCAGGTTTTACTTCTGCCTGTTAAACACTTGCATACTGAATAGGGAGCATTGATTTTGCTATAACATCTCATTGATGATGTTTGTCATATTATGAAATGCAATACTATGCTTATCAGAGCCCTCTACCCTAGAAGTATATTTTTCACTGTCTAGTTTATCATTCCTTTTAATGTTGTTATATTACTGTTTTGCAGTCCATGTATACTCAGAAATATACAGAAGTCTGAAGAACAAGGAAGTTTTCTTTTAATATGAAGAGCATAAAAAATGGATAAAAAATTGTTTATAACAACTCAGAAAGGCTTATCAATTATTAAATCTTTACAAATCTCTGTGCTTTGCAATGAAATCAAGAGTGCAAGTTACTACTTTTGTAACTCTATTAAAAAGAAGGCTATAATTCTTGTGAGAAAAGTTATTAACCAAGGCAATTTGTTACAGAATCTAAGGAGTAACTGACTTCTTTGTGAGTAGCTATAAATATAGATTTTTCAGGCTGTGTAAAATGGCAGCCAGTTTCAAAATATTCAGGAAAATGGGAGTGAAGGGCACACATCAGGGAGTGCACAGAAAGTGGTGTAGTGAAAACATTCAGCTTTGCTGTGCTGCTCTGCAGTGGGCTTCTCTCTGTGTGTGACTTTCCCTCTGGACAGAGGCAGGAGAAAGGACATGCAGGCTATGTTTCTGAAAAAGGTAAGAGGACTGACAAAGCATGTGGATTTTCCCCTAAAAGAATGAACAGAGCTCATCAGCTTCCTCTTTTCCAAAAGCTGTCTCAAATTTTCTTCATGTTATTCACTGTCCTTTTCGCATCATATTGCAGCAAAACTTCCACCTGCTTCCCACATCTCCAAATACCTTTCCCTGCCCCTAATATCCCCAGTTCCCTCCCTTCTCTGAGACCAGCTTGCCCAGATGAGAATGAGTCACCTGCTTTGGCTGGTTTGGAGCTGCACGTTTGCCCAGGGGCCTCCTGGGACAGGCAAGGGCTGACCACCTTCCCCATCTCTGCGGGGCACTAACTGTTCTCCCCACCTGACTCCTGGATTTCCTTCCAGTTGTCCTGTCACCTACTCATCCCCCTGTTCCTCTGTCTCAAGCACGAGGAAAGACAACTCACCAAGAGCACAGCAGCTGTTTTGTCTTTCCGTTAACTGCATCACACTTCCAACAGCAGTCCTGTTTCCAGCCTCAAAGCTCACAGGGCAGACTTTGAATCACGTGCCAAAGTGCAGCTAGCTTTGAAAACTCCTCATCAAGCAAAGTCCTTAGCATCTTTTACTTGCCATACAGACATCTTTAAGAGGCGTTTTTGCTGAGAGATTTAAGGGCTAAGGTTTCTGTCGGAGATGGATACAATTAAAGAGGGGTTATTTAGAAAAGATATCTAGGCAACAAGGGCTTGTATTTTGTGTGGCTCACAGCAGAGAACCTAGTGTTCAGATTAATGTCACTTCAGCTACTTGTTATTTTCTGCTGTCTTGTTCTGCTGTGTATTTGTCTTTGGTTGAGTTGTTATATTTTATGTAATATGCCACCATGGTCAAGGCTACGAATATAAATCTTTATTTCATGCTGCTCTTCACAGTTTCAGCTTTAATTCTGAAAATATGGCTTATAAGCTGCAAGACTGCTAAAGAAAAGAGTCCCCAAGATCAAAGAGGAGGTAACAGATGAAAGAAAACTGGAGAATGCCTTCGGGGATTAGCAAGGAGTCTTGAGGAAAAAAGCACCAAAAATGCAGTCAGTCACCACCTAAATGTGGAGAAAAATTNTTTTGCCATTGTCCTAGAGAGAAAACCAGAAATAGTGACATTCACTGACCTTGTGTTGGAGCATTTATTATTCATAACTCTTGAGATGAAATCTAAAATAGTTCATATTCTTCATTCACCCCTGTGATTTGGAGCATAGGGAATGAGCTTCCTTTTCCAGTGTTTTCAGGCTGTGCTGAGAAATCTTAATGTTTGTGTAGAAAACCTGACAGTTTCACCATCATCCATTTCACTTAAGCATGGGAAGCAACTTAAATCACACCTTAGGAAAGCTAAGGTAGCATGAATTTCTCACGTGCACTAGGATTTCCCCATACTTAACCATGGTCCCAGGATATTGCAGAAGCTTTGTGTCACTCCGTTACGTGTGTCTAAACACTTAGGAAACTGTTGACACTCAGCATCTCACAGGGTCCCGTTCTACCACAGCTTGTAAAGTCCGCATGTAAGAAGTGCAGGAAGGTCCCTTCAAGCCTCAGGCTTTTGAAAAATGGACTAGGTTTACTACCATAAATGTCATCGCAACCAGCTATTTATTAAAGCGCAGTACATTACTCACTGGAAAGGCAACGTGCTATGCTATTTGCTTTCACTGGGCACTCTGGGAGAAGTAAATAGCACAGAAATATATCAGTTTTAGAAATTATTTAAAGGAAATAAAGTGATCCTTAATATACCTTTTTTGGATTATTACGATGAAAACATTAGTCTTGCACAGGCCATTATTTTGTCATTAACTTCATGTCATCAGTTAATGAAGACTTTCAAGAAACATTCATGCAGCTATCATATATGATTTTAGACCACACCCACAGATAATGGATGCAATTAAAATGCTGCCAAAGTTATCAACTTTGCAACGAAGTATTGCATTATCTATCAGTTGTCCAACAGCATATGTTTTCTTGATGGTGGAAAACAGTTTTAATTTTACCCCTATGGATGTTTGTTTCCTGCTATCCCTAATTTTGCTCTTGGAATCAAACTAGGAAAAATTCTGTCATAAACAATATATTATGCTTGCAATTTCATCCCCACCTCACGTCCTGCCACATAAGGCAGCTTTCAGTAGTACAAAAGGTATATGTTTAACATATGTCACTAAAAGGAGGATAAGAAATGGTTTAGAAAGGAATAGCTATCTAAATGATTGCCCTCTAGCAAAATTATCATGCTACATTTATTTTTCACTTTGACTTCTTGAGATTAAGGTTTGTTTCAATAGCAGCTCTATCAGATTTCAAAATATACTACCCTCTTCTGCAAAACAAGCATTTAACGTTTTTCAAGTAATACTATAAATTTTTAGCAAAGAATTAAGGCATAGTTTAATCTCATTATATTTTATTATAGGGAGGTTAAGACTCACGGTGGCAAAGGTACGAATTAATTAAGCAGAGCTGTCCGTATTTGCTCCTTGGGGCTGCTTCAGCAGGTATGAGTTCATTTCATTACTTAAAGAAAGGGTAATCCCAATGAACTTATTAACATTTACTTGACTTATTAATAGCACATTACAGTATTGGCACAGTGTACCTGGAAAATATATATTAGCTGCGCTTTTATATGGCTGCTAATATTTCACGTGTTTGCTGTAGCAAATTCCCTTTGCCTCCCCTGTCCTTCCATTAATTTCTGCCTGGCTTTTAGAATAAAAAGGTGCTCATGCACAAGAGAGTTGCAACTTGGTTTGAATCAGAGTTAAGAAATCAAATCTGTTTTTTTGGTTTTCATAATGGACTCCTCTTGAATATTCAAACCGGAATGAAATTGCAATGGATTCAAACTCAAGATGTCTGTATATCACTCATGGGTTTTAGACAACATTTTGAATTTTATTTTCACCTGTTGTTCTCTTTCCTGGTGTTGTCCCTTCTGCAAATAAGTTCATGATTTTGCACTCACGTAACGATGATGCTCTATAAATGGGTCATTCTAACTATTAGAAGTATATGCAAATACTTCCAGAAGAACACTTAGGACCTGCTGGACATCTTGGAATGAAATTAGAGGTTTTAACTTCATACTTTTGATATGTAAATTATTCTGAGTCACCATCTTAAAACAGAATCCTTGAGGGTCGTTTAGCAAATAACTGGTAACATACATTCTGAGTATGTTTTATTTTCAGTTTGATGAGATTAGAGAACAAATGCTCTCCCAGGTCTACCAGTGTCCAGCACAAAGCTGAGACGGGACAGAGCAGCGAAGTTCACAAGGTCATGGGCCAAATTGTCAATACGGTATCTTTCAGAAAGAATGGATTTTTTTTTTTCTTCTCTTTCTCCTCCAAAACTTCAACCCAGCAATTTAATAGAGCAGCCTGTGCTGCTTGGGGATGTACAGCTGTTGTTTTGCTGAAAGGTTACGAAGGAATTCTAGGGCGCTTAGATTTATTTGCACGTTGTTGATCCCTCATAAAATAAAATGCTCATTTTTGGAGGGGTGAGTTGAGAAAGCTGTTCCTTTTACTGTGCTACCTATTTGCAGGAGAGGAAACGGGTAGATGAGGGCTTTGTATGTTCCCCTCTATGTGGAGTGTGTGTTACTATTCTCAGGTCACTCATCAGTATCACATCTACCTCATATATTCCTTGATTGCACAGACCTAAGGGAAACTTTAGGCCGTCACTGTCTCATTGCTTTCTCAGCATCTCCTGCCTGCAGAGCAGGAGCAGAGCCCCAGAGCATGAGACCACCGATTGTTCTGGTCACCAGAAATGGCAGAAGACAAGCTGCAGAGGGAGCCAACCCAGGCTGGCTTTCATTCCTCCCGCCAACTGACTGCAAGCCTGTGGTGTGGCAGCAACAGAGAGAGGAAATCTTAGCCAGCTCACCTGAATTATCCTCTGTCTCTCTCAAACAGTGTTCTAAGACCTTTAGCACCTAATCTCAAAACAAAACAAACTTGAAATCCTTGCTACAATGAAATAGCTTTTTTTCATAATGTTCTTCCTCTATTGTTGCATTTTACATCTTTAGTGATGAAGACAGGGAAGACAGTTCTTAAATAAATCATTAGGCTTTTTTATTTTTATTTATTTATTTTTAATTCTTCCTGCTTGCTCTGTGTGTGGAAACTCCCTGTGCTGTCATTCCATATGCAGTAGAGGCTGGCCCTGAACATGGACTACACAGAGGCTTTGGATAAGGATGTCTCTGGCACAGTGATTTGGATCTGCTACCTTTCTTGTCCCCATTGCTCCTTTGGAAGGCTATATTGTCCACCAGCTAGAAATCTTTCACTTCTAATCTCAGATTTGTCCAGAGAGAGTTTATACTTCCTTGTTCTTGCTTATATCCCTGTTAAGACATTGTCTTGAATATCTCCTGACATTCTCCTTGTTACGGATGCTTTCTAAAATATTTACAGGCTAGGCTGAAAAAAAAATGATTCCCATTTTCCTTACCATTTCCAGCGTAGGGCTGAGCATTAAAAGTATAACTACACGCTTCTCTGGCACCATAGAGAAATTCAGAGAAATTAAATTGAATATCCTTAAAATGGGCAGCTCTAAGCAAATGCTAGGCTTTCCTTCATAGTGCTCTTTACCATTAATAATTTTTTTTATAGATGCAGAAGTCCTGAGCTATTCAACATTCTGAAGCTCTTAGAGGATACTCTAGTTGAAATGACAAGCACCAGTTCTGAATAAAATTTCTTCCTCAAAATCTTAAATTCACCAAATTACTTGGACTAGGAGCTAACATGCTGTTAAAAAGTTTGATTGACTTTGTGTAAAAATCACAACATCAAAAAACCATTACACACCAGCTGAATTTCTATTAGCATATTAAAACAAACTAGACGAGCTATAGCAATGTATTTTGATTTAACTTAGTTTCTTAAGCAAAAATTCTGTATTTTACCAATAATGTCACAGAGTGGATTTTTATGGGTGGATTGCAACTGGGGAGCAACAACAAATCGGGAATAGTTTTGCACTACATTTGCATTTATTACATCTCCAAGAATCTTGAAATGAGTTTTCTGAGAAGATTGAAATCTGCAGTAGGAATCTTATTTTTAGTTATTGTTCTGGAGGATTCACAGGTCTTCATCTGTGAGAGAAGGGGCTTGGAAGGTTTTGGTGTTGGCTGCTGGCAGTTCTTTGTGCTTTCTATAATTTATTCCCCAGTGTAATACAGTTTCAGTAATCTAACGAGAGCACTGTGTTCTTGGAAGGAAAGTGGGACATTTCAATTGAATTTGACAGACAAACATGTTGAGTTGGTTTTCAACTGAAAAGTTAAAATATTTTGCACAACATAAATAACGATAATGGCAGAGGTCTTGCTGTGGTGAGCATACTTGTACACCTTAAGAGTGCCGTTTAGGAAGGAAATTTTAATGAACTAATTTGTAACTTTGAGTAAACATCAGGGCTTAACTGAGGTTTATCTAAAAATAAGTCCAATTTATGTCTATCCTCATTACAAGTGCTAAGAAATGACAAATACAAACATGACTGTACAGACTTAATTCATAGGGGATTCATTTAGGCAAATAAGGCACTTTGAGAACACTTGGAAAGCAAAAGGAAAATTTCCATTCTGTTCCAGTCAACAGGGAAAGTTTCTGGTGTATCTCACAACAGTGAGAAATTCAGCATTTTACCTAATGGGGGTCAGAGGGGTGGCTGTAGTCCTCATTAGCACCGTGAACTCTGCTGCAGAAGAGGATGCAGGAGGAGAGGATGTCTCACTGAGCAAATGTCCTTGGAAAGGATTTGCTTTCTTGGCAAAAAAAAAAAAAAAAGGTGCTGTAGAAGATATTCTGTGTTTCCTAAACTTCTATTCCTTAAAGTTACCCAGTACTGACCAGCAGTCCCTAACCATGAATACTGCAAACGCTCCTACTCAAAGACAGTCCCAAGCCCAAAAGTGCTATTTGCCTGTCAGAGCGAGGCATTTGCAGCCACTTTCTGAAGTGAAAATGTGATAGGAGACTTCTGGGGAAAAGTATTATAATCAATATTGATGTTGAGTCTGGGACAGCACCCTTTGCTCTCCTTTCCACTGTGAGGGAATGATTTAGCACACACAGGCATCACAGTGACTTAGCAAGTGGCTTCACTTTTGCGAGACATCAGTCAAGTTCATGAGGGGCTGTGGTTAATAAAAATTGATTGTCACTTTTTACACACATGGGAATCTTAAACTTAGCATCTCTCAAATCCAAGCAATTTCTTTCCATCTGCCTTAAACAACAGCATAATTTCAAACTCTTTTCCCAATTTTGCACATGACTCAGCATAGCTGCTTCCATTTCATTAGAAAAGCATAATTTTACACCATGTTCATCAAATTTTCTCTGGCTGAGATGATTTATTATATACTTTATTACTGCTACCCTAATATTAACAAGCAAACTGTAGAGTACAATTACAGTAAGCTGCAAGTTCTTTCCTCTGCCTGACTGTTTTGGTGACAAGACAGTCGTTTCTTCTTACAATTTCATTTCTTGCTCCCTTTAGAGTCTGTAGTTAAGGTGCTTTCTTCTATGAAAGCATGGCCAGATACGTGCCTTTGGTTACTTGCCTGCCTTTTACACCAGTGGCTGCACCGCAGCATCTCACAAGACTGAAGGAGAGTTTGCGATCAGTCAAGCTGATTAACTTCAGATGAGAAGATGTTAAAACGACATGTTGCATGTTTATAATTACACTGATATGACTGGTACCTATTTGACTGGTGGGATAAAAGAACCATACTTTTACATCCTTCTTTACTTCCCCCTCCCCAACCCAATACCCTAAAAGCCTCCGTTACCCCAAAAGTGCTCCAGAGCTTTCTCAGATCCTTGTGGGTGACAGCATAGTTCAGATGGTGACAGGGTCCAGAGCTGCAGCAGATCACCCTGCTGGTATGGAACTACTGTAACACAGCTTCTGGTTCTCCATAGGTTTGGCTGCTTCCTTCCAAATAAAATCTTGGCTTCAAGGTAGAAAGCTTGTTTGTTTGTTTGTTTTCCCACTTCCCCCCTCCTCCTCCTCCTCCTCATGTATTTTTCCTTTCATGACTGAATTGGTCCTCTTTTCTAACCCTCAGCTGCCTGCTTTGAACTCCCCAAAATGCACATTTGGAGTTTTAACAGAGCTTCTACTGCATTGGGAATGGCAACTGAAAAACAGGAGATAGAGCCTTTTGTGGACAGAAAAATGCTGAGGCTTCGGCTGTAAATACCTAACAATTTTCTGTTTAGGGAAAACCTATACAAGATAATTTCGTACCTTTGCTCTGAGGCCAGCTATCATCTGTCTGTAAAATGAGGTGCCATTAGCACTCTGCTTGATAGTGCTATACAAATGTTTCAAATGGACATTCATGAGTTAGGGCTTACTGAGATGATGGGCCGAAACTTGATGTCCTTTCTTGAGCAGAACTTCATTTATCGCTGAACAAGACATGCTAGACTGGTACCATTATATGAACATCTTTTGCAGTAATACATTCCCCGAAAATGTGAATATGGTATTGTACCTCTAAAAACAAATGAGTTTTCAGTATTTGGGGAGTTTGAAGGTGTAAAACGAGTTGGCAGATTTTGAGACCCTGTCTTACAAAGCAGGACTCACTGCTAGCCTCAGGTGTTGGGAGCCAGCCCAGGTGCTGCAGAGCTGTGCTCCTGGGTAAATCCTACGTAGAGCTGTCTGCAGCTCCTGCTCCACTGGAAGTCCCAAGTCACTTGCTTCAGTGCTTCCAATCGGAAGAAGGACATGTCTGTAATATGCAAGGTATGAAGTAATTCAGACAGTTATTCAGACACATTATTCCTCTCGTAACAACCCAGGGAAAGGTAGCAGCTGTGGAGATGAATTCTTTCTTCCCTCTCACAAAAGGCACTGCAATTTGTCCCCACAGGGGAATGTGGGTGTTGTTAATGCATTGCTAGAAATTGATGATTAAATAGATCATCCATGTTAATGTTGTTCAGATATCCAGGAAAAGAAACTGAAGGAAAGTAGATGTGTTTTTCTAATGGATGCAACAAATGCTCATTGACCTTGGACACTTTTGTCTTTGTATAGCATTGTTCATGCTAGAGTGTGCTGTAGTGTGTGCAGGCCAGCTGGCTACCCTTATGATATGAGAGTCTTAGGAATGAGTAGTTTATACTACTTATCTAGTATAGCCCTCTCAGAATTAAAGATGTGCACTTTCAGCCTTTTTTTTTTTTTTTTTTTTAAGAACAGAGAATTTAAAAATCCATGCCTCCTTCTAGCTGATGCCAGAAGGAAGAGGCATGTGGACTGAAATAGGGCTGGCCGGGAAGCTACACTGAGTTCAGAAGGCAGAGTAGGGTTTTTTTTCTCATGGTATAGATTTTTTTGGCCATCTTGGGCAAATAAGGCTTCAGGGCTTCCACTTTAAATCTTTTCCTAAAGGTGCTACTGAGAGAGATACAGTGCATGTCTTGTGTGGATTATGATACAAATTATGAGAGCGGTTGTATTAAATAGCCAACAGAGTTATAAAATTCTTAGGACTCTGAAAGGCTGCAAACAACATCACTCCTGCACCTGTGTTTTGTGCAGCCTACTGTGTATAATCAAACTGCAAACAGGGAAAGAGAAGGTCCCAGCACTGTGCCTGTCTTTTTAGCCCTTTCACAGTAGAACAATTACACTGCAACTTAAATTCAGCAACACTGGCTTCAGGTCAGCATCATCTCTGCCACACAAGAGTCTGTGGGAACACATTTTCTTTGGTGTTTTGGCTGCATGAGAGATGTTAGCGGTGGAAACTGTATCGATTCAGCAATTAATAAAGTTGTCGAAAGCAGACAAGTGGGGGAATACAGAAATCCTGCTTGGGATTAATGAGTATTGTGGTCCGGAGGACAGCTCTTTTATATGAACAGAGCAGCTTTCCAGTGAAGAAATTTTGCAAAACAAGTGCACTACAGAAAACCCCATAGGTCTATGAGGCTACAATTCAGACAAAGGGCAGTTTGAGTGAAAAGAAAGATGAAACAGAGCTGGGTGTGCTCCCCAGTCAGTCTGGAGGGGAATGAAGTGTGCCACTTCCATTTCTACAGCTGATTTAATAGCTGTAGGCTCAGTTAGATAAAGATATAGTCTCAGTTGGCTGCCTGAATTCTGTTAAGGGAAATAGGTTTGGCCTTTATCTTTCACTGGGTCCAGCACACTTGGAGACATTAATTTGTAGCAGAAGACTGATTTCCAGCTCAAAATAAATGTCAGCCTGGAAATGGTCTTTGTCATCCATTTCCAGCCATGCGAACTCTGGGCTGGAGACCAGAGGAGGGGAAGGAAGAACCATCCCTCCCAGTCCTGTGAGCCTAAAGGAGAAAAAAGTCTTTGTACTTCTGATCTGAGATTTTGAATTATCTGGATTCAGCTTTTGGCTTTACTGGAAACATCATCAGCAAGTCTGTAAGGCAGATAGTCAGTAAGGTGGAGGTAGGTAGTAGTATCATAACCTTATTCTTCAGTGACTCTCATGCAGTCATCAAAGTGGTTGTAGCTAAATCGAAGTTTTGCCAGTGCATAAAGTTGTTCTGATCCTAAGCAGACCCCAGGTAAGTGGAGCATCTCTGGGAAGTGGCATTGCTATATTACGGGTCTCTGATGAAAGGGTGACATCTAAGGCACCTGTACAGGTCAAACCAAGACAGACTACAGCTCACCATGTCTTGTGTATTGGATATTGGAGGGGAAAGAGGGTTCTGTTTTTCTGTCAAAGGAGTAAGATATTTCATTAATAGGCAAAGTAACTGTCTAGACATTATGGAGCAAAGGCAAGAGAATTCCTACAAGCATCCCAAGTGGCTGCAGGATATCTTGCATATATTACACAGGAGGACAGGATAAGAGCTGTTAGTGTCATTTATTTGCACGAAATCTGATTCAGTTGTGAATTCATGTTGTGTTAATAAAAAGGAATAGACCTGACCAGTCTTCCTAATAGCCATTCTGGGAAAATCAGACTTGTCTTGGGAGAAGCTCCCCTGTGTCCATATCCGAGTGGTCAAAGGTCGCAAATCTGTTCCTCCAGAGAATGAGGGGGAAATGCATTAGTGAAAATGCACATCAAAGTGGACCATAAGGATGGACCATGATTGTTTCTAGCATTTTAAATTTTTGGATATGCTCAGATCAGCTTTTATTTGAGGACTATACTCATTTTGTTTGTTTGCTTTCAGCGAAAGTAGGAACTCTAGGTAGCCCCAAAATTACAGGAATTGAGGCTGCAAGGGAAACAGTAAACACTGTGAAAATGTTGCATCTAGAGATTTAGCAACTGTAAAATTCCATTACTGGATGCTGACATGGTTCAAGCATGTGAATTTACCAGAAAGTTCTTCAAACGTGCCATCTATGCATCTTTTCTTCTGCACATCATTGCATTTTTTCAGCATTGGCTCTAAGAAAAAAATCATTCATATAAGTTTACAAACCTGAGGTCATTCTGCCAAATATTTCAGTTGTTCATATGCAACCTTTGTCTTTATTGAGAAAAATGAAAGAATGAGGCATAAAAGATGATGTAGTTCTGATTTTACTTCATCTCCATTTTTGACCTTTCCTGAGAAGAGAGCAATTTTAAGAAGTGGATTTTATTTCCCTTTTTTGATACACCATCTAAATGAAGTAAATTCTTCTTTTTAAAGATAGCTGAAATGTGGAATTAAATATTTGTGTCACTTTCTCTTTATTTTTGGAATTCAGCAGAACTGACAATATTGCAGCAATAGGCATCAAACTTCCTCTGCCCCTCATGGACAGGACAAGTAGATAATACTTGAACAAAGATTTAAAGGAGACATCATGTAATCTTATTGTACATATGCAAGCCTATTGTTGTTGCAGTGTTATGCTGCCATAGCAAGTGACAGTGACAACTTCGTACGTCCTCTTCTGTGCTCAACATGCAAATGCCAAAGACTAGTTTATGCTTTCAGGAGCAAAATGTTGGGAAATTACATTTTTAATCAGTCACAGAGCTCAAGCTGGAATGCCTAAAACTTAAACTCAGTTTCTATATAGTCATTTAGAATAATATCATCTAACTAAATTTTCCTTTCATTATGAATATCCCTGTAGAACCTGATAGAACTTTAAACTAATTTTTGATTCAGGACTCATTTTACAATTATTCTATTTGTGCGTGGCATAGCACTGCCTAAAATACATTGCTTTCAATTATAGCAGCTGTCTAAAATGAAATGAATGAAACAAAAATGGCTTTATAGAACTTAATAATAATGTTAGTGACCATTGACTACAAAGTAACTATTAATGATCTACTTTCACATTATTTATCTTGCTCCTATTATGTGTTCTGATATGCAGAGCTGTCCTCATAAGCCCAAGTCCCTGTTTCCTTGTTAAGTGCAAAGTGATGGTGATTGCTTTACAGAAAACCTTGTGAACCTCCTAAAGGTAGTGAAATATGGCATCCTAGTCACCTTCATAAAATTCAGTTCACAACAGCGAGTTCAAGGGCAGCTGCTTGGGAATTCCATGTAAATGCTTTCACCCATTGCCTGTTCAACGTGGGTATGAAAGATTGTCATGCCCACCTTAGGTTTCTGATGGTGAAATTGTTTTAAATTGAAATTTAGACAAAAGCTGAAGTTACATTTTATTCACCCCAAAATTTAACTTTCAGCATGGGCAAAATAGAGGTGCTCTTAACAAAAATTATGCTTAGTTTTCAGAAAACAATATCTGTTTTTCACATGTAAGGTTGAAATGTTATTTTTATTTTAAACACACAATTTCTTTGAATTCAAAAACATTTAAAGTTTTGTTTTTACTTTGTTGTCTAAAACCTGAAAGCTTGATAATTTTTACTGACAGCAAGAATATATTTCTGTATTTTTTTCATAATAGGTAGTATTACGAAAAGCAATATATTTTCCTCACTCTCTTAACAACCAATCGGTTTTATTAGTGCAAACTGACAGAGAACCAAGCTACTCAGAAAGCCCCTAGAATGTGCAGTACATTACTATATATCCTGTCTGTAGTCTGAAAGGTTGTGTTGTGATTTCTTAACCCTGTAAATTATAGCTTTATGTTGTTGATATATCAGTATTTTTGATCCTCACAAGCTGCCTGATAATTACAGAAATACGATCTCGGTATTAGGCAATAGGAGGATATATATGAAAGTGCCAAGAATTGAATGCACATTTGCTGCACTATGGACCAGGAACTTGATCTCCTCTCTCCTTGAAGTCCATAGAGAGATAATTGACAGAGGCCTAAGACCCACCATGAGGAAACCGATTACATTCCATTAGAAATGGGTTGGAAAAATTTTGGTTATCATCTTTCATGCAACCCGATAAATACATGAAATCATGCTAAGCCAAAAAGAGCATAAAGTCATGCTTCATGCTCACTGCACCCTTCTTTTACAGGTAGACTGTAATTTTCTGTTAAATGTACAGTTTCTGTATATATATCAGACATAAAGTTAATTGTCCGAAATTAGAAATTATTGGCATAATTTCTGATTTTTGGGAAACCGATAGGGATAATAAAAGGTGTTAATCTAAATGTTGTATTTTTCAGTTTAATGAAATGGCAAAATTGGTTAAAATTAATCAAAGACGCACTTTAATCCAGAGGACAGCTTTTACCATTAGTGCTTTGGGCAATATTAGAATGAGTCTTTCTAAAACAGTTCATGACACTTTCTAAAACACGTAGCCCTGAAGGCTACCCTGGCTACTTTTCAATCATTTTTAGCAAGACTGTCTTGTGAGGTGTGAGGAAGAGATACGTTTAGTTTGCACTCAGAACGAAGTCTGGAGTATCCACTGTTGACTTGTGACTTTATCCAGTCTTTAGCCTTAGGGCTAAGAAGTGCCATGGCTTGAAAATGAGACCAAGCAAATCTGATCTTCCTTGGACCTTAAACCAGAGCTAGGAAGAGCAGAAATTTGGGGAATTCCTATTTGCACTTTAAAAAGCAACTATTTCAAAGACTGAAGTAAAAGGAACTTTATTAAAAAAGTTATATATGGAACGTAGCAAATAAACTAAAAGTCATGAATACAAAATTAGTATTTTTCAGTATGTGTTGCAAAACATAAGCAGAATATACATTTAAACTCAACAAAGAAAAGATTTCTAATATCTAAACTTTTTAACAGATGGACAGTCCTCTTTTCCCCAATTGATTTACACAGATTACACAGAAAAATAGTCAGCCACAGCTGATTGTATGGGTAAAACAGAGTAGGGGGAGGACAACAAATACATTTGCCCTAGCTTTTTAGAAACCTTTGATTTATCACTACTAGGTGTGACTGAAATCCTACTCTCCAGTCCTTTATCTGTTCGTTTTCTTTCTATTATTTCTACTTTGCTTCCCATTTCTGGTCCTTTTTTTCCTATTCTTTGACTGTTAGATAACACCTACTATATAAAAGCATAAGAGCAATGAAGCATAACAAAAACCTAGTCAAGGTAATTAGTACACCTTTTTTTCTCAACCATGAACTTGTGGGGATAGATTTTTAATATACTCAGTCATCTGTTAATTAGCAGATGTCACTGCCTTTGAGGACTCCAGGTGGTACAATCAAAACTCCCCAAGTCTTTGCATACTTTTTGCAGGCAGCTTTGAAAATATATCCCTACAGTGACCAAATGGATCAAAATGTGTAGAAACTGAAAAGCTGCAAGGGGTTTCAATCGCTTAATCAAAGAGATGGATAGGAATTGCAAATGTATGAGCAATGGCCTTTGGGAAAGACTACAGTAAATATGACAGAGGACCGCATGCAAATATGCTGACAAAATCCACTTTCCTCTAAGTGAGGTGAAGAGACAGGCCATCTTGTTGGTGCAGCCAGTTATCTTTATAAAGGCTACAGGGTTGATTTTTTTATTTATTTTTATTTTTTCCAAAATTAAATCTACATTTTAAATCTTAACTCATGCCATCTTAGCAATTAGTTCTAGAATCTATCTGTCACTGCCACAATAATGCTGGTTAATTAAAACAGTTGTGGCAAGGGAAAATTAAAAATGTAAACGTCTCAAGTTTCATAGCAGTTGCTGTTGTGGAAATTTGGGAGCTTTGTTGACAAGGCAAAAAGCTTTCATTGAAACAATTAATTTCCTTGCTGTCATACTTTTTCAGCAGAGTAACGCTGCTGAGGTTACTTAATATGATAAATATTAACAGGTAGGCTGCATTTTAGTAAGCCAAGAGCAAGCAAATCAAACGCTGTTTCCAGGCAGCATCCCTTTTTGCTGAGAGCGATTGGCCAAATGTGCACACCAGGACCATTCACACTCCTATCTGCGCCAAGCATTGCCTCCACTTTCATGGTAATTGAAAAAAACCAAGAAAGTTAGAATAGCCTGCTTGTTTCCTGGTGTCTTATGCAACCATTTTTCTGATTGCACCTGCGTTTTTCATTGCTGCTAAGAGAGAAAAGAATGGATCAAATTCATCCTTGCAGTAAGTCCACTGATGTGAGCTCACATTAGAAAACTTCATTCTTTTCAAAGGCAAAATTATCACAAACAGTGAGAAGAAGTGAGAAGGTTTTGTGACACATTAAGGCTTTGTGAAAAAGCCAGAATTCTCATACTTTATTAATGAGGATTTTCTTTTGACATTTGTGTTTTGCATCCCTGTAGCTGCAAGTGGCTTCAGTGTTACAAGGACTTCTTTGGGAAATGACTGGGTTACTTACAGCTAAACAGTAATTTTCAAAGAATAGTTGATAAGAAATCCACAATGCATGAGTTAATGAGGAGGTTTTGCTAGGCAGCCTCCTGCTAGTTTTGAATCCTTTCATTTGAGGGAACATGGGTAGGGCGGCAAACTGGGATGTAAGAGACACATTTTCTTCCTCACTGTGCCACTACTTTGTTGGGTGACCTGGATGAGCTCTTCACCTTCCTGTGAGACAGTTTTTCCTGCAGCAGAATTGGCATCATGATGCTTGCATCCTTTAGAAAGTATGCGGTGAGGAATACTAAGTGCAGTACAGCAGAGAAATATTCTTTTTTGCAATTGTAAGGTAAACTTTTCTTAAAAGCAAGTGCCCACTGTTGATCCTTTCTACCGCTTTTTTTTTTTTTTTTTAATCTATTAATGCCTTTGTCAGGCCACTAACAGCCATCGACATCAGCAGCAAACACTTAACAAGGCTAATTGCCACTGTGCTTACCACGTCATAGCATATGAGGATCACAATTAACCAAAGGCAAACTTTTTGGTATCTAGGGTATTGTTGAATTCTGAGTAGTAAAGATTTGCTTTATGTAACTGAAAAACACAGAGAACAGGTAGCATAGTTTTCCATTCCTGCTTCAGAGCTCCTCACAAAGAAACCCATCCCTTTCTCATCCCTCACATATCTAATGGTATTTTGTGATCTATCTGCAACCCGTAAGCACTGCCTATTACTGAATCTTTTTGCAAACTAAGGTTCCTCAGCCAATGACTCACTGAACTGACTAGAATAGATATTGAAAAATTGCAAATCAGATTGTTTTCAACCTAATCAAAGATGTAAGAACTCATTTTGCCCAGTAGTTCTTCTGAGGTCTGATGAGATCAACATGAAAATTAGAAAAAAAAATGTTGCTGACTAACAATAATGTATTTTTCATTGAACTGCCTAATGGAATGAGGAATGTGCTTAATTATATGATCCCAGTGGTAATATCTGACATAATCAGATTTCTGTTTGGTTCTCTTCTTATTCTTCCCTGCTACCATCCTTGTGTAATATTTAATCTTGCTAAAATAATTGTTAAATTACTCTCCAACATTTAATGCATAAATAAGAATATGAGGAGGGCCACAACAGCATATTTATAATGCCAGCTTAACTAGTCTCATCTATTGAAAAAATACTTTCCCGTGAGCCACATAACTAGTCCTTCCAATTTGTTAAAACATGCAAAATAAACAAAGCAAAAATTGAAGAAACATGGTATCATTGAGGGGAGGGAGAATGGCTAATTTTTTTTCTTCCCCTGTAAATGAGCAATTATCCCTTAGTAAATTGTAGCACAATGGATTAGACATGCTTGTCAATACCATGTAAAAATCAAGCCCTTGAGATTACTTGTGTTCAAATTAATTTAGAAAGGATTACAAAACACAAGATGATATTTCAGAACTGGCTTTCTTCCTTAAAAGTGTGCGAGAAATCATGGCTGTTGGCCATGCAAATCATCTGCATCTATCCTATTTGTTGGATTTTATGCGTCAGTAAGCAGCTCTGCGCCCTGCAAAGTTGGAGGATTTATAATTTCTGGAATTTAAGACTTCATACTTAAAACAGTTTTGATGAATTCATAATGGATATACATCTATCTAATTTTTACTGCACATTGTGCACTCAGTGCAATTGCATGTATAGTGTGCACGAAAGGTTCTTATATTTGGCAGTAACATACAACATTTGCCAACATAGATAAATGACTTAAAAATCCTTTAAAAGGAATAAAGAGCAGTCTTACACTTGTAAATGGAGGAATAAATGTTTGTTCCTTACACACAGAGAGAATTCC
>VXAL01017373.1:85454-99423 GCA_013399475.1 Chauna torquata
GTTGAAGCCTGAGAGAAAAACTGATGAGAGAAAACCAGGAAGAGAGCTATTTTGGGTGCATTTGTGACTGAAATTGATCGTGTGAGGGCTATCAGCTGTTATATTTGATAGACACCCCCCCCCAAATTTACTATCGGAAAGACTTAAAAGGTCAGAATATTCACATTTATGAAGCAAAAGAAACATAAATGTAAAATGTGATTTTTACCTGTCCAAATGCAGTCTGAAGTTTAGAGCAGTATGCATTAAAATCTCAGAGATGCATTAAACTAAAAGTTAGACATAGGAACTTGTGGTTTTATTTGAGAAATTATTTGTTGATAGGTTAAACTTTTTGTTATGAAAATCAAGAATGCTTTGTAAATATCACCACTCTGACTTCAAATCTCCTTTGGCTTTAATATTGTATAACTCTCGCTAAATATTTATTTATGTATTTTTTGCTCTGATGTATGCATGTCTGTGATGTGATTCACACAGATCATTCTGTTTTCAGATCATGGATATTTTATGAAAACTGTGGAGAATAGGGAGCTAGAGAACTGTTTTATCCTGGAAAATTCATCTACAATAATACATTATATGAAAAACATCTGTATTCCCCAGTATGTCACAATGTAATAGAGAAAGAGAAAGAAGAAACATGAAAATACAAGGATGAAGATGGAACAGCAGTGATAAGCAAGGAAAAATTATTTGGGCTCACAGTTTTAGATCTGTTGATCTTGTCAGTGCAAAAGTGGCTGTTTAATTTGTATTAAAACCTAGTATCAGATCTTCTTGTGGGAGAGATTCTGAAATTGTCAGAAGAAACCGTTTGCAGGGGAACAGAAAATCAAACAAAGGAAGCCTTTCAACAAGAGTTGAAGACAGTCTGTGAAAATTATGTTTACCACAGACTTGTGCTTACTCTGGTTTGGTAGCAGCTGAGATCTTAATTAGTCATGTGGATCTGCACTGCTTCATTGTCTTCTCATGGTCCTTCACATTTTTAATTTCCCTGCTGTCTCTTGTCTAATGCTTCAGTTACCTCTTAGGAGCTCTGGTTGTGGCTCCTAAGACAAGCTTAGGAGCTTGGCTTGTTGAGCTCCAAATGCAGAGTTCTAACCATTGACCACGACATCAGTCTCTTTTGGTAATGAGATTATGATCAAATGGAAATGTTTGGCTACAGGGAACTAGCTCCTTGTTGAAATGAGAATTATAGCTTCCTTGGTAGAGAGAGCATGAGTGTTTCTCCAAACCAGGGATTTATATCCTTAACCTGATAGTACAATATTCTTTTTACTTTGTCAAAAAATTCATACTGCTGTTCTTTGCTTAAAACAGAGTTGATGCTGTTTGTGTGGCCAGGACTACACCCAGATAGGAAGACAGGCCATTGTCTTTGAAGAGCTAAGGCTCTCCATGAGTCCCAGAAGACTTGATGCGGGGAATAATCATCCTAGGACTGGAGATAACTGGTTATCTTCCCATGGTATGTAGGAGGCACTAGCATTCTGATACATAGGCCATTGATTTTAGTTTAACAAATATCACTTGGATAATTGATAATAGTTAACTTGTGAAAAATATGAGCAGATTGTTTGCATGGTCTGCAGACCGGTGCTTCTCAAATCCATCAAGCTTCCTTTTTTCTCGCTTCTGTACACAATGTCAAGGAGAAAGGACTTAATTAGCCTCTGCTTCTTAAAAGGATGTGAGAAATGCTTCACCGTGTTAAGCCTTGCACATCACAGGCAGCTTGCAGAAACATGTAATTCTCTCTGTTGTTACCGCAACTAACTTTAAAACAAAATTTTAAAGTTTTGAAGATGGGAACTTTGGCGACATCAGATACTGTGCTTTTAGTACAGACATGTGAGCCTTAAAACTCACTGGCTTTTCTCAAAGTAAGTTCAAGAAATATTCTTCTTCTTGCAAGCTTCAGGAGCACTAACAGTCTTAGAGAAGTCATCTCTCCTCTCTTGAAACTCTCAAGTATACTGATGCCACAAGGCCATCCATGCATACACTTATCAAATGATATCCGTTAACAATTAAGGACTAGAGAGTCCTTTAACTGTACTAATTTTTGACTGTAGTTATTTTCAATTACTTCATTCTCATGAATATATGAATTGATGAATATACATCTTGTCCCTAGTAAAAGAATATTCTTGGAAGTATTGTGAAAATCCTCCAGTAAAGGATCTGGGAAGTTTCAGCATAGTGAAGTATAGAAATATTTAATCTAAACTTTCCAGGTCTGGTAAAGGTTGCAGAAAAATGTGTCACAAAGTGAGATGAAAACAAATATAAATGAACCGTACATTTGTTGAATTAAGGAAAATATCCCCTTACCACCTATAGGAAGATAAATTGCTTTGCTTTTTCTTCAACATATGGTTGAAGAAAAAATGCATTTTCATAATTTAGGAAAACAAAATGGAAGATGGATGGCTAGGCTCCAGCAGTAGGGACCTGACGAGTGGGATGCTTCTTTGTGCCAGCCCAAGCATTCAGCAAAAAGCGTACCTTCTCTAGGATGTAGTTCTTTATTACTCAGCACCCTCAGAATTGAGGACTTGACTAAGAGTAAAATTTGGTTTATAGTTGTAGAAAAAAAATTAAAAATGGTTACATATAACAATATTTGGAAGTAAAGGTTTCTCAGTTTTATGATTTCTGTCCCAGCAAGAATGCCAATCATTAAGTCTATTACTGTAAATATGGCCTGAGAGAACTGGCTTCAAACTGAACATATTCCTTCCTTCCTGATCTCATGTGAGTCCTACTTTGGAGAAGAGAAACAAAGGAAAACCGAAGTCATACCCAGTATTTGCAGTACAGGAATACAGAGATTCCTTTATGGCAGCATTTCAAGGCAGTAATCTGAAAATGTTTTGCAAGAAAGAGACAGAGGTACATTTTCAAGAGTAACAATGTCAATAGATTTTAAATTCTTCAACCACATGCCACTCTGGAAAAAAAAACTGACTTCTTACCTTACTCAATGTCACTTTTAAAGGTTATTTCCACACAAGTTTGTGGTGAAAAATCAGCTGTTAGATGCTTCCGAATATCGTGTGTGAAAAATCACTGCATCTTTGTGCATCCTGTATAAATTCCTCTGTAAATGTAGTTCCCACATATGTTTCTTACAGATCTCCTCTATGACCCTACAATGTGTGAAGTTTAAAAAAAAAAAGTATTTCTTAAGTAGTTTGTCTTTTCTGAGCTTTTTCACCAATGATTGGGTCATTTCAGGTGAGCTTAATGAAGAGTGGAAGAACACTACATATCCTTGTAGAAGTCCTAGATTTCAGAGATTTCCACATTCTGCTTTTCATTGTAATTCACACTTGAACAGAGATCATACTTCTGAGGCATGAGACGTCTCTAGCTGATAACACTTCTAGAAAGAATTTCATGCCAACCCCTGAAGGCCTGTTTTTGTTGTTGTTGTTTTTGTTTGTTTATTTTGCTTTGTCTTTTTTTTTTTTTTTTGTCTCTTGAGCCCACCTTTGCTTCTCTTCTGTGCTGAAGAGAGTACAGTCAGAAATGGAAAGGTAAATAAAATCAAGTATGGGGTTACTGCTACAATGTGGAGGTTTTAAAGTCAATTTCTCATGTGGCTGAACCCAAACTGTCTCTTGCATCCATAAGAATGTACTCAAACAACAGCTGTTATTATTTTTGTGATATCTATTGCATGTTGAGATAACAATATTAAATTTTAAAGAGTTATATTTAAGCAAGAAGATGCGAACATTTTAGAAAATCAGCAATAAAGCAAAGATCAAACTCTCTCTCCACTGCTTTTATTCAAGGAGAAAAATAGATGCATACTGCTGATGCCACAGAATGTAAAAAAAAAAACATGTGCAGCTCAAACAGGACTGGGAAGGAATACATTTTAATTCATAGCTGGTGAGGCAGGGGTCAGATCTCTATACAATATCAGTTTTTTTTTTTAAATGGACCCTTCAGAGGATGATTTTCATGTACATGTATACATGGCATTTGTCTATTAATGCATACAGTATTTTAGCCAATTCATTTTCTACCCTGCAGACGTTTAGAAGAACAGGACATTTTATATGTCAAATGTGATGGCTCTTGTGAGGATTTTTACTTCTACACTGCATTGATCAGTGACCATAAAACTTGCTTTTTCAGCACTATTTCAAAATCAGATCAAATAAATACTGTACTTATGGGAAACATTTACATAAGCTCTTTAAAATCTGAAATCTGAATTGTAACACACCACCCTAGAAAAAGTCCAAGAATCACTTGATTTCTCCATAACTTAATGCCATGTGAGAAAGTGAAAAGTAGCCATTGCAGAAGGCAGCCTCATTGAAGAGAAAGCCCTTGTGACTCCCTTCACCCTGTTGACCATGTATTGTTCCTTTTTTCCATGGTTCCTGTACTCTAATCTAATTACTATCAACTCCCACTTCTTTCCACTTTATGCAGGTGATGTTTCTGTAAAGCTGCCTTCTACTGTGTAGTTGTCATCAACAGTGCACCAACTTCAGAAGCTGTTTTTTAACAATTTTTTTTTTTAATGTTTGGATACTAGCAGCTGTGGAGGATAACTCTCTTTCTGACTGTCACAAATCTGGATATTTTGTTCTGCTGTTGGTGTGCAGATTGCAGAGATTATAATTCCGTTCTGCCAACTATACTGACTGCTGCATGATTTTCTGATTCTTACAGACTTGTTTCTACATGATCATTCTTTGCTTTATTTAAACTGGAAAGGCAACAAATCCGAAATCAAGTTGGCCAGGAAATCTGGTGCACTTACATTTTGTGTTTCAAAACCTGTCACTTTTCTTCTTGCCTGTGACTAATTTATAATTCCTCCAGAGGAAAAATAAATTGTGGCACAGATAGAGAAGAAAGCCTTGTGCATCCTATTTCCAGAATTTTCCTCAAACTTCTATTTTTTGCTTCTGTTTACTTGCAAGGCTTTGGTTCTCCACCTAATATATATCAGTATGTCAAAGAGATCAGAACACTTTCCAGGACTTTTTTTCAAAAAAGAGCAGTAAGATTCACCAAAGAACCCCAATCCCATAGCAAAACATCGTGCAGCTTACTTAAAAGCTACTTTAGTAGAAATAAATATGAGCAATTAGAAAGCTGCTACTGAAATTGAATATGTAATGCCTTATCAGAAACTATTACCTAAAGCTGCTGATAGCTCAGAGGAACTGGTGGGAATACATCCACATCCTGTGACAGCAGCAGTCCTTCATAGGAGCCAAGTAACTGCCACGAGGACTGGAGCCCCATTAAACATGTTGAATAAACCCTTACTTTAATTAATGTGACTTGTTGTTTGCTAAAGCCACTCCTGTTTAAACAGGGACTTTATCTTTTACAGGCCACCTTAGCCTTTTATTTGATTCTTTATCTTGTATTATCTTATGAAGCTTTAAGCATCCTCAGTTTCCCTTGAGCCTGTAAAAGGTTCACAGGCTCAAAGCTCCAGAGTATCACTTACTCGTAAATCAGTTGAGACCACAGAATTCACACCCCATTTTGTGGAGGAGAGCCACCGGCGCAGGAAACATCATGGCTTAAGTGGCTGCTATGCTTGGATGTTCGTTTCCTTGCCACAAGCAGATTGCACTGCCACCTATCAAATTATACACAGTTATTTTGCACCATACTGAGATTTTCCATGCGTGTCTTCTATCTAAATCCTTGAAGCCGGGCCATACTTTGATATCAACAGCCAAACTTCACTGGACATTGGAGTCAGACAAGTGCTAATATATAACTTTCCCAAGAACACGAAAACCATTTAATGAAAATGTTATACATTATGTTTATGCTCTCACAAGAACAATTTTTGGGCTGTATTCAACCTAAATATTGATGTGTCTAGTACATATTACATGCAGCAATTAATACTTTACTGGATATACATGGTTACTGTGGTTTCTAGACATTTGAATTCCTCAAATTTATAAAACAAACAAATAAAAACATACAACCCAAAACATTAAGGATAACAAGGATTAAAACTTTTCCCACCCATTTAATATGAAGTATACATGAGAACATTTTTATTTCTCAATATACACCTTAACAAATTCAATAAACTAGTATGTTCATATTTTCATTAGCTGTAGTCATGGAATTGCAGATTGCTTTTAAAATCAGTTTTTACTTTTCATTTTCCATGTTTTTTTCATGAAGCATGTCCTTTTAGAGATTTCTTCTTTCTTAAACATTTATGCCATGGAGCAAATGGGTTGTCAGAAACACTGATTGATTTATCATTCTTGAGTATGAAGCATTGTTTCACATAGATTTCAAATCCCAACTTCACATCAGCAGGCACTGTTACTCTTCTCTTATATAAATACCTCTTAAAGTAAAATGCACTGCTGCTGATAAAATTGCTTATTAGCTACAGAAAATTTTACTTTATGTACATACCTAATAAAATAGTAAACAAATGCTTTCTCAGATTGCTAGGCAATTTCCAAAGCTCTGAAATACTCAGATCTTGTCTCCTTTTACCCATTCTCTGGATCATTTAGTGGCATGGATATCTGCTGCACAGGACGTAGCAAACTGGGCACAAAACTCCCATGCTTATGTGCAGCAGATACATGTTCAGCCAGTGTCTGAACTTTAGCAATAGTCATCACATCAGTAAAAAAAATCTCAGGGTTATGTTAGTGTGATGGGAAATTTTAATTTTCCTTCTTAGGAAAAAGTTAATTTTTGAAGTCGATCTGGGATTGGCATTCTCATTCCCTCTTTGTGTCTGCGAATGATTGCACCCATATCTCAGATCTATGTCTATCTGATGTACTTCTCAGGAGATTTTTCACATTGCCATTGTACAGGATATTACAGGATTAATGGGTACACTGGTATTCTTCTGCTTTACTGGTATCATGTAAGGCCTCTAGGTTGCAATTTAACTCAGAACTTCCAGCACATGAAATACTCTACAATTTCAGAGGAACTGACCATCGCTGTCTCAAGACCTTATAAGCTGAACAGACAAGGTGGAAGAAAAGTTGTGCCGTATTATCTTTTACGGGGTGGTAAACAAGACAAAGACATAGACACTGTCACTGGGAGCTCCATTGGTCAGCATTAGATAAGGTGGCATGATTTAGAGAGATTGGCAAGTTTGTGGTAGAACTAGACTGAGCTGTCTGTCCTATTCATTAGCCTTCTCTTTGTTTGATTTATGACTTCTCTGATGCTGTGTTTCAAAGTATTGAACAAACTATTATTACAGTCAAGGTTGATGCAGCAGTAATTTACCTGTTCAAGCATATTCCAATTAATTATTTCATGACACCGAAACTTGGAAGACAAGACTTTGTCTGAGCAACAGAATAATCCTCTATTCTTTTTTTTACAAAACCTTGACATCTTTTATGATTTGTTTCATCCCTCCCTGGGAGGATTAAACCACCCCAGTATTGTGGTACAGCATCATTACACTGTATAGTTCCAACCCTGAAGTAGTTTTTGAGTTTCTCTTCACAAAAGTCCACCCAAGCCAGACAAAAGAGGAAAACACGTGTGTCTACATTTAAAAGAGATATTGGACATAATGCATTGCTCTTGTGCACAGGATCTCCAGCAACCATGGGCAGTGTGAGTCATGCACAGCCACCAGCAATACAGCAGGAGAAAGCTCGTGCTGTCCTCTGCTCGACATGCCACTCTCGTGTTGACCAGATGCCTGGTCCTGTTCCAGGTCTCCTCAGACATGTGCTGAGCTGCACATTAGGAACAGACACCACTGGAGTGAGAATTCTACCAAAAAAAGGGCTAAAAAAAGAAAGCCCTGGCAGAGGCTGCAAGTGTCATTCTTATCAGGTACAAGACAAGAATCAATGATCAGAGGACTGTTCTCTTAATAACTTTCCCTAAATGACATTGCCTGGAATCACACCTGAAACCCAAACATTTACGTTTAATGAAAATTCTCTTTACAACAGCAGCCTGTAAATCTACCCCAGCTGTGAGCTCAGTTATAGCAATATATTTCAGGGAGGTACGTGACTGCTCATCAGTGGAAGTATTCAAACGGAGGGAACAAAAGGAAACACAAGGGCCAGAACCTCTCAGGGACTGTGTTGGAGTAGTAGTGGATTCTTGAGGATAGCATGAAATCAGAAAGAACTGGAACAAAACTGACACCACAGAAATTAAGTTTAATTTGTAAATAAAATAATTATTTGTACTACATTTCATCATCTTTTTGGATCCTTAGAAAAATAGAAATTCTTAAGGCTAAGGAGAACATGTTGGGAAAAAACAGCAAACTGCACAAGAACTTTTTTCTTTGATGACATCTAGTTAAAACAGTGAGATGTCCACCCTTGACTTCTGGTCAGTGAAGACCCAGCCTGATGCATGTGAAAGGCCTCTGTCTTTTCCTTCTATTGTGCATCTTTCCTCTCAGTCTTCCACTGTTCCTGATCCTTTTTCTCCCTCTCACTTTCTTTATTTTTCAGTTGATCCTGAAACTGATGCCATTGCACAGCACCAGATGACGGCATGGGACAGCCAAGGAAAATCAGCTGGAGAAGGGAGTTGACTAAGCCAGCAAAATTGAGGGGAACCACAATATTTTTTACAGAGAAATCAGTGTAAACATACATTCTTTTTGGCACATTAAAAAAGTCCTGCTGTTTTTACCTTTTCTAAATAGCTGAAAGAAATAGTCAATGGTTGACAGGCAAATATGACAGAGGGGTAGACCTCATTCAGGCATAGTGGACTTCATTATTTTCTGAGTATTTCAGTATTTTATTCTGCAGACATTCATTAGAGCTTGTTCCACTGCCTTTGAAAGTTTACGTTTACATGTCCAGCAGGTTCAGTGGAACAGGATTAGGCAACACATGCTCACATGTAGGGAGAGTTGCGTGTAACTTTTGAGCTTTGAGCTGAGTGCACTTGGGAAGGGAGACAAGTATTTGAGCCTTTGGTCAAAAACATCTGATTTTGCACAAAACTGATAGGGTTCTAGGTGCCAAATATTCTGCACTCTGAAATTCATATATTCATTTTATTTTTATGTTAATTTCAGCAGAACTCTGAAGTACCAGTAATTGAATCTTTCATCAATATCTTTTCTTTAATCTTTTCCTGAAAATACAAAATGAAATACAAAGATCTCTACTAGAGTTATAGAGTTGGGTTGGGATTAAAAGAATCTTGACTTCAGATGCATTCCCTTTGCAAAAAAAAAAAAAAACANNNNCAAAATGAAACCAAACACTTGCTTGATTTCAAATAACAAAGTTATCTACACTAACACACTAACACTCAAAGCCAGGAAGGGCTTATTGAATTCCATCTGTATTCAGGGATACTTTGAGATGTTTCCATTCCCTTGCTTTAGTGCAGCTGTAGAAATACTTGAAGTGTTTTGTTGCACAGCATGCTTTGCTGAGTAAGACTGTGATGGCTCATGCCTCTGTTGGAGAGGAGTGTTTTTCTGAAGGAAAGCCTAATTCTCTACTGATTCTTAATGCAGACCTCTCAGCCATCTTCTTGAGAAAAAACAGTGTCCTGTCACATCAAGTTATGGGGGCAATGTCTTGTCAAAGGAATTACCTTCCTGTACAGCTTCACTGAACACAATCTGTGATGTGACACAGCTGTACCATATCTTTCTCTACATTTGGTGATCTCAAGCTGCAGGTGCAGAAGGGCAGCTTGCATTCAGATGAGCTGTCTGGCATTTGAGGAGGTTCCGGTCATGAGGCAGGGGACATGGCACGATGCTGTGGGTGCATGAGGTATACATGTAGCTGTGAGGCTGTACGAGGTAAAGGACAACTGTGCAAGCCTCATGCTCTGTGCATGAGTCCTGACAGAGCCGAAAATGGCATGGTGCTGCATGTATTTTTCACTGCCAACCCCAGTTCAACAAGAGACTCCTAACCAGGAGAGAACTTAAGAAGCCTTAATTGCATGGAATAGATATGCTATTGTGCAACATAATAGTAACGTAATTTGTAAGGCAAATATAACTTTGCCCAATAGCATATATGAATTAGTTACATATCCTGATTTAAAACTGGGTTTTATATAATGAAATACAACTGCACATATGCTAGATTCGTGGGGGTTCACTTATGGATTCCAGGAGCTCCTGGAGCTCTAACTTAAGGCCATGGAAATTAAACAAATCCCAGAAGCTTTCACAGGATTATTCCTGCAGTAATTACTCTTACATAAAAGAGAAACCCAAAAGAGAGATTGCATATATCTTTACCTTGATCCTGTTTTTTCTTATTCAAACTCACAGCATGACTATTTAGAGTCATGAGCCTAAAGCTATGTAAAACCATAGGTCTTGATATTTATTTAATCTGATGTTTTTTTGCTTTATTGGTTTTTATAATCACCCACAACCTCATTCTCCATATATATTTCATGAGGACAACTGGAGCTGAAGCTGTCTGGAATAAAGTCTCTCTCACTGGGTATCATATTTGGACCTTTGCTAGTCCCACAGGTTTTAGTGGGTCTAATAGCATTACTGATTGTGCAGTTAAACAGCTTTAAATTTGATATTTATTGTTTCCATAGCAATCAAAAGTGTATATCACTGTATTTACAGATGAATGAGAGGACTAACCTGACCTGAATATTTTGCATTCTTGCTTGGCAGTTGATTTAGACGAATGATAAGATGTGAAAAAGGACCCCAGGAATCACACACAGTTCATGCAGTGCACAACTCTTTTTCCCCTATTACGTCTTATGACATTCTTATTCCTTTCAGCTCTTCCAATGACTCTTATCATTGTTCACAAAGCTCTTCCACATCTTCTTTTCCTCTCTCTGATGATTCTTCAGTTAAGTATTCAGAGAGATGACTGATGCTTCCCGATTTTTAGCCTTTGACACGTTCTCCCACAGTATTCTCCTGGGGAAACTCTCTGCCCGTGGCCTAGACAGGTATACTCTTCTCTGGGTAAAGAACTGGCTGGAGGGCCGTGCCCAGCGGGTTGTGGTTAATGGAGTTAAGTCCAGCTGGCGTCCCGTTACAAGTGGTGTCCCCCAGGGGTCGGTACTGGGGCCTATCTTGTTTAATATCTTTATTGATGACCTAGATGAGGGGATTGAGTGCACCCTCAGTAAGTGTGCAGACGACACCAAGTTGGGAGGTAGTGTCGATCTGCCTGAGGGTCGGATGGCCCTTCAGAGGGATCTGGATAGGCTGGGCTGCTGGGCTGAGGCGAATGGGATGAGGTTTAACAAGGCCAAGTGCCGGGTCCTGCACTTTGGCCACAATAACCCCATGCAATGCTATAGGCTTGGGGCTGAGTGGCTAGAAGACAGCGATGAGGAAAGGGACCTGGGAGTGTTGATCGATGCAAGGCTGAACATGAGCCGGCAGTGTGCTCAGGTGGCCAAGAAGGCCAATGGCATCCTGGCCTGTATTAGAAACAGTGTGGCCAGCAGGAGCAGGGAGGTGATCATCCCCCTGTACTCAGCTTTGGTGAGGCCGCACCTCGAGTACTGTGTTCAGTTTTGGGCCCCTCACTACAAGAAAGACATCGACGCCCTGGAACGTGTCCAGAGAAGGGCAACGAAACTGGTGAGGGGTATGGAACACAAGTCTTATGAGGAGCGGCTGAGGGAGCTGGGATTGTTTAGTCTGGAGAAGAGGAGGCTCAGGGGAGACCTCATTGCACTCTACAACTTCCTGAAGGGAGGTTGTGATGAGGAGGGGGTCGGCCTCTTCTTCCAGATAACTAATGATAGGACTCGAGGTAATGGCCACAAGTTGCACCCGGGGAGATTTAGATTAGATATCAGGAAAAACTTTTTCTCTCAGAGAGCGGTCAGGCACTGGAACGGCCTGACCAGGGAGGTGGTGGAGTCACCGACCCTCGCAGTTTTTAAGAAGCGCCTGGACAAGGTGCCACAAGATACGGTTTAGTAGCTTAGTGGGTAATATCAGTGATAGGATGACAGTTGGACTAGATGACCTTGTAGGTCCTTTCCAACCTTGTGTTTCTATGATTCTATGATTTTCACCCTGCTATATGACCCTGAAAACCATTCTTCTCTTAAGATTTTTAATTCTTCAACCTATAATTTTGTTGGCACAGGCCTCACTTCTTCCTTTGTTTCCCTTCTTCTGGTATCTTTCTCCTTATCTTCAACTACATTAAGATATGTATTTCTTTTAAGCATTTCATGCATCCCTTGGTTTTCCGATGTCAAGAAAATACATGGAAAACTGTGAAGAAAAGCCTCTGTTCCTATTGTTCCGAAAACACGAGTAGCAGCAGCATGCCTAAGGATACAGAGTGAAAATACGGAACTTGGAAAAAAATAACTAAAATTAGTGAGGTTAATGGCTGCTAAGGATTCTGCAAAATGGATCTGTAGATCATATTGTCCTCAAATGGTGACAGAGAGAAAGGAACAAAAAGCCTTCTACATCTCCATAGAGTGACTCTTCAGTTTTAAAGTTGAGAGAGACGTTTTGGGATGAGAAGGTTTTGAGAAATAAGAAGTTCCAATGTTAAAGTTAAGCTGAAAATGGTATTGAGTAATGTATTATGTTTCAAGAGCAGATTTCTCTAGAAGAGAGCTGGAAAAGGCATGACCTGCAGGTGTTTTTTTTGAATTCTCACTTGCACAAATTGAATTGTGATTGACAAGACAGAGTGAAACAAAAAAAAAAGGGGGAACAGCACTTATTGCACCCTCTGTGGCAAAGTGACACCTCAGCATTGTAAAAACATGCAGCTGGCATTATGATCACACCAACTTTGGCCATCTAGTGGCATCTTCGTTATGAAAAATAACAAATAAACAATTACTAGCCATCTCTATTTTGAAGAGATGCAACCCCCCAAATGGTACAACATATGTCAAGTACAGCTCAAGAAACATGCTTGGAGCTACGTGACTCTGACCATCTTACTAATGCCATGGCACAGAAAATGTTCCTAGTTTCAAGTTCTTTAAGAACACATGGGAGCCAACCTCTTTCCCTTTCAACACAACTGAATAAAACAACTTGAGCACATGGTGTCTTCTGACTGCTCCTGGGTTTTGGCAGGGATCACCAAATACTAGTTTAAAGAAGAGGCAAATGTTGCTGTTCCAGCTGAACTGAAAAAACTGTGGATGTTTCGGCGCTTTGCATCTTGATGCCTGCCACAGCAAACTTGCAGTGTTCCTGCCCTGGGGTATGCAGCCTTGATGACGTTACCAAGTATGAGTGACAGCTTGCAGCAGCCCAGTCTGGGGCGTGTGCTACGTTAAGAAGGACGTGGCACCTCAGGGTACAGGGTGAGTGCTTTACGTTGCTGTTGATGGATGGAGCAGCAACAGTGTGGTTTCTGCAGCAGGGTTGTTGCTGTTGCCCTTCTCCATTTAAGAGGTGACTTTGGCGCAGAGATGACTTTGGTGACAGTAATTTGCCAAGTCTGGTAAATGGTTCTGCAGCACCCATGCAACCGGCAATCTGACACGGAGGGGTTTCTCGTGTGACAGACTTTAGAGGCAGCAGTTGGCCCTCTGTGCTGAGGGGACTTCTGGCATCCCAGCTGCACACCGAAAGCAGGCATGTCTTCTCCCGGAGCCGTTCAGCAAAGGCAGGTGGGGGCTCTGTCTGGGATCCCCATTCTGTGCTTTCCTTCTGGGCTGTAGCACTGAAAGTCTGAGAGGCAAAACCCATCCCCAGGCGCTGCCGAGGCTTCCCCCGGAGGGACCTTGGGGCCGGCTGTGAGGAACGAGCAAGATTTTGCCACGAGCCGCAGGCAAGGCTCCTGCTCCAGGCCAGAGAGAGAACCGGGGTTTCTGGGAAAATCTTGTAACTGCTGGCTGGAGACCAGGCGGCGAGAGCGGCCCGCCCTGGGCTGCTGCCTGGGGGCGCTGGGAGGCGGGCGGCAGGCAAGGCGCTACCTCCCGCGGCCGCCGCGCCCCGGGCCTGCGCCCCCGGAGCGGC
>VXAL01017373.1:99505-114067 GCA_013399475.1 Chauna torquata
TCGGCGCGGACCCTGACGGGCGCCCTCAGCGCGCCGAACAGGGGGGCGGCGGACTGGTGAGAGGGGCCGGCGGGTGGGGGCGGTGTGCCGGGCTCCCGAGGGGGTGGCCGGGCTGCCCCGGGCCCCGCGGTGGGCTTCGCGGCTCGCTGCCTGGTTCGGCGGGGCCGTGCGCCCTGCTGCCTGCCCCCGGGGTCGGTCTCCTCCCGCAGCACCGGGAGTTGCCGAGGGGGCGGTAAAGGGTGGTCGCGTCCCTGTGGAGAGCCGCCGGTTCCCTGCGAGCCGGTCGCTGCCTGCCGTCGCGGCGTGTGCCCGCCGTGCTGCTGTGTTGAAGGCAGGCCCCCTCCTGCCAGGCACCCAGCTGAAGTCCCCTCCTCTCCCCCGTCCTAGCTGCAGAGGCTCGCAGAGACGGGGCTTGCTGCCGTCCGTTTCTTGGGCAAGAGCAAAGCCGTGGCCATAGGAGAGCGTGTGCCAGTCTGTCTTGGCAATAGCGTTTGCTTTTCTGGGCAGAGCTCTTGTGGGTGTAAGAAACCTTAGAGATCCGGGTGGCTTCTTCAGGTTTCTATTTCTGTTATTTTTTGAGAGTTGAAGTACAAAGCCAGTGCGTACGTTGGTTTCTGTATTCATTGCTCTGGGCAACAAGTTGGCCCAGCTGTGCTGGAAGCAGTAACCTAATACTGTTGAGTCTTAGGGAGATGACTTGAAATGAATTAACTGAACCAAGTCATTTTGAAAAGTGTGGCCTTTAAGTTTGGCAGCTTGCAAAGCAGTAAACACTGACGTTGTCTGAAGTTCTTTGAAACTTTTAACTGTTCTCACTTGCTCAGTGTTCTCACCATATCTTTATAATTGTCATTGGAGGCCACGTTAATCTTTCCTCAAGTCAGACAGTTCTCAACAAAGATTTTCACTATTCCTGTAGTTGTTCTTCATGTGCTCTTATTTTGTTCTGCGCCCCCCCCCCCAAGGCACGATTGTGTAACAGCAAATATACTCCTTACCTGTGTGCTTATATAAAAAATTTGGGGATGCTGTTCATGTATTCTGGTACGGTGTTTGAATTTACAGAAGAGGATTTTTATAGATGGACACAAACAGGTGCTTTATGGCTTCATAGGGATTCATCAACAAACACTTCAACAGACAGTGCTGCAATTACATTTTATAATGCTGTTGAGTTTTATGTTAAGTAGTTTTTACTGTTTGATATTTGTGTCTAGTAGTATGCATTCAACTTACCAAACAAACAAACAAACAAACAAAACACCTCGGTCTTGATGTGAAGTACTGTTTGTTCTACTTTGCTTTTTTGATGATGATGTATGCTTGTCTAGGGGCTGGCAAGGTTTGATTGCATATGGATGTCATTCTCTTGTGCTGGTAGTTGATGCCGATACTGCCCAGACTTTACAGGTTTTGGAAAGACACAAAGCAAATGTTGTCAAGGTGAGATGTGTTTTAAAGTGCTTTACTTGATTCTGGTGTATGTATTATTTTTCTAAATCACTGTAAATACTTGAGATTATATTGCACTCAATTTTCATGTAAAATCTGTTGTAAAATACCCGTATTTAACATGATCCCTTTTATGGCTAAATCAAACCATGCATGCTAAAATTTGGGCTGAGATTGATGGTATACTTTTAGATATATAAAAACATATTTGACTCTTAGTAAGGAGAGGTTGTTTCTCAGTTATTGCAGAGCAAAGGTGTGTACATGGCAGCAACCACAGAACACATAGCACTCGGTAAATCAATATCTTTCATGCGTTTTGGCAATGTGTTTGGGCAAGCATACCCTTAGCCTCAGTTGTCTTCAGGCTAATCTTTAAAATGAACAAGACATCAAGTCCAATGCCTGTAACAGTATTAAAAAAAACAAAACAGAAAATGCAAGTGGTATGGAGGTAACAACTATAATGATGACTATGTTTTAAAATCTCCACTTAGCTTAGATAATAAGTTGTAGCAAAATATTGTTTGATCCAGGTAATGGTAGCATTTTAATGTACTTCAGTTACATTCAGTAGTTTTGAGAAGTAACGTTATTTCAATAGGAAACTGAATGTTGAAGTCCAAATAGTGGATTTGAAGAATTATCTTATAAGTTATATAGAAACTCTCTGGTGGTTTATTAATAGAAATAGACTGTAAGAAAATGACTCATTTGTGAGGAGAAAGAATGGAGAGAAATTCTGTTCCACTTTAAGAAGTAGAAATTATTATTGAGGTCATAGTCATTGTAGATAACTTTATATGCATTTGTAAGAAATTTTCAAGTCCTAATTGTCTTTTTTTTTTTTTTTTTTTGTTAAGAGTTTATAAATGCTAAGAGCATATATAGGCTCGAGGAGATATGTGAGAGATCTGCTGTGTCTGTTTGGCTGTTAAACTCTTTGTAGTAGAGGTTCACGCCATAGTCTACAGGGGATCTTGTCCCCAAAAACCTGTGCTTCATTTTCGAAAAATTTCAAAACACACCACTATCTGTAATAAAAAAGCAAAGAAATAAGCAGTTGTTTCATAAACTTTCTGCAGTTTGTTTAGCTAGTGTTCTTTAACGACTTACTGGCATCTGTTACAACTGTGTCTGGAACAGGTAATGGTTTCACTGAGAAATGATCCATGTTAGTTGTCAGTGTGGTAATTCTGTGTTTGTGGGAGACAAATTTGTACGGAGTGGATTATACCTGTCTGTTTTTGTACCTTTGCAAGGAGAACTTGAAAGAATGTTTTTACAAATGAAAATGTAATTACAGGAAGAATTTTTTGATCAGTGACAAAAATGAGAGGATTGAAATCTACATTTGTGTCTGTTTCGCTATATTAGTAAACAGGGCTAATAAGGCTGTAAATTAGTTCTCTGTTTGTGACCAATGCTCATAGTCAGGGTAGAGAGGCAGTGACCAATACAGTAAGAAAATGATTTCTTTTAACAGAGGATCAGGTCATGTGTGAGGACTTTGTCCTCACAGACTGCCTTTGGGGCAGTCTGACTGCAGTGCGAAAGGAGCGCTTGTGGTGTTAGAGAACAGCATGAGCTCTGTTTAAGGCTGACAGCGTGAAGATCTCCTTTCCCTTGTTTCTAACTTGGTGACAGCTCCTCCCTTGGGAACTGATGTTTTTCAGAATTGGTATTTCCTTCAAAGTAACATATATTTAACTGAGGAAGAAATAGCTGTGTAGATTTCTACAGCTATGTAATTTTAATACTACATAGCTACATGCAGATGTCCTCATGAGTAATTTTTTTTTTTGAACAGCTGGGAAGCAGGAGTTACAAAACTGAAAACTGCAGGCAGAGGAGACTCTCCCAAGAATTCTTCTGTTACTCAAGTAGAAACATGTTTTGGGATTTTAGCCAGAACTCTTTGAAGATTGCTTACTGTGCATACACAATGATTGGTTAGTTTATTCAGCTAAGCTTTAGAGATGCATACTGGTAAAACCTCTGACAGGGGTAGCACAAAGGTGGCTACAGTTCCCTGAATGCAGTTATAAATCTAACTCATGTTGCAAAGTTAGTGGAGCCTAATTATAATTGTGTGTGTGTGTATATANTCTGTGAAAAAGAGTTGTGTTTGGCCTAACCCTTTCTCTGTCAGGTACTGTGACAGCATACAGCTAGCTAGCTGCAACATCGTTTTTGTGGTAGATAAAATCTCATTAGCTTAGTATTAAGTTTATTTATTCTGTTTGTGTCTTCATTCTCCCTTAGGGGCAGAACTTGGCCTTTAAAGCAGATAGCAAAACAATTCCATATTCAATACATAGGGAAGGAGTCAGTTTTATCTCCTTATAATCTCTGGAGACTTGTAGATGGAATGTTTCAAATTTCAAGATAGATAATTTACATATGTATTGCCGTCTTCTTGCAAGCCAGTGCAGCTTGCAATCCTGAACCAGAAAGGGGTATATGAAAATCAGTGGTGGTGACATGCTGAATAGGACAAAGAAGATCGCAGATGTCAGCAATAGCTTGACATGAGACAACGTATAGATGGAAGACTAATCCTTCTTCCTCCCAGTGCAGTAAAATATTTGACAGCTTAGGAAAATGACATGTTTTAGATGTATATAAATTTGGGTAGTACAGATTCAACTTTCAGTTGCTGGGAAATCAGTGGGTATAGGTTTGTAGGCCCACAGGACCTTAAACTTTGCTATTTAGTTTCTTCTAAATATTTGAGTAAACTTTTAGTATTTTTAGTATGTTTTTGTGGATTGTTGTAGTTTGTCTTCAGGAACAAGAAATGTTGATTTATGCAATTTGAAAATACCATCTATGCAGTCATGCAGCACAGTTGCAACATACCTTAAATTTGCATGACTGATGGTAGCTTAAAGGTATGCTTACACAGATGTTAATAACTGTTACTATGCTTTTTGATCAGTTATTTATTTGTTTATCCATCTGAAAAATATTTTGTATGATGTCTTTGTTATATATGTTTTCCTCCTTTAACTTACTCTTTATCTGTATCTTCAGGTTAAATGGGCTAAAGAAAATTACCATCACAATGTTGGCTCTCCATATTCTTTACGTTTAGCTTCTGCTGATGTTACTGGAAAAATAATTGTATGGGATGTGGCAACAGGAACAGCTCGTTGTGAAATACAGGAACATGCAAAACCAATTCAAGGTAATGATAATGCATGATGTTTGACTGGAAGTTATGTTATGGAGCATCATGTACAAGTCAGTCACCTAGGGTTTGTAAACGATGCTCAGTTCTGCCATTGAGTTTTACAGTTGGGATTACAAGCCTGTATGTTGGTCTGCTGATTTTCTTTGTAAACGTAAGAATGTTTGTTCTTCATAAATGTGTTCCAGAGAGATGCTGTGAGATTTAATTGGTATGGTAACATTTTTGAAGATCTTCTGACAAAAAGTTATAGTCTATTTTTATTAGTGTTATTGACTGAAGTAATAATGTTTACAGTGTCAAGTACATCTTCCTGTTTTCAAGTTGGGGATGTAATGTAGCTTGCATTGCACCTGAGTATTCGCGCCATGTGTAGTGGTGTAGTACTTTAACAGTATTACATTGCTGTAAGTTAGAGTTTTGGTTGTACACATACACTTTGACAATTATGTAGATAGTTCATTATATAGCTACTGCTTATTGAGTATATGAGCATGATAACATCAATCAGAAGGGTTTTTTTGTGCATGTGTACAGTTTTCTGATTTGTAGGATGAGGGAGGCTTTTATATGCATAGATAGCAATTTTAAGATGAGAAAAGTGAAGTGGAGAAAGAACAAGATATTGTGCAAATTTTAACATAGAAAACAGTTTTAAACAAGGTAGGTTTCATGTATAGTTGGAGTTAGCTGTGTGAAGTCTTGAAATTGAGTATGCCACATTTGCGTTAGGTTTCAACTGCGATCAGGTAGTCCCAATAAATGGGAAGGATTAACACAACTGAACAGTCAAGAGAAAGAGGACATTTTGAGAGGGTATAAATAAATGGTTTTTGCTTTCGTTTGAGAAGACAGTTTAATGGTGATATTTGCTGCTTTTGATTCTGTTATATGGATAGTAGCCCAGGGCAGCCGGGAAGGTCTGAAAAATACCCAATAAACTCTGCCTGAACAAATCTATGCAGCTGGATGTTTGAAGATTCTTCATCTTGTTTCCATGAAATAAAGATCATGACCTCATTAGGGGATTCTCAGCATTTTCATGCCCAGGATGTACATTTTTTTTAAATGCATACATTTCACAAATCTCTGCAGGAAGTAAAAAACAAAACAAATGAAACAGGGAAGAAAAAAAAAAAAAGAGAAGGAACTATATATTTTTCATATTCTAAGCTATGGAAGATTTATGTTTGCCTCTGCTACAGGTAGAAATGTCTAGAAGCCTGGCATAGAGGTCAGTGTTGTCTTGGGCTGATGAAGGATAGAGAATGGAAAATGTAGCCACTGCTCAGGTATGACACAATTAAGATGACATGGAAAAGTAATTAAGTGGATTTTTTCCTGGCGTCTTTTTGTGTTCGTCTATTAGTAATGTCCCATCCATCAAATGCTCCCTTTCATTAGTTAGCATCTTTTACTTCACCAATGAAAAAGTTAAAGTAGCGGTTAGAACTCACAACAGGGCATCAAAATATCTAGACTTAATTCCTAGTTGCATCACACATCAATTATCATTTTTACTGTTGCTTTAATTAGTGCAGCTTGTAGTTGATAATAGTACTATCCTACTATTTGGTTCTAATTACTTGGGGTAGGAACTTTTCTGTCTGTTGGAACCACTCATAACCGAGCTGTCCAAGAGCTAGTATGAGTACTGGAATCTGGGTTGGATTTTAGCTTTGTAAAGGCCATGGTGCTGTGGCTGGCCTGCTCTCGTTACTTGAGCTGGTGCTGTGAGGGGACTGCTGCCAGCACCAGGCTAGTTCTTTGAGCTTACTGGATGGGATAACTCTGCAAGTACAGCAGCATCTGCGCGCTCTGCTGCACGTTCTAGAATTCTGTTTATTGCCACTGCTGCCTACGCTAGCAATGTATTTCCATATTATTCCTGAAGTAAAATTTAGAACACTTTTTTGTTGTTGTTTTTAAAGAGACTACCGCGATGAATTTCTAAAAATAATTTATTTGGACTGTTTTAAAAACTTTGATGATATTTGTGTTACAGGTGCTTTTTATCATGATTTCTATTATTGGAAGACCCACTTTGTTTTTTTGTTACACTTTAAAGCCTGTGATAGTACATACTATCGTAGTATGTACCTACTAGTACATACTAGTACCTACTAGTAGTACGATAGTACTACTATCGTAGTAGTGTTATAGTGGCATGTGAGTCTGAAAGTGAGACACTGAATATTTATTCTTTCGACTGCAGTTAATTTTCTTAAGTTTATTTTTTCTTTTTTGTATTATAAGTTGCATTTTATATATCCATGACACCAATTCACTGAATGTTTGGTGTAGTTTGACCATGCCATCTGAAGATTTTTCCAGTTTTGCAGACCCAATGAAGCCTTTTCAATCTGCTGTTCTATTGGGTGAGAAAAAAAGTTAATAAGCAACAGAATTAAAATTCTATTCTTTCGTCAGTACCTGGTTTAGTTTAGCAATAGCTTCTAACAAATGCATCTTGTTTTGCTTTCAATCTGTTTCTGAGGCCTCTGGCTATTTTTTTTACAACAATGTAGAAAACAGTGCAAATAGAGACCGAGCACCAGAGTGATCTGTTGGTTCTCTCTCTGTTATGCGCAAGAACGCGGTAGGATAATAGCTGGAGCCTCACTGTTGCAGTAAAAAAAATCAGTGCTTCAGTGTAAGGCACTTGTCTTTACTTAATCCAGACTCTGCATTCACCTGGGAAGCAGTTATCCATTTGTTTTCTTGTGGTGTAACTGATTAGGACGCAAATGGCTTGATTTTTTTGCTTTATTTTCCCTCTGAAATCCAGTGAGAAGCACTTACCAGCTATGAAAAAAGGTGAATTGGTAAAACAGAAGAATGGCAGAAGAAGGAAGTTTTTTTCAGCATCTGAATATATACAAATATGCTGTGACTTGGTGAGGCCATGCAGTGGTAGGAGCTGGACTTGGGGGGACACTTCATTGCCTGTCTGACCTATGTAGCCTGTAGGTAGCTCTAATACAGTTCCTTCCAAGTAACGGAGGTAGCTCTGTGTTCTTGTTCACTCAGTGGCAGAGTTTACTTTTCATCTTATTCTAAGTTTGTTTTCTTTTTTGTAGAGATTTATACGTTCGCCAAAAATTGAGACTTGCCTTCTGGCTTTGATTTTAGTTTAATAGGCATTTCTGCCTTCCTCTCACCTCCCCTTCCTGCCTTATTTTTCCTTGTTTAGAACAAATTTCCCAAAGTGATCAAGCAATAGGAATTTATTCCAAGTAAATCTTAATAGGAATTAAAAAAAAAAAGAAAATAACAAAAGGGTTGGTGAAAAGAGATGTACAGAGTCTTCAGAGAGCACCTGAGCACCCTTCTTTGTAGGTTTATTGGTCACTCCCTTCTCTTTTTTGTTAAGTGTATATAGACTATTAACAGCATAGAAGGTATAGAAGTGCTAAGGTAAAGCAGAACTTTTGCAGCTGCGGTAGCATACCTGACCCATCTCCAAATGCAAAAGGCCTTAATTGTTCCAGTACAGTTTTACCAGTATAGCCACCTCTGGTTCTTCTGGCTGATATAGCTAAGCTAGGAAACATAGTTTTTTATGCCCATTTATCTTGAATGTTTAAATGATGCCGAGTTGTGATGATTGGTAACCATGCCTCTTCAGACTGACCATAGCATTTAAACACTGTATTTGTATTACAGTCAGTTTCATTTTACTCCTGAACTCAAGACTCTTCCTCAAAAGTATTTGAAGTGGAGAAAACATTTGTTTCCAGGTCCAATACTGACACCACTCCACTGTTAATTTAGGATGGAGTATGATTCTTTTCATTCTTACTGATGTGGTTCTGTGCAATACAGTATGTTGTTTCAGATAGGAGTTCACTGGCTGAAAAGAACTGTCATCCTTCAGATAGGATGTGTGTTGTGTGCATGTGTGTGGACATGCGTAACCCAGTGTGTTGCTGCTTGTTAAAAGCGTAAATTCAGGCGTTAAAAGGAATCTGTTTTTTAGAATTGTGAAATAGAACCATTGTGTTGCTAACAAGTTGCTATTCATTTCTTTAAAGACAAGGTGTTACAGAAGCAGAATAGTTTTAAAATAGAACGAACTTTTTGTGAAAATTAATTTTGATGTTTACTGTTCCTTCTTTCATTTGACAGATATGCAGTGGTTGTGGAATCAAGATGCTTCTAGAGATTTACTGCTTGCAGTTCATCCACCTAACTATATTGTACTGTGGAATGCAGACACAGGCACCAAACTTTGGAAGAAAAGTTATGCAGAAAATATTCTGTCTTTTTCGTTTGACCCCTTTGATCCATCACACTTAGCTTGTAAGTTTATATGCATAAAATAGTAAGAAAGGACAGTTTTAGTTTGCCATTGGTTAGTTGGAACTAGCAAAAACCAAAATGTCTATATGATAGTATCAAAAATCACAGGTACTTGTGTTATAGTATCAAGTTGGAGAGGAGCTATAAGGGAAGGAAAAAAAGACTAAGAAATACAGCCAGGGAGTTGTCAGGTGTGACCAGGAAAAATATTAGACTAAAATGTTAAACTAGAGGTACTGAGATTAAAGTAATTGATTAGAGAGAATTATGTTATTAATGCCAGAAAGAAGTTTCAAAACTAAGACAGGGTAGTCTTTGGCCAATATGGAATTTGTCTAAAATAAGATGTCAGTGGGTGAGGAGAAAAGTGCCCATGAATAGAGAAGGCAAGTTAGAGATCTGAAAGGGAATGTTTGTGACTTCACATGGAAAGCACATAGATAGGGAGCTGGAGGAAGCTGGGTGCAGAGAGCCCTATTAAACTGACATAAAGAGGTATAAAATAACTGGATGTTGAGAGAGAATCCAGTGAGATAAGAATGGAACCAGAATAAACGGTATGTTCAACAGAAAGATTTTTGTTGAAGGAAGAGTGTGAGCATTGGTTTCAGAAACAATTCACGTGTTAAGGGAGATGTAGTGCACACTAATTCACATTTTATCAGAGAGAAACTAAGATAAATAAGAGAGTCACTATTTTTTAATTTATCTTGATCGCTCATAATCTGTAATGAGACAAGTGGCAGTTTCCAGGTTTTCTAGTAGTGGTGGTGGTGTTTTTCCTGCTATATCATTCAACCTAGAAAAAGAGCTTTTTGATATAAATGTGTAGTAAAATCTTAGCTACATCTTTACAGCTTAGCTGAGTCTTTATGCTGCCACATAATATGTGTTAATGATTCTTTGAGCAGTGTACTGCGTTAGAACAAAAAATGGTTGTATAGCCAATGCGGGCAACTCTGCTTTCTATTTGCATTGTGAAGCTTAGTGAAAAATAGTTGATGACAGAGAATAACTGTACTGAACAAATATGAAGGGACAAACAAGAGGTTTCTACTAATAACCCCTGCGGGATTTTTTTTTTTAGTACAGACTTAATTTTGAAAAATTGAGTTTTGTGGATTTTCATTAATAGTAGTGGACTATTCTGCTCTTTCAGTAGAAGGTGCCTGTTGTCTAGAATTATGAATATTCTATCGTAATGCATTAATAAAGCTGTTATCGTTTCTCCCTAACAAAATTTCATTAAAATAAAACACCACAACAAAATTGCAGATTGTATTTTGTAAAAATTGTTTTTCTTGGTACAGTGCTCACCAGTGAAGGAATAGTGTTCATCTCCGACTTCTCTCCTTCCAAAGCTCCTGCCAGCTCAGGGAAGAAGGTTTACATCTCTAGTCCCCATTCCAGTCCTTCTCACAAACTGGCTGCTACTACAGGGGCCAAAAAGGCCCTTGATAAAGTAAAAATCTTAATCAGTAATGAAAAACCAAGGTAGGTTGCAAATATTTCTTCCCAGGTAATGTTTTTTATACCTATATATTCTATAGATATTATTAGATTATTATGAAATTAAATATTATGAGATTATTAAAAAAATTCATTGGGGGGTAGGCAGACTGAGAATAACAATTTATATTCTTTGTCTTCATGGCATTGAAACTAAGATACATCTGAGAACATCATAAAATGTGAGGAAAGTCTCTTTGGCTTCTAATAATTGCATACTTTGGTTTCTTAGTTGAGATTCAGTTGATGTCTCCTTTCAAAAAAATGGCCGCTCATTTTAGCTGCAGCTTGCATTTTAAAAAGTGACCATACTCTGTGTACCTATATCTGCACTGTATGTGATTTTCAATCATATCTATTTATAATATAGACAAATAATGGTTTTGTTTGCAAAATCTCTTATTGCCATGTAAAGCCAATAGAGTCCTAATAGCATTGTTGCTATTTCTCTGTTTGGCTTTATCTTGATAGCTTTCAAAAATTGCGCCCACTTAGTTCCAAAGTCTCCAGAAGTGCTGTTAGCATCCATGCGCAGATGTCTGTGGAGTTTTGGTGAAAATCAGAAGAGGGATAAAATAGCGAAAAGGAAGTACCGGTGCTTTATGAGTAGCTGAGCTTGAAGTTCAGATGTTACTGCAATTGTGTTTAAGTGACAGAACCAGCTGATGATATCGTTTAATGTTACTATATGGCTCCAACCTCATTAAATGCTTGGGGATGTTGAGCAGTTACTAACTTAATTAAAAGAGAGAGGCAGTTATAGTAGAACTTTGCTGTAAGTTGTTGTAATTGAGAATTTACCCAGTGCATACTTTACAGTGTGTAAAATACCAGTTAAGCCTAAGAACTACAGATTTCAGTGGGATTTGAGCGTTTCATGTTGAGCTTGATCAGAAGATAACCTGTCATGTGATTACATCCCCCTATTTTGCAAAGCTTTTGGTTTCATTTCATTACCAGAAATCTTTGAAATAAACCCTACCTTTAAAATTGAAGCTCCTGTGTGGTTTAGTTGAAAGCACTTACCAGAGTGTGCAATGTTCTTTTTTTTTTTTTTTTTACAGATATTAGATGGAGTATGACTCAGTTAAAGTGAAGTAACTTATTCAGAAAAAAAAAGTTCTTGTTCATACAATATATTTTCCGTTTTGATGGTTAGAGGACTGTTTTTCTGTTAGGCCCTAACACTAAATAACATTCGTCTCACATTCAAATCGCTGTTGCAGCCTAGTTGAAGTTAGTGGATCCTCGGTGACATGAGAAGGCAGCGATAGAGAACATCATGTTCGTTCTCCTTGTTTGATTTGAAGTGATAAGCTTTAGGACCATCGTTATATAATGGATGTCCTATTTAAGGCCTTTATATAAGGATGTATTATTGACAGTCATTCTCCCAGTTCAGTTCATAAAAGCAGCCATATCCTATGTGTTTTTCGTGAGTTAATGGCATAATGTTCTCCCTTCACTAACAGACTTTCATGCAGGTGTAAATTCAGAAACATCTTTCTTGGGGGAGGGATGGGTGAAAGATGAAAATAGGCTAAAGTAATTCATTTTAATTGTGAAATAAGAAGGGATATAATAACAAAATAAAATTTCTGCAAGTGCTCTGTGAAGAGCTGTCAGCCTGAGGTAGTATATAATAGTGCAGTAGTGGGCATTTTTTAAGTTAATAGTATATAAATAAAATTAGAATTTCTACATACATGTTTGTGTATTTTATGATCTTTTAAAACCAAAGTTGTTGCATTTTGAGATTTTTTTTTAGAAATTCTCTAGACCTCTTTTTTGTGGTGTAATTATTTTTTTTTCCTTTTGCACTTTTTATTTATGTAGTAAAAGTGACTAGAACAAACTGATCAGACTACATTGTCAGTTAGCACTTGACACCAAACTTTAGTGCAGATTTGAAAATTATACTTCGTTTGAATAAGCTTTTTATATTGCAGACTGAGGAGAAGACTTGAAGGTATATCGTTTGGTAATCATTTAAGAAGTGGAGATTTTTATATTAAGTTACCAGGTCGTGATCTTGTCGTTTTGTGTTCTGTGATGCCTGACTTGTACTGTATCAGATAGAACACCAGATTTTCAAATACTGGGACAGTACATATACTGCTGCAACCTTATGTCTGCTCTGTGATAACAGCAAATCAACAAAGATACCATTTTTTGTATTCTCCCGATTGCATTTTAAATTGTATTTGAATATTGCCAAAGGCATGATAGTCTTCTCTCCCTTCCTTTCTCTCCAGAACGCCACAAAAGACTAGAATGGGGAAAAAAGCGGTAGTGATTTATCTGGTTTTATATTAGTTTAGGGAAACTTTGAGGAAAGAGGAGCAGGTGAGTGTCAGGAAAGTTATTACAAGGAGAAGGTGACTCATAATCATGGAGAAAGGAAATGAGATGTAAGAACTATGTAAGGGGGATTTAGTGCATGGCAGAATGAGGTTAAAAACGAACAAACAAAACCCCTTAAAAGGGATGATATGTTAAATCAGTTAAGAACATTTCCAAACTGAACACAGTGTGAGGATGATTTTCTTCAATGTAACTTACATACAGTTCATTGCATTATATGTACATTTTCAATCTCTTCTTCATAAGTACTTAATGAACCTCTTTGCATTGCAGCCTATCACCTGTTAACGATCAACAAAATGATGAACATACCTGCTCTTTACTACTGTCTCTGAGTTTGAAGAGTGGTAGTCTTGATAGGCTAGTTCTGCTCATTTCAAAATAAAGTAACGTGCATAATATAAATTTGAAGTAAGCGGTATGTTTAAGGGTAATTTCCTGTGAATACCAGTAAATGTCACGGCAGCTAGCACTGTTCATAATTGAATTGCTTTGTATTTGAGTTGTACAAGAATTACACTTGTTCCATTTGAATCACACAATAATTTTAAAAATTATTCTGTAATCTTATTTAGATAAAAGTCAGCAGAGAGTGTGTCTTTCGAAGGTCAGTGATGCTTTGCATTGCTGTACCAACTAAATAGAAATCTATAGTTTTCCAGTGATCACAACGGGAAATACTTGAAAAAAAAAATGCATCTAAAGGAGCATTTGTACTGTTAATTTTATTTTGAACTTGAAATGCTTGTTGATACTGAACTTGATCAAAATTGTTCTTTTCAGGGCCACTTAAAATTTTTTTTTGACATTTCACAGTGCTGAATCTGTAACACTCAATGACTGCCTTCAGTTGTCATACTTGCCTTCCAAAAGAAACTACATGCTGTTACTGTATCCCAGAGAAATTCTGATTCTTGACTTGGAAGTGAATCAGACAGTGGGTGTGATTGCAATTGAAAGAACAGGTGTGCCTTTCCTACAGGTAATGAAAATTTGATTGCTTTCTGTCATTGTAATGGTTTGTTAAGATCATTTATAAGTTCATGATCCACTGATAGTTGTATTTTGATTAATACTAGAGGATGAAAAGAAGTTAACTCACTGGGGAAAAATGTCTTCCAAACCAAGCACTGTTTAATTTAGTTTTCTGCAGCAAATCCACTTCATTTTGTGGTGTTACAAAAGTTACCAGTGTGGAAACAGTGCTGTGGAGAAAGGACGTTTCATTCTCCTCTGGTTAAACTGTTTATACAGAAGTTAATACCAGTTCCATGAACATTTGCCTTTGCTTAATTAGGTAGCTGCATCTAGTCAGAGGTCTTAAAGAAGCATCTTTATTCTCCTGGTATCGTGAATTCTAATACCAAAATATATATTTAAAAAAAAAAAAAAAGATAAGGAATATATATGAGTACGTGGATGTTTAAAGAAAAAACACAACAGAGAATTCAAACAAACTCACTGGATTTCTCAAAGCCATCTATCGGTACATGTACTGTTAGCATCGTTGATTCTTCAAATATATTTCAAATGTACTGGCCATATGTTGAAGGAAGGATTGTGAGGTTAACAAAAATAAATAAAAAAGTCTCACAACATGCTGGTGACTCTGAGCTGATTCACCGGTTTATTTTCATTTTCCTGATTATAAAAGTATTCTGGTTCATTTAAAAAACAAAACAAAACAAAAAAACTGTTGTGCCAACCTCACTAAGTTCTTTGATTTCCATGAAGGTTTGGAT
>VXAL01017374.1:4238-25891 GCA_013399475.1 Chauna torquata
GGGGGGTTCTACACAAAAATAAGAATACTAACAAGGATCACTTTAAAAAGGACTTTGTCCTATTTTCATGCAAGCTCTAATTTTTCAGAAAGAGTTTGTCTCAGCCCTTTCATTTTTTGCCCCAGAACTACTTTTAGACTGCTCACTGGCATTTCAACCTCATAACAAGTTAGCCTGACTCCTGCTCTATATATACACACACCATAAACCTCACTTCCCAAGGCACTACAAAGTACTTCAATATATTCTAGAATTGTTTGCACTAGAGACACCTGTTCCTAGTGTAAACTATTCTAGAATACATTGATTGATTAGACAAATCTGATCTTACTACTTCAAAGTAAGGTAGAGGAAAAAGGATCTGAACCAGAACACAAAAAAAACATCAAAAGAAGTCAATATTGCAACAGTTAGAGCTCTTCCAGCAGGAAAAGAAGATACCTTCAAAAGGCTCCCTTCCCATCTCAGCGACTGCCCACAACAGTTTCCTGATAGTAAGCATGTCTTAACTCTGATTAGTTTTCTGTATGTAGGAAGCACTACAGAACTGCTCCCTGGTATGTAAATTTTACCTACAAGTAAATATTAAATAATATTAAGTATGCATATGTAGAGAGAAAAAGCAGAAAATTCTAGGGGCTGTAGACAGCACAGTAGGCTGATATCATCCTTCTACCCTCAGAGAAAGTGCCAGAGTTGGGTAGATAGTTCAGCCCACATGAACAGCAATTCAAGCTTTGATCTTGCCTGGACTTAATGAAGTAAATATCCCCATTTCCTTTTTTGGATGGAGTATTTTGCAAGTTAAAATTTTCCATCTCAACTAACAGTGAGAAAAAGTATATCCAGGTTATGCAGAATGCAGTCTTCTAGATAGTAACCTTAGTGACACTATTGTTTGTTTTTGTTGTTTTTTTTTTTATTTGTTTGTTTTGGGGTTTTTTGGGGGTAGTGGAAGGTGTTGCATCATGCAAGAGATGGCTCCATCAGGCCTGAAAGCTCCCCCCCAGGCATACAAGCTGTGTACTATATAAAGAAAGCTTTGGGACTTCTACAGTGAACCTGCAAAATGTAAGAATTCTAGAAGATTCACGTTAGTTTTAAAAACTCTGTGAGCTAATGAGCAAAGTAAGACAGCACACTAAGCATTTATTTAATCCAGTTTATTTGCATATATGCACTCCTTTTCCACAGAATCACAGAGCAGTTGAGGTGGGAAGAGACCCCTGAAGGTCATCCGACTCAACTCCCGGCTCGAGCAGGACCACCTAGAGCCAGCTGCCCAAGACCATGTACAGACAGCTTTTGCATATCCTCAAGGACAGAGACCCCACCATACCCCAGACAACTCTGCATTGCTTGGTCACCCTCATGATTAAAAAGTGTTTCCTTATGTTCAGGGGGAATCCTCTTATGTTTCAGTTTGTTCCACTGCACAACACGGTTTAAGAATCACATAACGGTTTTCAGAATTAATTTGAAATGCATATGTTTTTAGCATATAATATGGAACAGAAAACCCCTTAACCAAAAGAGCTTTTAAAAAAATTTCTACATTAGTCTTTGAAAACCATGTAAGGCATTTATTGATGGTACAGGCTGAGGCCTCACTGTGTCACAACAAAAACCAAGCCCCCTTCCTTGCAAGCAAGGCTTCCGCAGCTACTTAGTTTCTATTCATTTGTTTTAGTATTGAACAGCTAGAAATCTTATCTGATGTTGTAATGTCTGAACAATTTATGTTTTCATCTATAGCCCAAGCTGAAAAATGCTCTAAAGACAAGTCTTCATCACTTGGTCCTAATCTCACTTCTCTGAACAAATTAACCTTTCTGTTTCAAGTTTTATTCAAATAAATGTCAGCTGTAATCCTGATATCCTACTTGACAGATTAAGAGCCCTGCTTTCAGTGTCTTTGAAAAGCAAAAGCAGTCACTGAGGCAAATCAGGTCAACAAGTAGCATCCCAAGAGGAAAAAGAATGGAGAGGAGTTAAGAGAAACCAAAGAACAATTCCAACTTCCTTCTACATATGCTAACCATTTCTTCCAGGTGAAGTTCTGGAGAAAAAAATCTTGGCGGAAGCCAGGTGATGCACTGTATGTGGAAATAGCTATCAGCATCCATTATTTCCCAGTGCATTAAAGTCTAAAACTTAAGAAACAACATAAATTGAGGAGGCTTAAGAGTTTCTTCGAACCTGTCCTGGAGGACTACTATCCTTCCGAAACAGAAAGGGTGTATGCACAATCAAAACCAGATTCTTTTTAGCACCAGAAGAAACATGCATTGAAGAGATTCAAACCCTAGCAGCAGCTAGGGTTTGAAATCCCAGCCCACCATTCAGTGAGCTGAAGCCCCTCGAGGAAAAAAAACTATCCTACTAGAAGAGCATAGCCTTTTCCAGAATCCCCATCAAGAGTGCTGTCAACAGGACAAGACCTTCAGAGCCTACTAAACACTGAACTCAAGGATACTAGTGTGATGTACAAGAGACCTTCCAGAACGGCTTTAAGAGTAATCACAACACTATCTCAATCTTCATCAAAAGAGGAAGCATCATTAGCTCAAGCAACCTCCAGCACAACTTGTAATAGAAACACTGCACAACACAGAACTTCATGTTTATTAACATCAAAGGCTGTGCTGTGTCAAACAAAAGGCCCATTTAAAACAGGAATACTGTCCCTAACAATAGCCAGAAGAGGATACCCAGGGAAAAGCACAGTAAGTACAGGGTAAGAATATACAATGTTTTCACAGATATCACAAGTTTTCAACAGTTCTCCACTCGGGGATGGTATCTTAGACACACACCCCATGCAAACAAATACAGTAACATTTTGACATTAAGAGCTGAAACTCTTCTCAAGATCACAGAAGCCCCAACGTGCCAACAACTTTTGCATAAAACTTGCACCTTGTGCCAGTTTTGTAAAATCATTAGCTCACAGCATAGTTATGAAATATTTAAGAAATCTTAAGACTTCTTGTACTTGTGATACCAAACCAATCAGTCCATAAAATCACAGCTAAAGCTACAAGTCGGCCAGAAGACATGGCTATTCTCAAAAAAACCTCTTTCTGAAGTAACCTCAGGAAGCTAAGAATACATCAAGTTCAAACAGATGCGGAACAACCAACTAGTAGTACTACACATATCAGTCTTGGAAACTTGTGCCTCACGATATCTTAGACTACATTAAAACACTTACATTGCTTTCTCTTCTTAAAGGACAGACAGCTATACCCATTTATCTTCCAGTCCCAGAGCTGCTTAACACTACTGCCCTGTGTCAACAGGGCATGGAAGTGTTATCTTTTTTAGCATTAGCTCTTCGAAAAACAAGTATTCTACTGTGCAAAAATCCCACAATCTGTCACCTAAAACACCACCACTGTTGTGGGTCCCACCCCAGGGAATCATGCATGTAGATAAGTCTGAGTGGGTTCCTCTTCTAGGTTGCACCTGAGTCCTGCACCATCCTTGTATCACCCCAACCAAGAAAATAAAAACAAATTGTTGCAGCCAGTTCCTCTCAGCTCCCTTGTCATTTGTAATTTCATCTTTTAAGTTTCACTATTTGCAAGAGCTAAAGCTTAAGCAATACAGTAACTTTAAGGTCTGTGACTGTTCACTTTAAGGCCATCTGGAAGACTACCGACCAGTCTCACTCTAAATAATGTGAGTTTAAGTTCACTATCCAATAATCATAGTGAGGTCAAGGGCACAGTGTCTAACCAAGGCCAAGGAATTACTCTGCACTGCTTGCTTGGACAAGTTATCACGAAAACACGAAGACCACACAGCAGCGTGAAGAGTAGGATTAACATCAGACACTTCAGTCTTTCCTAGAAAGGAATACCTTTATCTAAGCAACGTGGTGTATTTGTATAAGCATGAAAAAGTAATTTACTGGAGCACAGGAATCGACGTTCATGATGAGTCTTAGCTGCATGCAAGGCTAAAGCAAAGAACACAGAACAAGAGGCAAGCACTCAGTATTTTCAGTAGGCTTCAAACACCCATAGTTCACTTACTGCACTTGCTTTATGTTGTGGAAAAAGAAAATCATTAAAGAGAAGCACCTGCCTTTGTTTATTATATGATGAGTATTTAACTGCCTGCACATTTTACAAGCAAAACCTTTTATATCCCATAGTCATACTTTAATCAACGCATTCCACTAGACTAGGAAAATATCCAAGAGCTCTGCTAGAATTGGTCCCACTTTTATGCCTTAACAGCTACACATTTATCTATATATTGTTCTTAAACCACATATGAACTGCATTAAGACCACATGGCTCCTCTGAGAAGCTAAAAACAGATATTGCTGCAGTAATCAGAAGCATAATCCCATAAAATTAAGTATCTTTGCACAATATTTAGAAAGTCACCATAAACTGATATCAGATACCTGAAAGCAAACAGTTTCAGTGCCTCCAAGAGCAGTATCTGCTCTGTTACTCTGTTCTGGATAATATAAAACTTCTTCCTTCCTCCCACCCTCCCTCCCTCCTTCCTTCTCTGTTTGCTAATAGTTAACATCAGTACTTTTGAAGACCGTACTTCCCACAAATATACTACAGAAAGTTTTCCAACAGTGTTTTGCATATTCTTGTATTGCCTCCTTTGCTGCAAGTAACCAGATTCCAATTCAATCAATATTTGTAAAGAAGTATCATGAAATAAAAGACCCTTCTTGTCTTCCTTGATTGTGCCAAGCAGCCAAAAGAGGCAAAGAGACGAGTTTGCTTGATACCTGAATTTTAGGAAAGAGAAAAAGGACTGGGAAATTCTAAAACCCACAGACAGGTTGCAACACATTAACTGTTAATACAGTTCAAACCTAACAAAGCCAGATAGCCTCCAAAATACACAGTGCATGAAATCCCAAAGCAGGCAACCCTTTTTAATCTGTTCTCATGAAGCTGATTTTATATCAATTTTTAGCAATACAAATATCAAACATAAACAATAGCCTTAAGCACAGTAACATGACAGGTGTTACCAGCCTTCAGCACCACTATTTCCAGACATGAAAGCAAGAAGTCATTCTTCTGGCATAACCAATGAGTCTTCCTCATCAGAAGCAAGGCTCACTTTCACTTAATTTATACAAAGCATCATCCTCTCTACTATCAAGCTTACTGCCTATTTTAAGCTTCTGAAGAGGATTTAATCTCAGGATTAATCTAGCTCAAGGCTTGGCCCTCTCACAGGAGCGTTGCGGTAGGGCACTACAACTTTGCCGCCCATGACCCATTTGTTTCAAGGCTCCTCATACTCCAAGACCTTTGTCATGCAGATATGGGTAATCAACACTGCTCAGATGCTCTGTGGAGAAAATCTATCACAACTCGTCCCTGCTAACCAGTGATAGGATGCATGGGACTGGCACAAAGCTGTGCCAGGGGAGGTTCAGACTAGATATTTGGAAAAATTTCTTTACACTGGACCAGGCTCAGTGTTCAAGAGGCATTTGGATAATGCCCTCAATAATATGCTTTAACTTTTGGTTAGCCCTGAAGTGGTGAGGCAGTTGGAAGGGATGTTCAAAGATCATAGAGTCTAAGTGAACTATTCTATTCTAAAAGCAATTTTAAGAAGATCTTATAGTTTTGTAGTGTTGAAGGGAGCTTTTCAGTAGCTAGAATTTATGATTCCCATAAAGTTAAAGTACCCTGTATGTTCAGAGACATAAATCATGGCATCACCATAGAAGATGCTCATGGTTTGCATATTTGTGAAGGATGACTTTAAAAGCTAGGTAGGTATGACACCTGAGATCACTTTTAGGCTAGCAGTCCTATAGTTCTCAACATTTAACTGGAGATCCACCTGGAGGTAGAACACCACCAAACACCACCCTGCAGGAACAACTATAGCCTCTGCAGAAACAACCACAGTGGAGGGCAAAACATGCCTGGACAGACTGCACAAGCACAGCTTCCCTAAGATTATTTTTAGCCTTTGTTTCAACTACACAAACACACTGCTTTGAAGGAGCTGTTATGACTCAGGAAGTATCTTGGTGCTACTCCCATACAGTACTCAGCAACCAGAAAACCAAACAAACAACTTTAAGTTATCCTGTAAGTCTACTACACAGTTTTGGTGTCTGTACCCCCCATACCAACTACTCACCCTACAAAAAAATAGTCATCTTATAAAAAAATACAAGAATGTTCAACAGGATAATATGAAGGAAGAGTAAGTTTTTCAGCTTGGAAAGACACATCTGAGGGAAGAATACATAAAGGCCTATAAAATCATGAAGGATACGCAGAAACGACTGTTCCGTATTTCTCACAAGTCTTGAATGGCTTGCAATAAATGTCAAGTTTTAAAGAAAAGGAAGGTGGGTTTTTTTCCTGCAACACAATTAAGTTGTAAAATTCCATTGCCACAGAACACCTTCAAAGCCAAAAGTGCAGCAATGTTTAAGAAGAGATTAGAGCTTTTTTCCAGAATTTTTTCTGCTAATGGCTACGCAACACCATCTGGATGCAGCCACTGCTTTACTAAGTTCCTGAACTGCTGATTGCCATGAGAAAGAAGTATGCACTCAAGCCACAGTCCCTGAGCATCTGCTACGCATCATTGCTGGAGAAAAATGAGCTACATGAATCTTTGGTTTGACCCCTGGCACAGACTTCTACATGAAGAAATACATGATCCTTTCTCCCAAGCCTGACCTGCTGAACAGTCACTACCCTGACTTTGCAGCACTCCTCCAAACACACTTTGGAGAGTTCACCATTCATTCATTATTCCATAAGCAAATGTAACACTGAGGATCAAAAATACTTTTTCATTAGCTCTAGAAGCAGTCCACAGATATTGAGAACACATCTTCTTGACAGATGAAGCAACCCTAGAAGCCATAAATACTGGAGAACACTATCGTAACAATTGTTTCTAATGCTTCAATAAATTTTTTCAAAAACTGATTACATATAGCAAAAAATGCTTTAGAATGGACTCAATTACTTAGTAACTAAACAAATCCACAGTGACTAGATATATATTGCATATATACAACACTCATCAGTAAATTAGCTGAGCACTGCTTACCATCCTCCAAGACCTCCTACACTTCCAGACCCAGGACACAAAAGCAACCACCACATAGAGACAGTCCATATTCCTTCCCAGCTTAGCATATTTGCATTCTCTCCCTTTAAGTTCCTACACTATCTTTGTGGACACGGCACCTACAGACATGGCCTAGTGGTGGACTTCATAGTGTTAGTTTGATGGTTGGACTTGATGATCTTAAAGGTCTTTTCCAACCTTAATGACTCTATCATTCTAATATCATTCTAATCAGTCACAGAGAAGCACAAGAAACCATATATCGCTATCATTTCCTCTCTTCTAGTTTTCTGGAGAAGTTTGTACATACTCTGACGAGATTTCATCAGTTTATGACAGTTCCTATTTTCACATAAGCTTCCCAGTGGCAGAGTTCGTGGGTAGTAGTCTAACCTCCACTGTACAGCTGACCACTAATAGTACTTTTAGGATAAATATGCACATGCTCTTCCAAGGTCATGCTAGTCAAAAGAGCATCCTGTAATGCTAGTGTGATTACCATCTAGTCTTTGCTGGCCTTTCCACTCTGCTTCAAGGTCTCGAGTTTTCCTCCAAAAAACCACTACTCATGAACATGCCACATCTCTGCACTTTTGTTCAATTATCACTTTGTCCCTTTTTGACCTGTAAAGCTGCTAAGAGAACAGCATTCTATGCTAGGTAACAATAAAGAACAGACGCAGAATGGGGTCACACAAAAGTAGGGAAGGAGAGAAGATAAGTCGCACAATTCTCCCATTGCATTATTTAGAAGATGCCAAGAACAGAGATAGACAAAGATAGGCTAGATGAATAATTCCTACACAGATATCTACCTGAAAAGTAGTAGACTAAGTTCAGCAATAAATTCCACATTATGCCGGGATTTCCAGAGACTATTCTTCAGTTGTTTTTTTTTTTTTTTTAAAAACACATACCTCACTTGTTTAAAAAGGAACACTAAGAATATGATTTTAAGAGGCCAATTTCTTCCATCACATCTACCGTAACAGTCTACACTTAAGATGTACAATATATCCCAGCAAGCTGTTCAAGTATTTCTAGTCAGAATTCATGCCCTAAGCAATCATTGTTCCATTACCTTTGCACATACCACATTCCTTCACAGGGCCTTCTGAAGATAAAAGCTGAAGACCTCAATATAAAAATTTTATATAAAGCCATTAAGGAGAAACAGGATCGTGCCAACTAGCTAGCCCACTATATACAGATTGTAAACAAACTCGCTGCAAACAAGAAATAATAGACTTCTTTGTCTATACTCATATCCTATGCGTTTCATGGCATCAACTAAATCTCAAAGCAGCATCATGCTACAGTACGTATTAGATCTAGTGACTGGTGACACCACCTTCAGTAGGTAACTCTCACGCTGATGGATCAAATATTTGACTGTGTTGCATACACACATCAGTAACTAAACAGAGTACAACAGCTTCATGCTTCCTTTTAGTAGGAGGAGGTAAAAAAAAGTTGACCAACTCCAATCTGTCTGCAAGTAGCTTTGTAAGGAGAACTGCAAATAGTTCCACAGCTCTGCTTGGTGCTTCAAAGGAACCCTACAACTGCAGCAGACAGCCAAAGAGCTTTGGGATTTGACTGGTACCACATGCTGAATACTTTAGGTATCTAACAACCAACATTTAGAGTCACAGATCTAATCTGTTCCTGGAACATACAATGAAGTTCTGTGTAATACATCTGATTCTGCACTTCTTTTCACCAAGCCCAAAACTTCTTGCGAAGTTAGAGGATACTTTTAAAGGAATCATTAGTTCTCAGTTACAGAAGTTAGATTTAAGTAATATCAAAATACTTCCAGCATTGTCCATCAAATTGATGTACCACAATCTGCCACCATGATCTAACCTGCCCAACCTCCTCCACAGAGTAGCACCACAGACTCTTTAGACAAACTACCCGAAGTTACACTACATGCCATCCCCCAAATCCTAAAGTCTTCTGTTGTATCTTGTGTCCTATCACCTGTGAACACAAAGGTATGCTGCTGTACGTCCTCCTACTTTATCATAAGGTTTTGCTGCGGTTTAGCCCTAGCAGGCAGCTAAGTGCCACACAGCCACTCACTCACTCTCCCCAGGTGGGATGGGGAGAGAATCAGAAAGGCAAAAGTATGAGAACTCATGGGTTGAGATAAAGACAGTTTACTAGGTAAAGCAAAAGCCACGCGTGCAAGCAAAGCAAAACAAGGAATTCACTACTTCCCATTGGCGGGCAGGTGTTCAGCCACTTCCAGGAAAGCAGGGCTCATCACGCGTAACGGTTGCGTGGAAGGACAAACGCCATCACTCCAAATGTCCCCCCCTTCCTCCTTCTTTACCTCAGCTTTTATTGCTGAGCATGACATCATATGGTACAGAATATCCCTTTGGACAGTCTGGGTCACCTGTCCTGGCTACGTCCCCTCCCACCTTCTTGTGCACCCCCAGCCTCCTCGCTGACAGGGCAGCACAAGAAGCAAAAAAGTCCTTGGCTTTATGTAAACACTGCTCTGCAACTACCAAAAACATCACCACGATTTTCATCAAAAATCCAAAACACAGCATTGTGTGAGCCTCTGCAAAGAAAATTAACTCTGTCCCAGCCAAAACCATGACAGGTTTTTAAAAGATTGAGCAAAAGACAAATCTTTTCCAAAGCAAACAAACACAGTCCTCCTTTACAAGTCACTTTTTTCTAAGCCTCTTACTGTCAATCTTCTATTTAATTTGTATTTTCAGCCAGCAGTTCCCAAAGCCAGACAGACTCCAGCACTGAACAGACCAAAGTAATTACTTCCTTTATGTCAGATATAAAACTCCAGTTACTGACTGGAATTAAGCTCATTTTTCCATTCACTACTGCCACAACAGTTGTTATTAGGACCTACTACATCAATGGATCTCTTCCCACAGTACTGCTGCCTAATCAACTATACTCAGTAACTTCTGTATGCAGTTTCTCCACACAGAATATTCTCTATAAACCTTACTGTTTACCTCACGCACAAGATTAAATGAAGTCCAGCATGTACCTTGTAAAGTTAAAAAGACTACAACTTTATATTTTGGTGTTTCCTCATATTTTTTCCCTCTCCATTTTTTTTTTTTCTTTAAAGTAATGACAGAAGTATTACAATAAAGCTAAGACAAGAATGTGCCCTGTAAGTTTTGTAGCTCTCTCTGCAGGAATTTTATGTAGTCCTTAAGCAAACAGACATTACCTGAAATTCTGAAAACTGTATGCTGTTATCTGCATAATATACAGCACAAATGTCATGTTCATAATCTTAACTGTGATTACCAAAAACCAAGCTTTTCTTTTCATGTTAGTAGACATGAGAAGAAACAGAATTGATAAATAAGTTCAAGAAATTGATCTGAGAGTAAAAATAAAAATAGAAGCTTCCATTTAGGAAAAAAAAAAGCTGAGCAAAAAAAAAACCATAAAAGTTAATGATACTCTGACTGAAAAGCTCCTTATATGGTCTAGATACAGTCAAAATGATTGAAGTGTTCAATTTTATTTGAAATTGCTTTGGCTCCAGGCTACAGCACACACCAAAGATATATAGGCACTGTGAACAATGGTGTCCTGTAACTTGTATTTGAAAGCTCCAAAGAACTAATGTTTCCCCATACCGTACATAATGAAAGGTTAACCATCTTTCTAACCACTACGATGACACACAAAACAGCTTGAAAAGCAAAAACCTAGTTACTTAGTGAAGCTAGTTTTCTTGTGAGAGAAACTTCCACATTCAAGTTCTGTAATTTAATTTCATTTGAGACTGTAATTTAGCAAATGAAGAGACTTGATCAATCCTCTCCATGTTAGTTTTCCAGATGCAAGTTCAGCAAAGGTTGAATTATACATCATGAAAGAGTCTTAAACATCTATCACTATACCTACTTGATGGTTTAAAATAAGCTAGCTTTTACGAACAAACAACATGTTCCATCTCAGGTCCAACACATTAACAATTACAACTACACAGAACATGTCTGGTGAAGTTTCAATGTAAGAAATGACAGACACTTACCAATACATACATCTATCTTCCCCTTGATAGCAGCTTCATGCAAAGGAGTGTAGTTCCAATTGTCTCTAGCATTTGGGTCTGCTCCTTGACACAGTAACAGACTAACCACTTCAGCATGACCAAAAGAGCAGGCATTGTGAAGGGGTATCAGCCCTCCGTCGTCACGAGCATGAACGTTGGCTCCTGTCTGTAGCAAGTGCTCTACAACATCCTTCCTTCCAAATCCTGTAAGAGAACATATTTCTGTTCAATTGCCTTGCAAAAGAAACATGATCTAGTATTTAAAACTAGCTGTTCATTCTTAATCCAGTGCACAGACACAAAATAATATTACTGATGTCCCTTCTCTACCTTTTGTTTTATTTCACCACAAGGAGAGATTAGGTTCACCTGCTCAAACAACAATTGGAAGATTCACTTCGAATCATGACAGAGGTGAACAGCGATGTATTATAATCGAAGTCTAGGTGTCACTACCTCATGCAGTTCTACAATAGTCTTGCCAGTCTTTTTCAAGAAAAGCATTTAGTAAGTTTTACAAATTTAATATAATCTATATGTTCATTAAGCACGTGTCTTACATACTACCTCTTAATATGTCTCCATCTTGGAGAAGACCTCATACTAATTAACACCTGAGGAAATTGTCAGTGTTCAAGCAGAACCACCTTATCTGAAACCAAACTACATTCCGTCTCTTTTACAGAGTCGGACTACTTTTAGCTGACAGAAAAACTAGGAAGTTATGCATGTGCAGAACTTATACCTCAGCTGAGAAATAATGCCTCAAGAAGGTCCCAGCCTGGGGACACAGCCTCTGTTATGGCCAGGGAAAACACTACCATAAATGCAGCATCATTAACCTTATATGCTTAAAAATCCTACATAAGCATGCCAGACCCTGGCACCTTTAGGTTGGTTGTAAAAGATGAACTCAGAAAGGTTCTAGCACCCAGATGTGCTTTCTAGTGCCCTGAATGCCTTAGAGGAGTAGTCTCCAAACTTTTTTGATCAGGCACCCCTATCAGTAAAAAAAAAAATTTTTGAGCACATACCCCCAATATACATATATAAATCATATACATGTACTACAGTACTAATATATTATGTACATTATAAAACAAAAATAGAAATTAAAAAGGAGGCTAAGATAAACATCTTTTAAAAATATTTTATTAGTGGTACAAAAAAATATTTTCTTCCTGCACCCCAATGGATTGCCTTGCATTCTTACTTTGGAGAGCACTGCCTTAGAGGACAGGAACAAAAATTAGGTATCAGGTTGAAGAGGGACAGTTAATTCAAACAACTGTTCATTTTTGTACTAAGTGGCATCTCAAAGGTTGAATGGTATTTCCTATAAACCTCAGAGCTGAAAGCAATATCACTAGAGATTTTAAAAGACTGTCACTGTAACAGTCTTCCAGTAATCACGGATACCAACCAGCTTAAGTATGACGAATCCCATGTATATGAACTATGTTTATGAAACAAGTGAATTAAATGCTGCAGCAAGTGAAATTCCACCACAGTGATGCTCACTGGTAGCTTATAGATTGTATTAACTCCACACGCAGGCCACAGACTGAAAACATAACCAAAGATTTTCTCTTCTAGAAGAGAAATTAACATACAAAGCTCAAGGGATGCAAGAAAGAAACTGTCACTTCTCTCCCAGATGACCATACAACTCAGCTGCAGTGACATGCTGCTAAAACAGTGAGAGAAATGATTTCCAAAAGTCAGCATCCTCTACGACAGAGAAGTGACACGTGTATGAAGAGTTTTCAAATCAGAATGTTTTTATTACCTCAAGGGATGCAGTCCCTGGATAGGACCTCCATTCCAATGAGTTAAGTCCCCTTTTAGCTGGAGTAGTACACTAGATACAACTATGCAGACTTACAGTGCAGAATTAACATGCTTTCCTGCTCCCCACCTCCCCCCCAGTCCATATGACAAGATCTAGCCAGACCTAGCAGCTCTGCATCCACACTAGCTTATCCAGTTAAGTTTAATGTTATAAATTGACATCCAGCTTTCAGTCAAGCTGCAGACTAGTTGTTTTGCAGGAATTCTCACTGTCTCCTCCCTGAAGCACTGGGTCCTTCAACACACTTTCCTGAAGGTCAGAAGTTTCCTAGTAGCTGGCTAAGGCTATGGTTAAGGCAGGCAGGGCCAAAACTGAAAGACCCGTTACTGACACTTATTGAGGTCTGACAGTTTTGATGGCAGTTTAACAGTATCTTTATTCCTGCCTGAAGAACTGTTCTACAAGACACACACGAGCTGGTGGAAGAACAGTCTGGAGGTGACAACATGAATACGTACACAGATGCTCAGATCTAGTACAGACTGCAGCAATAACACCTTGGTTAATCCTATAGCCTAATGCAGTGTAGGGGCTCCAGCTAACAAGTACAGACTAGTTACTTTTGGATGCCGTTAGGATCTCCCCTACTGTACTACCGCATAGTACCCTCAGCTGCTTGCAGCACAGATGCTGGACCCAGTACAGATTAGAAATTAGGACACAAGGCAATACATGGGACTAACCAGCAGCTGCTTCACAAACTGCTGAGCTGCACCAGCTGCAGGGAGGGGCATACAACTAGATGGGCACTCCACTCAGCAATCCAACTTTAGTCCATTGCTGCGGACGAGTCAAAGCTTTATACATTATACACTGTACGTATACATTGTATATATTTATACACTGTATATATTTATACACAGATCACACCATGTTAGAAGCTACACTAGAGAAATGGAAGCATTCAAATCACTTTTTTTTTATTAATACCAGTTTTGATACTTATTTATTACAACAAAACTGCTAACAGAAGACACTTTTTTCCCCTCAACTGAACTGCCAGCAAGGCCACTACTACTGTAAGTCACTGCAGGTGCTAGTATCTTCATGATTTGTTTGTTTCTGTTATAAAACAGTTGAGGAACATCATATGTAAGTTTTCCTATAGAAAATGACCGCTTAAGTGGGTACAGCAGCAAACAAAGGGTATCTGGTCCCACAGCAAAGCTAACAGACCTGAGGCATAAGTGCCAAGAAGCAAGCCCTCAACATTCCCACATTTATAGTGTTCATCTGACTAGCAAATGAAAATTGAGCAAGACAGGAATTAGAAAGGGATGCTTTCAACTAAACAGTAAAATCAACAGATTTTATTAACCTTTAGTTTTTATAGACTGAACCACTACAAAGAGTGCTGAAATTGCGTGAGCATTTGCTTTACATGTTCCTTCTGTCTCTAGAGGAACAACAATCTGACAGTGCCTGAAAAGCCAGATTCCTTTCCAAATTGTTCACTGTTGCAACTTTCAGGACTACATATATACTTCAAGGTATTGCTGGACACAGGGTCTGTGATAAAGGTATCTTTGGAAATGCCGGCAATAAACACTTACAGTTCTTGGTGAATAAACTTCTGTTCAATCCTCAAGAAAACATAGTAAAGGTTTCTGCAATTTTATCCCACCACAACATACACCATCTTTCAAAGAAAGAGAAGCCAGTTATGGGAATAACTCCACCACCACAAGCAAACTTGTAAAAACTTTAATTGACAAAGTGCCAGAAAGTCTTTAAAATGATCATGTGACCAAATCTGACAAAGCAGTTGTAATTACAACAAAAGAGACAGACACATGCCAAGCCACTTGTGACAGATAAGCACACAATTCGGTTTAAACTGAAGAAACCAATGTAATTTCACTGAAGATAACTAAAAAAAAAAATTTACTTCCGTATATTTCCAGTGCAATTTTAATTTACAAAGTCTAAGAAAGTTCTCAAGGAAGGACCACGAATCAGAAACTTCAAAAGACAACCAAATATAATGTTCCTACAGAAAACATCCATAATAAAAGGGTAACTATGGAGGAGAATCACTTCCAAAGACCAATGTGTGCAAGCCTGTTTTGATGAGACGCACCTCATCTCCACACTGACACAGGTGTTGCAGCTACTGCCAAACTGGGTATTCACTCATGGCCAGGGTCCCTTATTAGCTTGGACTATTTCATGTAGGTAAAATGTACAAGCTTTGCCCGTAATACAGCTTCTTCACACAATCCAGAAGTCTCAGACAAGTTGCCTGAAAGAAAGGAAGTATCAATCCCACTACAAAAAGGCAGCAGCAAAAAAACATCTGAAATTGAAGGGTAAAACACTCCTCATCTAAATCAAAGAAAAGGCAAGAATTCAGAGTAACCAACAGCCTCTTTATTTCTCACAGAAGCAACTGAGGACTGAGGCTTCTTTGGCCTGACAAAAGCTAGGAGACTGACATGGCTATGGCAGTTTCACATAAAAATCAAGAGACAGGCAGACATTATATAAAAAATACCATTTAACTAATTATTTGCCATATTCTTACTTTTTTTCTGATTTATACCTATCCCTTTAGACTGAGTGAGAAAAAGTGAGGAAAAAAGACTTTCACTAGTAAACTAGCACCTTGAAAATAAAGCTCAATAAAAACTTTCAAATGCCATCACACAAGACAGCACACAAAGACAGCATCAAATGCCTACTACTGCCACCAAGATCTGCCCTACTCCTCCATATCCTTCTCCCTGCCCACAACCTTGTCTTGTTCTATCCTTTCTTGTGGCATTGAAGTAAGCAAGAAGAGGCAACAGGGCGAGCAGGTTGAATGACTGATAAGGGACGCAGTGCAAGGAAACCAACAAGAGCATCAGCTGATACCCTCTATTAGATGCTCAGGCTAGGACTTCCACCTTAAACCCACATTTAGTTATAAGCTTTCACATGGTAACAGTTTATAGATGCTTAACTATTAGCACTCCCAGAAGCTACTTAATTTGCTGCCCATCATCAAAACAATCATTATCAGAAAATTTGCTAAAAGACATCAAATATATGCATTTCCCACTAGAAGTACAATAACGCTTTACCCAGTGAGTACAACACATCAAGTAGGTAGCTTGAACTGTTTAAGTACAAGTGTACTGTTTCACTTCCTGCCCAATTAATGTCACTTGATCACAGCACAGCATCAACTCCTCCAAATGCCAATTCCATCCTTTGCAAAGCTACTGTTATATGCAGAGTAACTCATCACATGGAAGACTTCTACTTTTACTAGGCATTTTTCCTCCCTCTTTCACCTGCTTGCTCTTAAGAATGCATTGATTCCAAAAGGAGTTCAAGTCCAAGAAAGCATATAATTACAGGTTAAGCATACCTGCAGGTTTTGCTGTGATGTTAGGAAAAGCTGCTCTTATTAAATGTAATTCCACTTGTTAGAGCGCTAAACATGGCTCAGATTAGAATACAAGCCTTTGAAATGGAGAAGCACATATCTTACAGACACATGACCTTTTGAGAATGATTTTAAACTGTAATTGAAGGGCAATGGTGGGGGAGAAGTTCAAGCTAAGTCATTATATGCCTTTTTGCTTCAGTATTGCACATCCTGGGACCAGATTTTTCTCCAAGACACAGCTCTTCCAGAACCCAGCAACACTTCTCCCCGTTCAGTATGTAGAACACACTTAAACTGACTGATTTAACTAAGTAAGCTGAAGAGCCTTCGTGCTGTAGAAAAGGGCACCTGCTTCAGTATTACTGAAGGTGTAAGGTTTTGCATTTCTATCCTCCTGTAAATTCCTTCAATGGATTTTAAATAGGAATGAGATACAAACACATTTCTCTAGCGTTGTTAGACCATGAAAGAGAACAAGTTACCAGTCATAAAGAAAAACTTACTAGAAAGTAATAAGCAGAGTTCACATAATACAAATGCAACAAAAGAAAGAATTCCATAGTCAAGCCCCAGTAATTTATGAACTCATCTTTTCACATGGAAGAGTCCTCAATTTGCAGGCTCCGAGCCCATAAGGCTGCCAGGAGATTTCTTAATCAACTACACAATCCCTACTGATCAGCATTATCTGTATGAATCCAGCTGAGAGTTGTTATTAACCCTACTTTAAGTTGCACAAGGCAGAATTAATCAGCAACTTAGCTTTACAAACACTTGTTTGAGTAAGGTAAGACATCTCTTCTATGGCAAGGATATACCAGGCAACTGCAACAAAATGAGCAAGAGTAGTTTATGAAGATACCTCAAAAGCAAGTCTTTCCAGGGCAAATTAAACTAACCTCTTCTACCTTGTACCATAGGTGGAATGGTCAATTCAGGTGTTTCTGCATAGAGCGGAGGCATGTAAGAAGTTATCGACTACTTCTTGCCATTTCTCATCTCTCTCTCAAGCAACACTCAGTAGCTAGTTATATTAGTTCTGCCTTCTCAGTTCCTTAGTTGACTTATACACGCTGAAGTAGATTGCATTCTTATGATTAACGGCTTGCTAGTTGACAAATCAAATGGATCAGCTCTCTTCTTAAATTCTGTCCACTATTTTCCAGCCCACACAAGATCCTTTAGTATTAGTTGTTTACTCCAGAATTTTTCCAAAGAACAGCTACATCTGTTAGCCTTCACAAAAAGATTTGACTTCCAACAGTTATTACTAGTAGTACCAAAAGCATGCTTACAGAAAGCTTCTTTCCCCACATAGCTTTTTGCCATTGCTATAGACCAAAGCAGTACGGAAACAAGGAATATCACTAATGATATTCCTTGTCAAGTGATCAACAAGTGATCTAGTCCATCCAGAACAGGTTTCTCCAAACTGAGTTTGGACTGATATCACCAAAAGCACTTCACACTGTGATCCCAGTTCCACGCTTGCCAACACAACACTAGCCTTACACTCTTGCATGCTTTACCCTCCACTAGATCAGGCAAGAGGCACAAATTGCTCTTACAAGAGTACCCTCCCCTGAAGTAATTCTGCACCTCCCTACTCATGGACAGGAGCTGAATCATAGGCCACTCTGGAAACCTCTTCCTCAGCACACAAGCGGACATTAAGCTTAAGTTCTATTAATGTTCTGTATATGTTTGGGATAAAGACTAGAAAAAGAACAACTATAAGGCTAAAAGAATGTGTTGCCTAAGAACTTGAGGCTAACTTCATGATAAAGAAAAAACAAACACAAGTTAGACTTCATTAACTGGGTGTGGAACTGGACAAGCTTAATACTGTGGTTGAATGTAGAAACTAGCTAGAACTCAGCTTATTTCTATGAATCAAGGCGTCAGCAACAAAGACATGCATATCCTTTCATAAGGCTAAACATTCTTTCAGATGGGAAAAACCAAATTCATGACCAAGCAGGCTCCTACAAATTCTTGCTTGCTCTGGGAAAAAGCTGGGATTTACCATGAAGTATGCTGTCTCCAAACCATCCCTAAAGCTAGCATAAACTGGCATTTTACTACTTTGTAAGATGGGGCCTTTGTCAAATCAAGAAATATACCATTTATGGAAGGGAAAAAAAAGTAATGGCTGAGTTTTTCCCTCAGCTGGTATTTAATGGGTTTCTAGGAAAGTAAGACCCAAACAGCAGAGTGCCTTAAAAAGAATGGTGGGAAGATATCTGGTGAGTGAAGTCTAAGAGCACATAAAATCCAGACCAGAGTCTGACCAGCTATCTAAGCCAGCACTTGAAGTCAGTTCTCACCATATCCCAAGTTTATGCATGTGCTAAGGATCCTGAATGTTCTCAGAAGTCACCCTTTCTATCTTCCTTCTGCCATGAGAAAGGTGATTTTGAAACCAGAAGCCTCAGAAAGTTTAAGGAAACCTGAACTTAGTGCTTTTTGCAATAAACTAGAACTAAAGTTATCCTTCCCTGTAACAGTAAAAGCAACAGTTGCCTGGAATTGTTGCCAAAAAGGGAAAACAAGACTGAGCTAGGGAGAAGTTCCCAGGGGAAAAAAAAAAAACAAATAACTAAATAAATCCAGCTGCCCCAAATATAGGAAAAATGAAGATTCACTTGCTACTAAAATAATTCCTCTGCCATATACCATAAAAACAAAAGTAGAGCTCTCTATTGTTGTCTTAAGAGTTTAGCTTTAATAAGTCTGGAAGAAGCTGTTTAAAACATTGCTTCTTGCACTGTTTAACCCCCATTCCCCTTCTGAAGGCCATACAATTCATATTTAGATATGTCTCATAAAACAGGAGACATTATTCGTAACATAGCTTAATATACACAGCACACTCCTGTGCTCATAAGGCAATGAGTTTTATTTCTCCTTTTGGGCACACAAGGGAAGGAGGTCAAATCAACACATTGCATCACTTGCAGATACATACTGCCTAAGACAAATTGCATTCAACAACATGCTTACAAGCCTTTCTGAAATACAGGACCCTAAAATCTGTGTAATAAGAAAGCTACCAAATGCTATTACATGTCAAATCCACTTGAACCAGACAGACTGCAGCGATTTGACAGAAAATATGTATGGCAGCTAAGGAAAGTCCTTAAATCTAGAAAAACAGATAACAGAAATTTGTCAGATATGAGAACTTCACCTTCTGTTTTCCTCTTGTTACTGTAGTAGCATTGGAAGATGCTTCCTTGTAACATCTTTAGACACTGTCACCTTTCAAAGCCTCATCACCTCAACTCAGTTTTGTCCACCTCTTTTCTAATCAAAGTAGAAGCTATCACTGCAGCTTCAGCACTACAGTCTGTACTAGCACTGAAGTTACAACTTGAGACATCAGAGTTTAAGGGGAAGCACCAACATCTAATTTTAAGTTTGAATCCAAAATGAAGAGAACAGACTCAAGATGAGGCTTCAAAACATTAGGCACTTCATGTGTACATGTGCAGTTGTACCAGCCTTACATTCCAGCATTCATGAAAATTAAGTCCATCTCCACACTTGAGAAGATCACTGTGTTTCAAACTCACCATACATAAAGTCCTGCTTTACTTGTAGAGCTCAAGGATTAGAGAGGTATGAAAAAGAAACAGCTGAGGACCAAAAGTTACCTTAACAGCATTATTAAATGCAAATTGGACTTTAGAAGTGACAGGAAGCCTACATAAGATCAAGAGTATTATCTGATTGACAATTAAACACCATTACTCAGAGTTCCAAGCAACACTGTGCCAGAAAGCGTTCATTTTTCTTAACAATTTTAACACAGTGCATTAGAGCTACACACCACCATTTAGATACTGACCCCTCAACAGTCTTGTTAATTACTCTGATTTATATGTACTAGAGCACGTACTTAAAGTTCAAACAAGGTCTGTGCCACATAAGGTCCCATCCTATAACACTGTGGTATGTGTCAGAAAGCCCTGTCTGACCACAGACCTAGCTATTGTGCAAGTCCTGAGTTATGACTGATGATTTAAAACATCTTCCCCATTTTACTTTTACCATGAACTTAACTCACCCTGTGCCCCCAGTAAAGATCAGTACAAAATGTTCTACCAAGTGTAACTGTCACAGATTACAGTGAACTGCTGAGTCTCACTGTTACCTTCCTTTACAATTTTATTTCTGATCTGACAACCCTTCTCTATGCTGAAAGGCACAGTATCTCCTGGACACATCTGTAACTTCCTAGTCGAGTTCAGTTGTTCCACTTCATCTCTTTCCCCAGCTCATTCAGACCAGAACAGATGCTGAGATCAATAAACACCCAAATACAAAGAAAAAAAAAGTTAAAAGTTACAACATATTGACTTTGATTCCTGACAAGCCTATCTGCATTACAGGGATCCTTAACTTTCCAGAGCTACTAGAACACAAATGAAATCCTTAACTTCAAGTCAACTCTGTCCTGAATTCGTTTCTTACTTCCAAAGCACACATGCCAAAGTTTGCAGCCTATGTGACAAATATAGAGAAATAAGCCAGTACTTTCAGATCATACAATCTCCCTTACACCTCCAGGATCTCTTCTCCCCCTCTTGTCACACAAAGAAATCATTTTCAGCCATTTTACAAAAAAAAAAAAAAAGAGGTTTGACAGCTGTCTTCCCAAAATTTGCAGCGAAATACTGCCAGGGAAGGTGTACTCGCACTCTTCCTCTCCTCAACAAGAAGCTCGAGCCCCCGGGCGCATCGAGATTCTAGAGATCTCCCTGAAGCTCCCAGGAAGTGAGGTGGGGAGCTGTATCCTCCCCGTCCCGACACACTGCCTGTCACTGCCCTGGCCGGAATCGAGAGGCCGGCCAACCCCGGCCCCTCCCCGCCCCGGCACCCACCGGCGGCGAAGTGGAGCGGTGTGGACTTGCGGCCGGCCATATCCTTGGCGTTCACGTTGCCCGCGTCCACCAGGCGCTTCACGCGCGTCACGTCCCCATTGCGGCAGGCCTCCAGCAGCTCACGGAAGGCCGCGCTCGCCGCGCCCGGGCCCGCTGCCTCGGGACTCTCCGCTGCCGGGCTCGACGCTACCGACGACGATGCGGACGAGGAGGAGGACGACGCCGAACTGCTGGAGCTGCTGCCCGAGCTTGGCGGCGGGCCCGGCGCGGCGGCGCCCGCACCCTCCGAGCACTCCGGGGCCAGAGGCCGCTCAGCGTCGGGGGGAGCCTCGCCTTCGGGGCCGGCCAGGCTGTGGCGCTGCGCGGCGGCGACGA
>VXAL01017375.1:10924-22908 GCA_013399475.1 Chauna torquata
GGCGGGTCCCTTTTGGAGCCGGCTGGAGCTGGCTCTTCTCTGACATGGGGCAGCTCCTGGGCTCTGCTCACAGAAGCCACCCCTGTTGCCTCTCTGCTGTCAAACCCTTACCACGCAAACCCAACACTCAATGTATGGGTAATGTCTAGAGAAATATAACTGCAAAAAGCAGTTTTCCCTTCCTGAAATCATGCTACAAACCCACATTCTGTAGCAACGTTTTTATCTGTTATGATAGTGCTATTCTGTTCTCATTACCTCTAATTAATCCTTTACTTTCTGTGCTCTATCTGCTATTCTACATTTTTCTTTGTTACTTGATCTGTTTAGATTATGTTTACATTTCATATGGAAATACAGACAGTCATGGGCTTTCTATCCTCCCTGTTACCAGTCAATCAGAAATGCATACCCACACACATTATAGCACTGAGCACAAACTGAGTACCGCAGAGAGATGGGGTTCTTTGGCTTCATCTTGGCAGTCACACAGATTTGAGTTTCAGACTGAATTTGGATCTTGCCCAGCCAGCTTCAAGGATAAGCAGAATGCCCCCAATCTACCTTCATCTTTAACATGCCGAACAAGTATTGCCATTATATTCACTGTTCTCTTCCTAAAATTAGGGCTTCTGTGAGATTCAACATTACTTGAAAACCATTGCGGTTCAGTGCAAAGACAAACTCTTAGTAGTCTGAGCTTTTTTCACCATAAACTTTGAGTGGGGTGCTTTATACAGCAGGCAATTCTATATACATCTGAGAGGAAAAAGAATGAGGTATTAGAATGCCACCTGCTTCTGAAGGATGGTGGCTCCTCATAGCTTTGTAATAGCAGAATAAGTCCCAGAGAGATGAATTAGTGTAAGGGGCATGTGACTTAAAAGTCAAAGGTGAACAATGAATAGATTTATTACAAGTCATGTTTTTTGCATCCATAGAACAACATATTACATAGAACATCTATATCTTAATCTTAGCAGTCCAATAAATCAAAGAAAGTATCAGCCTAGAAGGAGTGATTCATGGTATGCCACACCATATTCCAAGTCTGTCCACTGCTATGGCTACCCAGCACAATAACAAAGAACTCGCCATTACAGAACTGTCAGTTTTATTTATATTGATCCTAAAATCACCTCTTGAGATGTTTGCACTTCAAACTGGGTATGTGTGTCAGTCAAGAAAAGGAAGGTGGGAGTGAGAAACAAAGAGAATAGTAGGCTGAGTTTCCCAGCAAGTAAAATATCCAGTGGGGGAAATCTTTCCACAAAACCATCACACAGTTGTTAATAACCTCTGCAGAATTACTGCTGTAGTCTGTGATCTTTGCAGACATTATGACCATTATGTCTAGGAAAACTCCAAGGGTATATCACCAATGGGGGAAATAGTGTTAGCAATTTAGTGTGTAGTACTTTCGATCCATAAATCAGAAATAATCCAATGTCCCATCCTGCCTGGTGCCATGAGAGCGAATTCTACTAACGACTTTTTTTTTTTAATATCTCCAGAGAAAAATCTACAAAGATGATTCATAAAACTAGTGAATAGTCTCCGGATTTTTTGGATGGATACTTTCAGCCATTAGTACATTTCTCTTGGGTTCCAGCTGGGTATAGTTATCTGTCCTAAAGTCTTGCAAGAAAGTATCTTCTGAGTGGTGATCCCACAATAGGTGCTCCTAAAGCATCATTTCATGTGAGCCAGAAGAAAATGCAACAGATACAGTGTATCAAATCAGTGATCCAGAAAATATGGACAGGGTAGGAATGACCAGAAGAATGACCACTTTTCTCCATTCTCCACCACCAAGTTTTCCCTTGTTTCCTCAGTAAGAAACAGTGTGGGAGAACTTCCTGTAACAGGCCAAACAAGGATACCCATTTACAAAATTCTGATCATTCACAAGTTAGCAAAATTCCAAGAGCTTGCAAATTAGTTTTGGATATTGCATGTAATAAGGTACGAATATTTCTGATTAACTAAACAGATAAGTAAGGCATGGTTATGTTTAGGATTTGGAAAAAGGTTAGATTGTTTTATGGCAATAATTTTCAGAAGATTCAGAGGCAGGTCCTAAAGATTTATAGATTTTCTTGTATGGTCTGGCAAACTCAAACCTCTCTCTGTTTCTGTTCTGTGTACGTAAAATGGTGCAATAATATTTCATTCCCTCCTTCTGTTTCCTTTGTTGTCTTAATTTGTAAATTTTGCTTTTTTTTTTTTTTTTTTTTTTTTTTTGTCGTACTAAAAGGAACATGATCTTTGCTTGGGCCTTTAAAATTCCTATACATTATGAACAGCATAACAAAAATATAGTGGATTTGATTTCCATAAAACCATAGTTTGTATTATTCACTTTTTTTTAAAAAAAAAACATATTTTAATTAATGCATCTTTTAGTTAATCTTTTAGTTTAGTTTAGTTTGTTAACTTTCTATATTTATTTATTTCATATTTTTCATAACAATGTATTAATTTAACTATACATTCATATCTATATGCATTGAAGTTTATACAGGCTTTACTGATAACAAAAAGCTAAAATTAATGTTAACAACTTTCTAATCATGTGTCTTTAATATTTATCTGTTGTCAAAAATAAAATGTGAAGAACTGTTGAGTGAGGAATAGAGAGTAGAACTGAAATAAAATAGAAAACTGTGTAACTATGAATATTTTTTTACTGTGAAAATCTCTGGTGCACTCACATTTTGAAAACCACCTGAGGTTATGGTCATCTCATATGAAGGGGAAGATAGTACCACTAGAAGGCTGAAAGACATGCAAGGTTTCCCTATGAAAATATTAAACTGATTGAGAGTATTAAGCTTAGACAAGAGATGACCGAGGTACAACAGAAATCTGTAAAAACATGAATAATATGGAATGGTGAGAGTATTGTGTTTTTGATTACATGGAAATGAGGGAACATCAAATGGAATTACAATGAAAATTTTCTGAAATGCTCAAAGGAAATACCTTTGTCATTCAACACTTAAATGGATTGTTGAATCTGTGGCTACAGGATGTTTTGGACGTCAAGGGTATAAGTGGATTCATGAGATGATTAAGCAAGCTAATGGAGGAATGCTCCACCAAGGACTACTAAACATAGTGGTCTGATTACAGACTGGCTCTAGTTCAAGAGGTCCCTGAACCACAGATTGCCAGAAGCTGGAATAGAGTTAGCCAAAAAAAGCACCACTCTCTGCATACACTGTTCTTATTCTCTTTCCCTGAACTTCTGTTGCTGGCCACCATCAAAGCTGAGCCTTTGGTATGATTTAGCACTGCTGCTCTTTCATTTTACACACATGAAAGACTGAGAGAGAGAAAAGAAAAAAAGAAAAAAAAATAAATAAATAAAGGAAAAAAGGGAAAAAAAACATAACTGTGCCATTATAGGTACTTTGGGAGATTTTTAGTGAAATTTACTGCCTGGAGTTAAAAACTGTTTCCTATATAACTCTGATAAAATACAGCATGCTGACCCAAATGCTTTTTAAGTCAAACCATTTAAACTAGCAGTTCTGCGCCAGTTCTATTCCATTCTAAGCAGGAATCTTCAAAGAAAAGTGACAAAAAGGATATCAGCCTGGAGATTAGCTCTAATTCCTTCAGACAAAGGAAGGAAGAAATGTGGAGCTCTTATTCCTTGGTTAGAGTCTCTACCCAGTGAGCTAGCAGCAGTAGAGGTGTCAGATGTGGTGTGTGCAAAGCTTGCTGTTGTAAGTGTGGCATGAATAACACAGACAAAGACACAGCTACACTGTGGACCCCAGGGGGCACAACTGAAGAAGAAGACAGGATTGCTCAGATGCCAAATTTCTCTCTCCTGGAAAATGTTACAGTTGACAGCAGTCCTTTACATGCCTGATGTAGTTCCAAGGTTAGGCACTGGTGAGAGGAGAGCTCCACTTTTGAATGCACTGGTGAAGACTGCACAGCTAAGATAGAGCCACCAGACACATGTAGGACAAAAGGTGGGTCACAGCAATGTGACACACCCAACTCCTTCCCTTGCCACTCCTGAGCACTGCCTGAAAGTTGTTTGAACTCAGATATCTTAATTTTAGCCTCAGTTCCTTTAAATAGAAGTTAGGTGCTGATATTGTCTTTGCAAAACCAGCCACAAGTCATTGCTGGAATAATGCCCCTCCTATTAACTTGGTGAAGTACAGTTATGTCTTGGAAAAAGAGAATAAACAAAAGGAATTGAAAAGCATTGCACCTCATGCCTATGCACTTCTTTTCAAGAATTATTATGAAATTCTTGACTTTTCAAGCTGTAATCTTTTTGTATCCAGATGGAAGCTATTTTTATATCACTACAAACAAATTTATATCACTAAAAGGTAGGTCAGCAGCTCTTAGTCCACAGTGTATCAAGATGACACTTTGAAGCTTTGATTTCTGCCTGTCAGGTCATTTTCCGGGGTAGAAGATAATATGGCTTGACATTCTATAAACTTGTCTATAAACCTTCACATCCTACAACAGAGAAGCTCCAACTGTGCCGTCACTATTCATTTGGGTATTGGCAGTTGCTTTTTAAAAACAAAGGCACAGCAACAAATAATACCCACCAGAGATCTACTTCAATTGGCTGGGATATATAAGTCCTGAGAGGAAACATCCCAGCCCAACACATCATGCACTACAAAACGTCATAACATTAGCACTATGTTCCGTAATAATTGCTTCATTATATTCTCTTATTGGAAGCTTGCCAGCATGTAAGTCTGAAGAGGGTTCAGGTCTACCACACGTTACCACACGTATCTGTGTTAAACAGGTGGAAACTCACCGCAGTAGTATAAATCAGGTGTGAACAGAAACAATTAACTTCAGTGAATTTACTTTTAATCTATGCAGGGTTGGGAGAAAAAAAAAAAAAGTAAATCAAAATATAATTGAATAATTTGGGGTTCGTAATGCTAATTAAATGAGACAGATTCTCAGATGCCAAAAGCTGTGTGAATTGTTTATATTATTATATGTTTATATTAGCAACATTTTAGGTAATTATATAGATAGAAAATTACATATATTAGAAGTTCTAGCAAGCCTGTGTATAGCTCTATCTCACTTTTGTTTTCTACCAGTAAGTGACACAAAGTTTTATGTCTGTCTTACAGGGACGAGCAGTTTACCGTGAGAGCTGCATCAATACTCTGAACTTCTTCACTTCACCACTCAAATATATCAAAAGCAATGACCTTTTCCAAAGAAAATAGCGTTCTATCTGGAGACAGACCCTCTCAGAGTAGCAAATGTTCATCTGTTGTATAGGGCTGGTGGGAAATGATTGGGTGGACCAGCTTCCATTTCCTTTTTTTTTTTTTTTGGATACCTAATCATCCTACAGTTGCATAGATTTAGCCAATTGCAAATAAGAGTCCCTGTACCTGTACAAAGCAGTTCTTGAAATATCATTAAATATGGGACTAAAACATGAAACAAAATAAGTTTAGTTTTATAGCTGGAGATGGGTGACAAGTGAAATAAAAAACTAAGCATGTCTCAACTTCTGCCTCAAGAACTGACCATTGCATTAAAAGACTTGAGCTGGTCACCCAACATTTGAATCATCTGAAGGCCTCTTCTGTACCCTTAACCACAAGTCAGAAAATGCTATTCTTCATCTCAGTGCTCTTGTGAATCTGAGAAATCAAAGGACCTTGCTAGACATCTTTATTAATTAGACTTCTGCTCAAAGTAGCAACACGATTTATTTCTGTTGTTTCTAATGCATTATCTTAGGGTTGTGTTGACAGGTTTAAACAGGTAAAAGTATAATTTATGAGCCTGCAGGAAAGCAGAAGTTTGAAAATATTGTCCTAAATGGTTTTAATAACTTATTTTTAATGTTAACCTTTTCATTGACATTGTGCTCTACCACATGATTTCTTTGCCTCTTGTGGAAGGTGTTAAACTCTCTTCATGTTAATGTTTTAAAGTTGGTTAAATAACATGAAGACAAATAATTTTTACTCAAGACAAATTGGATTATACATATATGAGTCACCATTTTACTCCTGAGCCAATTCATTTCCAGGTCTAATCAGTTAAGTAACATATTTCAACTGATAAGAATAAGCAATCCTCAGTATTATCAGAGGCACCTATACTTACATAGGCCTATATGTATATATTCATACCTAGAAAGTACATAAATGCATGCACATGTATACAACTACCTGAAAGGAGGTTGTAGCCAGATGGGGTTGGTCTCTGCTCCCAGGCAACTAGCAATAGGAAAGAGGACACAGTCTTCAGCTGCATCAGGGGAGGTTTAGGCTGGACATTAGGAAGAAGTTCTTCAAAGAAAGGGTGATTGGNTTCCTCTGATTTAATTCTTGGCCTAGAGGTCAGTGGCTCTATTCCATTTTACCAGTTGTCCTAACAAGCTACATTTGGGATATCCAACTATAAGCTATGCTAGAGGTGGATGACAGAACAATTTTCAGAAGGGGAAAAATATATATATATATATCTTTTGTCTTTTTTTATTATTTTTTACTTATTTTGTTTTTCTAAATGTTTCTTTCTCAATACTATTTTTAATCTATTTCTTGAATTAATACTCTGATTTCCATAGTTTATGCAATAAAGGCTTATTATATTAGTTAACTATGCAGAAGATTTCACGCAAAAGATGCTAATTAAAAGCTGGTGTATTACTTCTTGATAGCAATGGGATATTTTAAGTGGAAATATGTAAGATTGTGCTGCCAAATTCTCTTCAGTTATAGCTGAACAACTAAACTGAACCTAAAAGTACAGAAGAGAATTTTTCTCATGGATCTTAGAAATTACTGTCAATATTTCCAATCTTGTACAGATGTGGTGAACAACATCTTCCATCTTCAGTGCACAAATGAGGTAAAACATAACAGCCAGTGGTAACCTGCTCCAGCAGGTCAGAATCTTATGAACCTGACTGACAACTTTGACAAACATTAAAATAGGAAATGTGGTGACTGGATATTCACTAATTCAGAGCATGTGTTTCTCATTTTTTGTTACTTTTCAAACAAAATAAAACTTCATATAAAACTAATGGAGAGAATATGTAAGCTTACATACTAGCCTATGTTTGTATTTCCAGTTATCACTACTGTAACATTCTATAGTTACTGATGAAAACAGACAATCAAACAACAGAATAGTACAAGTCCAAAAGAAATGTGAAACATTTTCCTCATTGTCTGGATTTTTTTTTTTTTTTTAATTTCAATTTGTTTCTTTGACCTCCAACCATCTATATTTTTCCCTTCTCAATTCAATAACCTGACATATTGCAATATAGTTAATTACAAGGAAGAAGATTATATGGAGTTTGGTATTTTGCACTGTTGGCTTTCTAAAATAGTGTATTTCTTAGGTTATCACTTTACATTTCCTTGTCGAAAATATAAATGCCCTTTTCAAATCTCCTCTACAGCATGTGTAGTTGTGATTGCAGAAATTTACCTAATAAGTTCTTAGAATGCCATTTCATTTTTGAATGGTCTTTACTCTCTTTATGAATAACAGTTAAATACATATGTGATTGCATGATGGTCAGACAATAATTTCATCCCTGCCTTTGTCAAAATATTTGTTTAGAACACTGTACAATGTTTAATACACTGCTTTTAGAACTAATGTCCAAAACACAGTGACACTTTTTTTTTTTTTTTTTAAATAAAGTGAACGAGCATTTAATTTTGGAGACTTACTAAGCAACCAGTACTTTCACTGCTAATATCCAACATGAAAATAGGCTCAGCATAAACAATTTTTGTCTTACCTGGATGGTTTAAATATTCACAGTAGGATTCACATGAGCAGTTGAGAACAGCTACAGGTAAACACCTATACTTTATTTAGATAAACTTGTTTTCTTTGTAGTGAGTGGAAAAAATAGTGTAATTTATCATGCAGTTAACTTGACCTATTTTGGTTGTGATGAGATGAATTGTACTTTACAAACAATAAAAGATGAGTACAGGATGACTAGCTCAAACTACAGACAATTACATTTACAAAGATGAGTCTCAGCCCTGAAGTCTCTAAGGACAGAGTTCATTGGCTACAACTAAAGTGGCTCCCACGTCCTTAGTAGTATTAATTGTTGCAGTCAGTGGTGTAAAGAGTATAATTAATTTCATCCTTCTGTAGAAGTCTAGAATAGAACCATAGAAATATTGGTTGGAAGGTGCATTTGGAGTATCATCTAGTCCAACCTCCAGTTCAGAGCTGAGCTCTCAACAACACCAGGTCAGATCTGTTGCAGCCTCATCTAGACAAGTCTTGAAAAGCTCCAAGGTTGGAGACTTCACCATCTGCCTGAGTAACCTTTGTCAGTGCTGCACTAGTCCTCTGATATTTTTTGTTGTTTTTTTTTTTTTTCGTAATGTCCAACCTGGCCCCCCAAAGTTGATTTGGGGTCCCTTGCCCATTGTTNTTCCTCAGCTTCCAAATAAGAACGTTGTGGGAGGAGATGTTCAAAATTTTATTAAATTCAAGTATACATATTCCCTGAATAAATGTATATTACACAGTTATCACCATTCACATATCTACTCATTTCAGTGTAGCTTTTCACATTGGACAAGCATGACTGACCCTCTGTAAATCCATATTAACTGTTCCTGATTGCCTCCTTCACCTTCATGCAGTTGGAACTGGGCTTAAAGAGGAAGTGACTTAACTTTCCAGGCACTGAAGCAATCCTATGATTTTGAAGATGTCATTTCTACCTTTCTTTTTAAAAAAAAAAAAAAATGTTTATATCATTAGAACTCTTTCCATTCATCTTGGGCCTCCTCTGCTTGCCATGTTTTTCCTGAATGTCAGACAGTGACCTTGCAATCACTTTGGCCATCTCTTTCAGCAACCTTGGGTGAATTTCATCTNGTCTGCTACTACCAAAAAGAATTTAGCCCTATTATCTTTGTAACTGCCATTCAAGTAGTTTCAGGCATCTCTTTGATCACCTCTTAATCATCATCAGACTAATCAGTCCCAGATTCCTCAGCTTCTCCTCATTTCTCACATGCTCTAGTCTTCTGATAGTTGGACCTTCTTTTGCAGCTTTATTAAGTTTTCCACATCTGTCTTGAAAAAGAGGGCCTCATACTGGATGCAGCAGACCAGACGTGGCCACAGCAGTGCCAGCCACAGGGGAACAGTAATTTCCCTCAATATGGTAGTCATGTTTCTTCTAATATAACCCACTACATTGTGTGTGTTATTTGCAATGGAAGTTCACTGCAGGTTCATAACCAGAGTGGAGTTGAATCTCCATCCTCCTTTCAGGAAGGCTATTATTCAGCCAATAGCTTCCCATCCTATACCACAGAACAACTACACTCCAGGTGCAGAATTTGGCACTGCTACCTGTTGAACTTCTTGAGGTTTCTGTCAAGTATCAGTCCCTGGAGTTGGTGACTGAAACATTCATTACTGGATGCAAGCCAGACTGGAAATGGTTGATCACTTCCCTTTGAGTACAGCAGGATATACAATTTTCAACCTACTTACAAGCTCATTGATGTAGCCAATACTTCCTCAGCTTCCAAATAAGAACGTTGTGGGAGGAGATGTTCAAAATTTTATTAAATTCAAGTATACATATTCCCTGAATAAATGTATATTACACAGTTATCACCATTCACATATCTACTCATTTCAGTGTAGCTTTTCACATTGGACAAGCATGACTGACCCTCTGTAAATCCATATTAACTGTTCCTGATTGCCTCCTTCACCTTCATGCAGTTGGAACTGGGCTTAAAGAGGAAGTGACTTAACTTTCCAGGCACTGAAGCAATCCTATGATTTTGAAGATGTCATTTCTACCTTTCTTTTAAAAAAAAAAAAAATGTTTATATCATTAGAACTCTTTCCATTCATCTTGGGCCTCCTCTGCTTGCCATGTTTTTCCTGAATGTCAGACAGTGACCTTGCAATCACTTTGGCCATCTCTTTCAGCAACCTTGGGTGAATTTCATCTGATCCCATTAAGCTGAATACATTCAACTTCTATATTTAGTTGCTTACCTGTTACTTTCCCACTGTTGTCTGTCCTTCTCTTTTTCAAACAGAACAAGCACCTGCAGAGCTCAGAAAGTGGGCTTTGCTTGTAAACAGCAATCTAAAAAAGGTGTGGAATACTTAAACCATATCATGTCAATACAGTATCTTCCACACACATCACTGCACCCACTTTTTTCCGAAACTTCCTTTTGCAACTAATATATTCACAAAATCCCATTGTAAGACTTAACAGAGTAATCACTAGTTTTAGCTCCAGATATGTTTTGGCACTCTTGATTTTGTCCCTAAGTACTCAGGCAATGATTTTATACTCCCTTTTTTGCTGTGTCATTGCTTCCACATCTTGTAAATTTATTTATTTTTTTTTTACACTGAGTTCATTGAGAAGCTGCCCACTTAGCCAAGTGAGTCTTTTGCTAAAATTCTTGTTTTCTTGCTCATGAGGCTTGTTTGTGTCTGAGAACACAGTATATTTTTTCCTGGGCACCTTTTCCCTCCATAACTGCTTCACAGGACGTTCTATCCAGATATTCCCTGAATAATCCAAAGTTACCTTCCCAAAAGTTCAGAATCCCAATTCTGTTGCACATCTTCCCATTATTTTATTTATTTATTTATTTTTTTCCTCCAAATCCTGAACTCAGTCATTTCGTGGTTCCTGCAGACTAAATACATTCTCAGGTTAGCAATCCTGTTCTTTCCTCAGCTTGATTACATCTCCTCCTAATAGGTGCTGCTCTTCAAAAGAGTCAACACAGCTGAGGTCTCAAGACCACCTGCCCAGTAAGGTTGGAAATAACATCCCCTAGCCTGGGACAAGAGATCTTGACCAGATGTTCCACCTGTTGATGCCACTGAGACCGTTTTTCACACAGTAGAAGAAAAACTCAGCTTGTTTCATATAAGAAAACTGAATTAATAATGGGGAAGGTGATACAGGAAGCTGTCATAATACTCAGAATGTAATTCATAATCAAAAGTAGCTTTGTCGGCTAGAAAGGAAAATAGAAGCATGGCATTTTAACAAGTTACAGCATCTGAGTTTTTTGATAGAATTTGTTTTGAGCAATAAATTATCTGCAAGTTTAAGTTATAATAATGATATAATTATGGTAATATTCTAATAATTGCTAATGTAAGTTTGATGTTAATGCAAAGAGTGATTTGTGTAGGTAATAAGAATTAGACACCCTAATGCACTGATTTCAATATGTGTAAGAAAATCTTGGAGAATTAATATGCAAAGCAGATAAAATGAGGCATGTTTAAAGGAGTAATTCTTCAGAGTTTTCCCCAGGGCAGCTTTTATTAATGCCAGACCACCTGCTACTGCTAGGCCATGTGAAAAAGAAAGAAGATAACAAGCTGAAACCCTACTGGAAAACAGACACTTTAATTTTAGTGATAAAGAATGTTAAGTCAGACCCATACTTCTGCTGAATTAAATCTTTGGCTTTCTTCAGTAAGCTCAGAGTGACTATTTAGAGATAAGTCTAATGAGATTAACAAATATTAATTGGGCCTCATCAAAGTAATTTTATATGACAATTAAAACTCTTGCTTTGCCAGTAGCACCTCTGGAAGGTTTACTTACAGGGTAGTGAAACTCGGATAGGAGACTCTTTAGTACTACTTCTTCCATGATAGATAAGATGTCTGCACATCCACCTGTGTAGTAGAAGACATACGTTCAGGTTCCTGAGAGTTTCTAAGTAAGCAGCATACCTGCTGAGCTGTATGCAGTTTGATGAGGTAAGTNCTAAGTATAATGGGTAAAACAACTCTATGGGGATCTGTCTCAAATTTCTGTTTCAAATCAAGAATCAGGGTGGATCTTCTAACCAAAGTAAACTAAGCAGAAATCAGTTGAATACAAGCTATTCCCTGCTCTATTGCCTTTCCTTGTCTTGCTTTCTGATGCTTTTTCAAGG
>VXAL01017377.1:0-39718 GCA_013399475.1 Chauna torquata
TTTATTTTTATTTTAGGCTGGTAACCTTCCCACTCTGCAGCACAAACATAAGTCAAACCTAGCCCACCGCTGCTGATGGCTCTGGCCATTTATTTTCTCTCATCTGTTACTCAGAGAAGCAGGCAAGTTTTCCTAACAGTTCGCTGTGGAAGAACCACAAGCTCTCAGTGTACTCACAGAGGGCCTTGGGCTATCCCTAACCTGCCTACAGTACGCCAAAATAACCCTGCATATTCAAGGAACCCAAATATCCTTAATATTTCTGGAACCTGAGAGTATGTAATGGGAAAAAACAGGGAGGTGTTAGCTCCCTGCAATTCTTTACCCAAGGGACAGAGACAGGCTTCTCCAGACTGTAATTCAATGCAGGAGCATAACTTTACATTTTTGAATTGCATTATGGAGGACCCTCTCCATCTCTATCAGCTAGAAAGAGGTCTTGGAGAAATTAATCTTGGAAGGCTAAAGCTAGCTGTTGTGAATAGGTCCCTAACACAGTTTAGATCTTAGCCTAAGTCTGCAGGTTTTCTTGTATTTAGCTGATTGTGCAAGAGAGCAACTAAACATTTCAGTTCTGCTAAGTAAGCTAGGTGCAAGAGCTTGGGCATTGCTTTGTTTAGACTTAAGAACCTGATCCAAAATCATTTGAAGTTTCGTAACGACTTCTCAACTAAGCCTTTGAGTTGCCTCTCTTACTTGTCTTTCTTGATTGGAATACTGTTAGTAGAATTAGCAACCTTCAAAAAACAAACAAACAAACAAAAAAAACAACTACTTTTTTGGCTTCCAGAAAAACCTAGTTAGCGTGACTACCTCTAAGCAAACAAAACACTCTAACACTTTGTACTTGCTCCTGAGTTATGTCCATGGATTTTCACCTCTACTTTGCTGTCCATATATCATAATACTGTTCACCCAGTTCTGTAGTAATGCACAAAACTTCTAAATATTTTAAAGTAGAAGCTATAGGAATGATTATGTAGATATATACATATACATATATTGTTGAAATAACCTATAAAGCAAATTCTAAACTGGCAGAGGTGCATTAATACTTGCAAAGCTTGTAGGGGTTGTACCTCTTCTTGGGAAAAAAAATAAAATGACAGAAATTGCAAGTTATAAACAGAGACTGAGGGCCAAAATTTTTAATATAAGTATGTCCCTAGAGCTGTAGATAAGTGACAGGAAACTTGGTGCTTCTGGAAAATCTGATTAGGCCATTATTTGCATCTTAAGAGCTTAAACACACTTACACTTATGGTAAATCAGAACTTCTGCAGTGGCTGATGTTGGATCTGGTTCCTTGAAAAAAAATCTAACCTCACTGAAGTGATTGTGAAATCTTTAAAAGGCATTTGAAAGATTTCCCAAACTTTTAAGTTGGGGTCATCCAAAATTTTGACAACCAGAGACTGAATGATGTTATAGGAATTTGCTCAGATTGGGCTTTTGGAGATAAATATGCTTTATGATCTTATATAACAGTGGAAAAATCATTTTGCCAGGACCTGGTGGAAAAAACCCATGGGCCATCAGCTGCGCAGCCATGCACCAAGCTTGTAGAGGGACTTGTTACTCATTAATCCTTATTTTGATACTTGATTTTCTGATGTTCGCATCACCTGCATAAAACCAGACTGAGTTTGCTTGTTCTGCAGAACAAGGGACATGAGTTTTTTTCTGTGAAAGTCCTCAAATGAAATGTTTGAAAAAGGGGAAGTGATTTGTTTTCATTGATTGGCAGTTGTTGGTAAAGAGAAAGTAAACACATTGCTACATGATTTATACAAAATTGCCAGTAATGGCAAGCAAGAGCATCATACCACTTGATAATCCTTTGGCTGATGGATTTATGATCTGTTCAGATTCAAAATGGGTATCTTATGTCATCTAGTTTTTATTTTGCAAAACAAAGAGAAGAAGACAAGATCCATAAAAATGTATTATACTGACAATGGTAATCCTAGGAATTATCTTAGCATTATGACTATTTACGTCTTTGGAATTATTTATCAGAACCAGTTCAAAGCATAGCTAGCTGGGAAGTTATCACATTTTTTCTCCTACAATCCTTTTAGTGAAAAAAGGAAAAATTTTACTTCTGAAAAAGGGCAGGATGAGAAAAAAAAAAAGAGTGTGTTCAAGCAGAAGGATGGGGAAACCTGCAATGAAATTTGACCAAAATTTGAAGTGTTTCAGGTTTCCTTTCAGAATATGGGAGGTGGGGATCAGATGGTCAATAGCCTAAAATGGCAACATTTTCATAAAAAAGTTCCAGTAAAATCTGTACCGATAAGGGCAATATACGATAGTCGTAATGATACTCATTTTTCTTTACATACTTCCTGTACTTCCTATATATAAATTGAACTATCTAGGCCCTCCGTCAGGCATACAATTGTACCAAAGCAATGTTTTTACCATGACCCCTTTGGAATGCAACTCTGTGATACCCCTTTGGATTCATTAGTCACCTGTTGTGGTTTATAGTGCATCTATCTGCCATCAGGCACTCTCCTGACAACTAATGGGAAGCCAGCTCAAGTCTGGTGGAGCAAGAACAAAATGATGCAACAGCTGAGCCTATCCTAGCTAGCAGTTATTGTCCATGTTTCATTAGCTATGTGTTTACAGACATCCGTAGGAAGTTCTTTTTCTCCTCTATTAGGCCACATGCTTTCTTTAGTAATGTTATAGAACCGTTCAGTTGGAAGGGACCTTCAAAGATCGTCTAGCCCAACTGCCTGACCTCTTCAGGGCTGACCAAAAGTTGAAGCATATTAATGAGGGCATTGCCCAAATGCCTCCTGAACACTGACAGCCATGGGCCATCAACCACCTCCCTAGGAAGCCTGTTCCAGTGTTTGACCACCTTCATGGTAAAGAAATTTCTCCTGACATCCAGTCTGAACCTCCCCTGGCACAGCTTTGTGCTGTTCCCGTGCATCCTGTCATCAGTCCCCAAGGAGGAGAAACCGGCACCTCCCTCTGCACTTCCCCTCCTCAGGAAGCTGCAGAGAGCAATGAGGTTGCCTCTTGGCCTTCTTTTCTCTAGACTGGACAACCCAGGTGTCCTCAGCCTCTCCTCACAGGACATGCCTTCCAGCCCTTTTACCAGCTTTGTTGCCCTCCTCTGGATGCTTTCAGGTATCTTAACATCCTTTTTATATTGAGCCCAGAACTGCACACGATATTTGAGGTGAGGCCCCACCAGTGCTAAACATAGCAGGAGATCACCTCTTTTTACCAACTGGGTATGCTGTGTTTAATTTACCCTCTTGGCTGCCAGGGCACACTGCTGGCTCATGTTGAGCCTGGCATCGATCAGCACCCCCAGATCCCTTTCCAATGAGCTGCTCCCAGCCACTTGTCTCCCCATCTGTACCTGGGTCTGGCATTCACCTTTGTTGACTTTCATGTCATTGATGATTGCCCAATGAATAATAATAAGTAGTAAGTAATAAAGTAAGTAACAAAAATCAAGTAAAAAGTGTAACTTGGAAAAAAAAAAAAAAAGGATCAGCTGGAATAAATAGATGAGGCTTTTGGCTTAGCAAGAATGGCACAAAGACACAGGCAAGCACCTGAAGTGATACCTTTGACCAAAATTCGACACTCGCAAAGGACACACTTCCAAGGGACTAACCCTGCCAACATATTCCACAGCAAATGCCTAAACCCCCCTGGCAACAGCTGGTGAGTGGCTGCAGTGCTCCTCTCTGAGACCATCTAGACAGCTGTGCAAGGCCCAGGCAAGAAGGTAAGCAAATAAATAATGGGTAGAAAAAGTAGCCAGCCAGTTTTGGAAGAGTTCCCTGCCTGAATAGTCAGAATTTGGCCTAACAATCCTTTTCCCAATGATTTTTGGGAAATTAATTTAACCAACTTTCACTGGAGAAAGACCAGGAGTAGGCCTATCCACACAAGAGCTATTGAGGAATCGTAGTTATACTTTTCAGAGCCCTGAATAGCAAAGCAAACACTCCAGTCTTAAGATCAGTATCTAGTGAAATGTTTGCAAGAACTCCCACACAGAGCATACTGGAGAGATCAGAATCTCTCTCTTTAGGAGACCGGTCTACAATGCAGGAATTTAGCCTAAACCTTCTTGTTACCAGCTATTGCAGGCACTGTGGTTTCAGTCTTGCTTCTGGTTCTTGTAGGGGTGGGGCTGCTGCTGGTATCAAGTTGAGAACATTACTTATCTCATTGCACCTAAACAACTCCCCAGGGGCATGAGCTCCAACCCACAAAGAGAAAGGCAAAGCTGCTGATGACTTCAGTGGTTTATGCCTCAGGCTCCATTCAAAGAAGGAAGAATTTAGTACAAAAGTCATTGCAGAAATATATAGCTACCTTGAGCAATGGCAGGGTACTTCCCAGCTGTTGAACAATTTAACAGCCCAATCAAAAATAGCCTCCTCATGCCTGATCCTCTAGGAAAAAGTTCTGTGGCATGTGAGTTTTCTGCCCTTTCACTGTCAGCTTTTTTTCCAGGAATGTTTTTCTCTTTTTCAGCCAATACTTTCTGTCACAGTGGCTTATCTGATAATAGGTTACAATGATTGCCTGCTGCTTCTCTGCTTTCCTAAACACGGTCATGGCCTTCTTATCTCTTACATCAATGAGTGACATACCTTTGAATGTTATACTTTATCTAATTGAAATGAGCGTATAATGTGTCCCTTTTCTACCCAGACCATGCTCATTCTTTTACAGCAGTGAATTATTCAACTCTTCTTGCCATTTATGGTGCTTTCTTTAGGCTAAAGTCTGAAAAATGGGAGAAGAAGGAACTCAGAGAATGGGGAGGAATAATAAAATTCCTCCTCCAGCTATGACCTCGGTAACAGTGGGGAGAGCAGCAATCTCTGCCTTGATTGTTCCTCCTCTGCGACAACAGGTAGAGCAGATAGAGCAGCTAAGCCCACCTGGAGCAGAAGCTGTTGAGGGATAGGAACAGGCTCACTGTTGTTTTTATTGCCCCCTCAGGGCTCCATGTCACTGGGGCTTGGTCACATCTGCCTCAGCTGGATGTCCAGGAGGTGCCACAGCCCTCCCAGGTGCTCTGCCATCTAGACAGTGGGTCCACAGGGCAGGCCACTACCTGTAAGTGCAGCTTAAAGACCATATCTTTTCCTCTGTATGAGGACAAAACAGTAAAGAGAGGATCAGACTACTTGAAAAATAACCCTTGCTCCCATAAGAAAAGTGAGTAAAGAGGTCAGCTTTGGCTGAAGTCAGCTGGAGCTGAAGAGTTCATTCCACCCTGCAGCAGACTCATTTGTCAGACCACAAGACTCATTGTTATCTCCTGGGGAGGATATGTCAGGGAGCATGAGTAAAATAAAAAATGCCAGCTGAATTTGCCTCCTTTTTAGAAAGCAGTAGGGAACCGAGGGTCATAGAATATTCTTCCTGTCTGTAAACAGTTCATGGAAAATGCAGCTTCTAACAAACAACAAAATAAAATTAATGCTTTACTTAAAGGTCCATCTGTGCAAGCAGTATTTCAGCATCCAAGTAAAAAGCAGTGTTTATATTTCCAAAACACTTATGCTTTGTCAGCATCGGCCTCGCTGCAGTGATAATCCATTTATACCCACAGCTATACAATTACATCCAGGTTCCAGATGAAATTGAGGAATGTGCAGAGAAACTAAAGACTAAGTTTTTCAAAAGCTGCTCAGGTGCTGAAAGTGACAGACACATCTTAAAAAGAATTTCTAGAAATGCTCTAGCGTAAGTGAAATCAACATGTGTAGGGTGCATTTTCTCTAGAAGCAAACCCAGTTTAAGCATTTCCCACCTTTCCCACAAGACCTAAAAAAGCTCTCAGTTTGGCCACCTTGCCTGCTGGAGGCATTGTGCCTTTCCCAGGATCAGTGGAATAATCAGGGCTAACAAAAAAAAAAAAAATCTTGGGTGCACTTGGATAGCTATGGAGCTATGGTCTGGGGAGTGACAATGGGAGACTTGGTGGGGACAGACTGACGGCACAACTGACAGGACAACAGCATGCAGTGGCATCCTTAGAGACCAACACCATCTAAATGCTGTTGAACATGATGCTGGCTACCTCTCTGCCCTGCTAGGCACACTAGCAGCTTTAAAATGTAATCTCCCATTATTCTGGGCAAAACCAAACAAAAGCATGGCAGAGCTAGGAATGTAAAGCACATCTCGGACTGCCTCCCTAGCTACTGCATCAGCTTTCATTACAAGCCGTTGGAGGTTTTCTTACTTGTCAAACTGTAGATTCCCAGGGCTGTGTTTCCTCATGATTTATATGATGTCATCATCAACAGCTAAGCAAATGCAGAATGCTGCAGTCAGGTTACAGCACTCTATAGGGCAGTAACAGGAAAAATAAACATATATTGTTCTATTCAACTGCTGGTGGAGAAAGTGGAATCATTTATATTCTCTCTGCTCACTCTAAAAAGATCATGGGGTGAAACTCAGGAAGTATTCTTAAGACAAGCATTAAAAAAACTCAGCGATGTGTGGTTTATCAGATTGGCCTGAGAAAATAATAGAAGTTAATATCAACATAATTGCAAACTTCCTTAGTCCTTAAGGTCTCTGAGCACCTGCCACTGCAATCCGTGGGGGTGACACATACCTACCGACCCTCAGGATTGAGGATAAGATCCTAGCAGGAAAAGATGACATAATGCTCTTGCAAAACTGCCGTGGGAGCTTTAATGTACCCTTAGAACAAACAGGAACTTGGTGTTTGCAGCCTCATGTAAAAGGAATGAAGAAAATCCCATTGCTAAGGTCACTTTAAACCGGGTAAACCACTGAATGAGATAATGACTGTAAGAGTCTAGAATATACGACTTGTTATCTTTGCCATCTGTGTAATTTCTGTGGATCAAAAATGTGCAAAAGAATGTCATACAAATAGCACCTCAGCTTTTGGGGGAATAACTCATTATTTATCATGAGTAAATGTAGCAGAGCTTCCTCTTAATATGTGCCTTTATCTAAGTACAGCTAGTTAGCTAGCTGAGACCAGAACACTCCCTGTATCTACTGCACTCTGCAGAGGCAGGGCCAGGTCTCCTGGCAGCTGTGATGACCACCATAAACTAAGTTATGTTAATCCTCCAAGTTTCAGGCTTGAGATAAGTCAGAGCTTTCACAACAACCATTATCTACTACTGTGGTTTCTATTTTGTTTGAAGACATACAATGTTGATTAGATGAATGCCCATAGGTATTGAAAATGAAGGCAGAAATTTACCATTTAAATTTAGATCATGCTTCCCCCCGCCACACATAAAATTTAAAGTTTACTCTGAACAGTTCCCAGGATCATGTGTCCAGATTCCAAGCAGAAGGCTAATAAAAGCTCCTGTATTATTAGAGGCACCAAATGAGTGCTTATAAAATTGCAGTTGCAGACAGAGATAGGAGATTAGAGTTATTTATCAAAACAATGGATTAGTTTAAATTCATTTAATGCTATTACTAGTACTGGGAACCAAACACACCAAACTAGCATACTGGCTGGACCACTCGGCAATGTTTATCATCAACCAACCTAAAATTTTGTAGCTCTGATGGGAAATCATTACTTCCGAGTTGTACATCAATCTTCCCGCTGGCAGCGGCTGTATGGTATGAGCAGTATCTGAGATCATGCAGATCACCAGTTAGGTTTCAGACTGAAACAGGCTTTGGTTGCCAATGATTTATGAAAAGTTTCTGTCCACCCACACCTGCTTTTCAAGCCTGCTCCACAAAATAAAAGAGGTGGTGCTGCCAGTGATGCTGTTAGATACCACAAAGTAGATACCACTAAGTGCCTATCAGCCCCATCTCCCCTGGGGTCTGGTTTCCCCCCGCCTCCCTTTGCTTCTAGAAAGGAGCACCTCTATCTACAGCATGTTAGAAAAGCTTTGAGTTTTCTTCCTCAGTTAATCATTTCTCTGCTTTGCAACATACTTCTTTGTACCATGACAAAGAAGTATATTGTCCACAGCATTTATGTTTTAACTGCTGCCTTTCTATCATTCACTTCTCTTGTTCTTTATTATTGCGAACCCTACTGTGGAAATTATAGCATTTCTCTTAAAGAGTTTCTATGCTCCTGCTGCTGTGCCTCTTAACCTTCCACATGTAATGGAAAAGNCAAACGAAAGTCCAAGATTTCAGGTGACAAGCAAGTAACAGGAGCAGATGTCTTAACAATACAGATAAACAGACAGAGGAAGGGGGGGGAAAAAAAAGCCAAACAGAAAATACGAGAACAGTCATCAGGACATTTGCCACCACTTTCAACGAGATGCTAGAGGCATTCTGAAGGTTACACAGTATGTTGGCAGTAACCAGTCACAGAAGCCTGAAAACCATTGTAGTTTATTGTCACTCTCTGACGTCTCTGTTCTCACACGCCTCTCTCCATTCTTTCTTCTGGGAACTTCCCCAGGTGTCTGGTTCAGGTACTTGGCAATAAGCCCATCAGAAGAAAAAAAATAAAAAAATTTAAAAAAAAATTCCTTATCTTCTGCCTTTAAAAAACCAGGTAGCTAAGGAGCTGCAATGCAAAAATCAACTAATCGCACAATTTGAAAACAATGGGTTCCCATAAGCGTAGTATTGTGCACCATATTAAAAAGATGTAACATTTATCAATGCTTATAGAATTGTTTTTGTATCAAAGAGGGTTATGGAAAATACATGAGTCAGTTTTCAGTGTATTTTGTTGCCCTAAATGCCCATTCCCCTGCCTTACAGGCATGCATCTATTGATTGATGAGCCTACTGATCAGTTAATAGGGCTGACAAACTTCAAGTATTCCAGTGTTCACCTAAGCTCCTTTGTCAGAGGAAACTGGAAATTGCACAGGACAGATGGTCTTTCAAGATATGAGTTGCAGTCACATCTGATAAAGCATGCATGGAGTTAGTGTGAGACAGGGAAAATATTACAGTCAGGCTCAGAAGACAGCGATACATATTCTGCTCAGACTGTGACCACACAGAAACAGCCAACACCACCTACCAAAATGAAATAGGGAGCTCTGCATCCCTTTACATCACTGGTTTCTGAGGCAAATGATAGAAGGTGCACTTCATGCTATTTCTAGTTACCATTTGTCCTGATAAGTACAGACTGAGTGCAACAGTAGCACAGCAAGGTACTTTCATGAAGGTATTTTGCCACCCCGAAGGCTACAAACACACACAGTAATCCAGCATTAATGACAGTGGCCTTGCTCACAGTACACTAACTGTCCCCTCTTCCAGTCTGACTCATCAGGGACTGATAAAAACCCTATTTTTAAGCATTTAGAGTTACACTAAGTCTTCAGCCTAGCTGCAAAAGAGTGTGTTGCTCCATTCCAGAGTGGATTGATTAGGCCAGAGCATACCCGGTGAAACAAAATGTCTTTTGTCCCTGGCAAGAAGAGCAGTCAGTAGGACGGTGAAACAGCGGCCCCAGAAACTGAAGATCTCTAACCCTAGCATGGGCAAATGGGTCAGCTGAGCTCCTTGCCAGCAGCCTCCCCCTGAGGCAGGGGTAAGGGCTGATGGCCAGAGAGCTGCTGGCAGCCAGGTTGCTCTCGCAGAACATCTGGGACATGTAGACAGGTCCCTACCCTGACCAAGGATTCATGCGGAGCTAGCTTTTCACTGCACTGGCAAAATTTCTTCATCTCCTTAGGGCATGAGTCCATGCTCCCTCTCCTGCTCCCTGTGAGAGGCGTCCACTGCTTTCCCAGGACATGCAGGCTTTATCTAGGAAGGCAACTTCACTTCTCTCCTTTCTTCCAGTTCCTCCTATCCACCCTCTCTTGCCTTCTCTACTGAAGGAGAGACTCAAAATAAAATAAAATAAAATAAAATAAAACAATGTAGTATGGTCTTGCTCAATATGAAAAAAAGCCATGCTTATGCACCTACTGCTCCTCTTTGAACACTCCATGAATACCTGGACTTAACTGTAGTGGTTTGCAAGCAGATTGTGATTTTACAAGTGTCTCTTTNAAATAAATAATAATAAAAAAAAACACCCCAAACTAAACCGGAACAGCAATAACCCCCAAATCCTGCACTGGCAGCTGCTTCCTTCTGTGCTGGTGCACTAGCAGGGCACAAGGCAGCTGCTCCACACTGTCCTAGGAGCAGCTCAAGGACTATCCGAACTGGCCAGCCTGCCGTCCCCTCCAGTTCTGCCACGCAGGTAACAGCCTGCACTGCCTGTGCCTTGAGCCAAGCTCAACAGTGGCAGAGTGAGATCGACTTTGAACTCTGCTGATACAGGGATATCGGCTGCAGCTGAGTAGCTGCTAGATGCTACAGCCAAGAACATACATCTTTGCCATCTCCCTGTAACAGATCTAGTGAGGTTTGTTGTTGCTGTTTTTAAATAAATTTGCATTTTCTAAATTACAGGTTCTTTGGGAAAAAAGATGGTGAGATGTTCAAGCATTTCCTTGGAAAGAGGAATAAAAAAAACTAGCTTCCTTCCAAAAAATGGCTTTTCTGTTCACAATGCATTTTCCATCAAAAATTCATTCATATAAAAATGCTTTGACAATAACCAGAAGTCCATTCTGCCATCTACAGTATTATAGAATTCTCTCCTTTATTTCCTAACTTTCTTTTTTCCTTTTTAAAGATGACAGGCTAATCTGACCAAAAGAATAGAGTGGGATGTTTTCTAAAGTCAGCACTGGGAGAAATTTAAGGAAAAAAATACAACGCCCTGAAAACTTTGCTGTCTTGCCATTTTCTTATGGAAGTACTGGATATTTAAAGAAACAAGTTTTCCATCCTTTCTTTCTTCAGAAAATATTTTCTTTCTTATTCAATTCTTTCTCAAATAACTAAAAATCAAGCCTTTTTGTTTTTCACCTGGAGCCACAGGGGTGGGTCTTTTTTGTTTATTTTGTTGTTGTTGTTTAATGTCAAAGTTTTATATCAAGTGGAAAACTAAATCCTACTCTACTTTGTCCAGTATCTTTCCAAAAAGTATGCAAATTCAAAGCTTACCTGTGTCAATTATATAGGAAACTCACAATTATTTGTGTGATTTCATACGTAGGACTTGCTTTACAGCCTGATCTCAAATATACTCTGCCTTGCACACACAAACATCTGGAGGTGTTATCATTAACTATGTTTTAGAAAACCATATGTGTTAGTAATACCACACCAGAAAGTTTAGTCTTCACAAAGGGGCGACATAACAAGTTATACAATAAAGTCAAGAGAGGAGAAATGATAGAAGTATGGATATTACACACTGCGTTTCTAAAATGATCAAAACCATTAGACACACCAGTTTGATCATTTGTCTTCTATATGAGAGGAGTCCTGTAAAATAAACAGCTTCATATTGGAACAGTGTATTATGGAATGGGATAACATAATATAAATTTAGCCTCCTGCTTATATGCCATATGTGGTAACTGTTGTAAAGAAAATTCCTCCAGCATAAAAGGCAATGGGCAGAACATTACCACAAAAATCATTCTGCTCAGTGGAGATGGGATGAATGACTATCATACTGTATATTTTGCAATATTCACCATAGGCTATTTCAGATGAATATATGGAGAAGTTCTTTTTATTGGGAAATTACCATGCCAAAAGCAAGACTAAAACATTTCCTGCTATTAACATTAGGATATGGTTAATATCAAAGATTTTGACAAATGACTCACATTTTCCATATTCAGTACCGAATAAGGAAGGTGGCCTTCATTCTGCTAACACACCTGTGCCAAGTCTGCTTTCTCCCTAGTCTCTCAGCAGTCTCTCAGCAGTGGCAAATTTTGCCTCTCACCTGAGGGCTTTATTTCTAGACTATATTTCTGTCTGCAAAGGGAGATACCAAAACAGCTCCCCAACATCAGATATAAGTGGTGTGCAAGCTGCCAGCCTACAGGAGCCGGATCGGGCACAACTAGAAATGGCACAAGAGCTGGAGCACCCACAGGAGCCCATGCCAGGACATACACAGCCAGCAAGCTTCCTGAAACCTGTGCAGCCCACACATGGTCTGGTTGGCAACCAAGAGAGCATAAAAACACGTGGGGAGCGGAGCACTGTGTCAACGGTCATCCTGGGGTGAAGTGTGGACGTGGATACAGCAATTACCCTTGCACAAGTCAGGAAATGGATCACTCATCTTTCTGTTTTGTGAGCACCTGCAAGCATTAGTTTCATTGCACTGATGTCAATGACTTTTACGTTCATTTTCAGTGGAGGCAGAAGTAAACCAACGTGTGTGCTCTGATAATAACACAACTAATTTTTTCTTTGCTTTATTCCTTGTAATTAAAAAGTGCTTGCAAAATAATCCAGCATAGTGCTTCCTTCAAGTCTCCTATTAAGACGATTGAGAGGAGATGATTAAATAAACAGTACTATGGAATGCTAGAGTTTCAGATGAGCTCCTTGAAACAAGTTACTTTTCTCCAGATACTTTCCACTCAAAAGTTACTAAAAGCAGGTACTTTCCACAGAAGTGAAAAGCAGTTAACATCTGAGATAAATTGAAACTGCCACTGACAAAAGAAACACTACCCAAGACTGTACAGTAGAAACTGAAAAGTGACAGAGATTTAAAACAAGACATTAATTACTCTGATATTTGGTTAGAGCCAAAGGATGAACATCCTTTGGAAGCCTGCTAAAAGGCATAGATGAATAGGACTATGGTCTCACTCTTCCAGAATGGCACAGTCCTTCCAAACAACTTGCCAAAAGAAAGTCAGTTATTGACTTCTAAGTGAACAAACTGCTTCATTAGCATTTAAAACAGGGATTGTTCAGAGTAGGGTCCACAGAACCGAGGCCCACATCATTCATTACAGTTGAAGAAAATGCCTTACATTACGCTAAGCAACATAACTTTTAGAAAGGTAAGAGCAGCACATTTTGTCACACAGCTGTTCAATCCCAGCCTGTATATACTGTCACAAATAATATGTGCTTTTGATATTTACATGATCATAGTGGAGGGCCTTACTATGCTGTTACAGAAGAAACATACGAGCACACAGTAATTTTTCAGAAGAGTCAGCAGCTTAAGACAGTGATTAAAATACGTATAAAATATGCAGAGTATGAGATGGCAAGGCAGTCTAGAACAGACTATTTTTATACTGGGTACAGTTCTCCCTTTCTTGTCCCTTGTTGATCTCATTTTGCTCCATTAAACTTTCCTTCTAGTTCACTACAAGCACGTTAGGTCTCAACATCAGAAGTGAGCACAGTGAACAAACCAGGAGAATGGGAAACACAGAGAAATCCTCCTGTTGGTCTAACTCACCACTAACAATCCCATATTGCTGAATTAACTGAGAGACTGTCAAAACTAAGTTGAACCCAGGCCCACAAACACAAAGCCAGAAGTCATGACTATGTTTTCCCCCCCTCCCTGGAAGAACTTCACTTTCAGAAGCACATTAGAAGTCTCATGGTAGTGGTTTTAAAACAAACCATTACCTTCCCAAGCTGGACACGTTGCTCTCTGAAGAGGCAGCACGTCCCATGCCAGCGTGCTGCATCGCCACCCTCCAGCAGACCTGGGCTTGCCACATGCTCCAAGCCCCCTGAAACTCAGATACACAAAGGGCCTCTGGGAGGGCAAATGGGAGATGAACTCTGACAAAAATATACATTTTTTAAAAATGAAATACTTGGCCTGTGAAAGTGCCTTTTGATCATGATAACAACTGGTTTCAACCACTCTGAGGTCTCCTGCTAAGTATGGTTTACTGATGACACGTCATCACGGCACCAGGAACAGACTTGTTGATATGTTAAATAATGGGACTTCTTTCAGATCATTTTTATAGCTGAAAATTCTCATGGCATAAAAGAGTCATCACATAGTTATTTCACTGCAAAGAACTGTTATTTTTCTCAGAGTAACTTTGAACTCTATAGCTTTTGGGGAAGGGGGGCATTTTTCAAACAAAACCCAGCTTCCATTCTTCCTGCCCCCAAAAGCTCAGCTTGTATAAGCAGGAACAGTAACAAAATCATGAAGATATGACTTCATGGCAGACTGTACATTTTACCAGAGCATTTATGTTACTAAATCCAAACAAAGATCTAAAGCAAAACTCAATGGTTTAAAAAATGCGTATATTCTAGAAGATACGGACTAAGATCTTGAAAGCTGAGTAAGAGCCTTAGTTACATATGTCTGAAAGAAATTGATTAATTATGTGGTTGACAATCTCAGTTTATAAGCCAAGTTAATTCCTGGTATAACTTCATTGTCTTCAATGGAGTTACAGTGGAAATGTATTTGACAGATAGTCATGTTTCTTCTCCAAAAATAACTTCTAAGGCAGAAGGTTTAAACATGAGTGAATGAAAATCCCGGGCCAAGTTCTACCCTAATTTAAACCCTGTGCAAAACAGCTGACTTGGAAGTGAGGGTGTAAGGAAAGAAAAAAAGAGACATGAGTCTATTCTTCCTTTGCTGGGACATTACATCAATTCCCTTAGGTAATGGTCATGTCTCCAAAAAACACAGTGGAAATCCAAATTGCAGTTTGTTGGAGATTCTTTCTTTCAAAGTCTGCAAATTCATGCATTTCACAAGCAGTAAGTGTTGAGGAAGGGCCTGGACTACTCTCAGTGGAGGACGATGAAATTCACTTCTGTTAGGTACTGCATCAATCCAAATCTTGCCTGCTTCAAAATGTATTCCATCTTTTTCTAGGATGAGCACTAGAAATGGTGATTTTAATATGAACACTGGAATTAGTCACCTAGTTTAATAAGAAAATAACGTTTCATACATTTTTCAATCTCAATGCTATTTTGAGTCAAAATCTAGTATACGTATTATTATTATTACTATTATTTTCAAGTGTTGGGTTATTTTTGACTCATTATTATTTAGCATTAGAGCTAAATAAGACTGACAGGTCAAGCAGAGTACACACACCTTTGCTAAGGTAAGAAGGAAGCAACTCCCACCTCAACTTTTCATTTGCAGCACCACTAAGAGTATGAGGAAGTTTTATTGCTTTGCCTGAAGTGTCACTTACGCCAGCAGCAGAGATCTGAGCACCACAGCCCTAAGCATAGTGAATTCCTACTGTCTTCATTCCTGATTCTTCTGCCAGCAGAAATTATTTCACTAAAACATAAGTGACATAAGCTGGCAGTAAGTGAGGTCAACATAAACAAAATAGCTCCACAATAATATCCCTGCTCTAGAGGGACAATTTCTAGGGCCGGCAGCACGAGTCAGCAAGCTGGTCTAGACTAAGCACTTGCATTCCCTTCCCAGCTCTCCTTTTATTGACATTATTCTGTTAATTCAGATAACAAAGTCACATATATTGCTATAATACCCAATTGGATATCAGGGGCCCCTTTGCTAAGCACCCCTAATGAGATAAAGGTGAAGATGCTTCCTATCCAAAACATCTAATTGTTTGTAAACAGGACAGACAATGGATCAAGAGCATCTCATGTTCCTCATTCATAAAACGCAGCTGCTAACCCTCAACCTTGTAACAATGTGTGGAAGTGAAAAGGTCTATAGGATGGATGGTGACCACTGCCATGGAAGAGAGAAGCTGGGACTCTTTTGAGACAGTTCCCTGCTGGACATGCTATGCTCCCTGCTGAGACCTGACAATGAGTGAGACTAATTGCCATCTCATCCTATGTATGGCAGCCTCCTCCCATCCTTCCTTTCTTTCTTTTCTTCAGCTACCTCCTGAGTATGCAATTATTTGCTATTCTGCATACAGGCCTCCCCTGCTGGAGGCAAATCAAGCCTACTTTTTCTTTCCTCACCTGAGCTTACATCTGTAATCACTAATTCTTCACCTCAGTAACAGGCAAAGCTTGTACCACTTCACCCAGTGTATGCACCTGTACCTGTGTTCTCCCAGACTCATCTCAGCTGTTGTGGTCCAGTTCTACCTCTCCTTTTTTTCCACCTGTCCTCACCTTCTTCATTTTGGTTATATCCAAAATCAGCTCTTCTCCCTCAGAGCTGCTGCACTCTACCACCTTTCTCAGACATGAGTGCTAACATATTTTTCTTCCAGTCCCCTTCTTCACTTTGACCCTCTTCTCCAGCAATTTCCATCTACACGTACAAGGTTATCATGACTGGAAGTGGACCACATTTAAATGTGAAAATAGTTGGACAGGTTCCCCCACTTTCTCCTGTCTTTTCTTTCTCTCCATTAGCTACTCCAAGTCCAGGCACAGGCTCCAGTATAAGGCATCACAACAGACAGCACACCACTGCTTTTCTTCAGAATACAGCTGTGAAAGAAGTCAGGCAACTTTAGCTTTGAACCTGTATACCTTTATTCTAGATATCTTTTGGTTTTCATCTAAGATGATGAGAAGACAGCTAAGGAAAGCATCTGCGTGGCTAGATATTAGAGCAGCTGAAAGGGCCATGTGGAAACACCAGTAGTGGCTTGCCTCGGGAAGCACTGCGCTGCTCAGCTGCATGCCCAGAGGGTAGCAATGCTTTGCCTGCCTCTGCCGTTGCACACAGCATGCCCAAGCAGCCCTGCTGCAGTCCCACGGCAGCAAGCAGAGTTCTGTTGCTGGACATCTGTGAGCCAGCACCCCAAAAGCCCTCCTCAGTCATAAGACAGAAAGGTGCAATGTGCTGCCATAAAAGCCATCCCATGAGGTTTTCTTCACTTTGCCAGCATTGCTATGTATGCGTGGGTGGTGCTCATTAAGAGCAATGACATAGTGATAAGCTGAGAAGCAAGAAAGACCATGATTATACCCACATGAGTTCTTATACTGACATTAAAATAAATTATAGTTTTCCATCTTTAGAGTTCATTTGAGAGCCCACTCTGCTTCCATGAAACTATGTGCCTCTCTGCACCAACCGGCCTTTTCAGGGAGGGTGGAGGAATACCTTGCAATTCTCAATATCTGAAAAACAGTGTGTGCAGCAGGCACACATAAGATGGGATAGAGCAAATGCTATTTCTTCTGACCACTCCAGCAAGCAGGCTTGTCACCTTAGTGGGCTGCAGTGCTCCTGGAAGCATTTTTAAAATCTGTTCTTGAAAAGTAGCACAGTAAGGAGTCTTCTGAAAGCACGTCAGGAGAACTTTTACCCTGCATCACTTCCCCAGTCAAAACAAAACATGCTGTGTATTTTGCTAGCAATTAGAGAGCCAATTACTACCAATTAGAGAAAAGTCATGACCAAACTTTTGAAACACCAAGATGTTTAAACTGCTCCAGCTGAGGTAAACTATGGGGGAAAAAAATACTGGTACAGACATCATTATGGATGGAAAATAAACTACACAGAGATCTTGTTGTACTATAATGACATCCACGTTAGGACTATGGCTTGAAAAGTAACTTTAGCTAAGAATTGCCACATTCACTCTGAAAGCCAAGGAGAGGATTTCTGCAAAGGCTAAAAAAAAATAGGGTTTCCTAAGGAAAAAGAATAACACCAATTTAAAATTGCATCTTGTCTAGTGATCTCATTTCCTTAGGATCAGATTCTTATTACCCTCCAAGTGTGAGGCATAGTTAAATCTTCCTGAAAACTAATGGTCTGACTGTATTTAAAAAAAATAGGTTCCAACTGAGCAAAGCTGGATTAATTAGGTTTGCTCTGCAGAGTGTTGAGCCTTCTCCTACTCTTGGGCACAGAAGTCTGGGCTGTGGGGGATTCCTATTGTTTTAATTTTGAAAAGGTCAGAACTGGGTTTAGGTGTCACCTTTTGCCGTCCATCTGCAGCTGAAAGAAGAACAGAACAATCTTGTAGGGCTGACAACAAGGAAAATTTTTCCTATAGCTGAAATCACTGCAATCATAGCTAGTGCGGTGATACATCTATCTCCTGTCTGGAAATGCAGAGAGGATTTTGAGTATTTGGCAGTGGTGAACGTTTTGTTTACATCACTAGAAATTCAAGGCAGTGCTTAGTTTTAAATTTGATGGCTAGAACATAATCAAAATCTTAACACAGCCTTTGTAGGATGTCTTCAAAGGGGGTGGAGAGAGAGAAAAAATTAGAACAGTAGGTAGCAAGATCTTAGCCCATAAACTGAAACTGAGAACTAGTTACCCAGTGCTCCAAAATTCAAAGCATTATTTCTATTTCTGCAAGTTCATTAATTGCATTTGTTGACCATTAGTTTAAAATATCACAGCTGATTGCTTCCAGTGACAAGTACACAAAATATTGAAGATAAGTTGTTGCAAGGAAAGTATGCCAAGATACAGAAGGAAGCTATTTAGTCAATTGTATGTTTACCTTACAAGGTTTAAAATCTGAAGGGAAAGCTTTTCAGAAATTAAATGATTACAAACACTTCTGGTTTTGAAGTTGTAAAGCATCCTGGTTCAAAACCTGCCAACCCTTTTCCCACTGGTTATGGGAAATCTGAAACAACCAAAACAGTATTTTTCCCCCCCTCTAAGGTCATCTGCTCATCCAACCCATAATACTACAAATGGGGTTCTGTTTTGTCTTTTTAACACTAGAAGCTATTGTGAAGAGAAAAGAACAAGTATAAGAAAGTTAGAGGCTACCATAGAAAACCTTTTGGTATTCTCTTTCCAGCATTGTTACATGGGTAAATGATTAATGCTGTAACAGTTCCCCCCATTCCCCCTCTGAAATGGGTGTAGTGGGCCAGACAGTGAAAAGGTCTTGACTGTCTCCATAAGCAAAGCTGAATTCCACCCACAGTTCAGGGGAACTGCTACACAAGCATTCACACAGAAAAACTTGCTGGTAAAATTTTACAAACTGGGCAAGCTGATGGTTTGTGCATCTCACCTGGAAACTTTTTGTTCCTCCAGCTCTTGTTGTACGTTTCCTGACCAAACGGTTCATCTGGGAGTATGACCCGACACTAGGTAGGTTACATTTTGTTCTATATATGTGGTATGCTGTATGTAATAGCATGTCTGAAGTAATGGAAAATCATAGAGTTAAAATTTTGAGCCTCAGACACCTTTAAACTTGCTATAGAAAGCTTCTCTACGGTCATTTAAAGCTGGGACAAATTATTACCTAAGATGGCAGGAACAGAGAAGCAGTAATGCACTCAAATGAAAGTGGAATTAATATACAAGGCACAATTCTGCCCACACAGAGGTCAGTGGGAGTTTTGCCACTAAAAGCAATTGCATTATTATTTCATTCTGAAAATTAAAGTATTTAGCATGTGATCAGTCTTCTGCTTCTGGATAACTCAACCAGTAATTGCTGGAGAATAGGGTGGCTGGGATAAATACCTCAAAAATTGAAGGGGAAAAAATGTGTAGGTATTTACATTCTGCCTACACTTCGCTAAGTTTGTAGTCCTCACCTCTCAAACACACATTACATCTCACTTTTAGGATGACCAGATAGGGACACCAGTCGTCAGAAGAGCATCAACATGTCCCCTCCACAGCTCCCGCTCAGCTGGGTTGGGTCTAGCACCATTGAGAAGCTGGCACAGATAACTCAAAAAGATTTCAGATAGTTTCTCTGAATTAGGGGCCTCTTGAAAATTTGGGCCAAGGTTTGATTTCTTACTGTTTCTGAAGTTAGTGTGTGTTTGAATGCTCAGCACCAGAGAAAATCCAGGCCAAGAAGTCTGAGATGAGGTGTGAAGTAAGGAGCCAGGAAATTTCCTTCTCTCCTACAGTCTGTTGCAATCTTCCTAACCTTCCTTTGGAGACTTGAATAAACATTGTCCAGTTAAACACCCATTTCTTTCTCAGGGTTCTTTCTCTTAGAGGTCACACTAAAGAAATAGAGAACAATATAAGCTTGTGTAGCAGAAACAAACAAGATGAAATTTTAATACACTTTATTACAAAACCCAGGCAGCTCTTTCAACAAAGCAAAGTTTACAGTATCATACTATGTATTTTTGTCTGGTAAGATAAAGGAACGACAGATATCAGGACTCTCATCACGGGAAAGTAATTCTCAGTACAATCTGAACTCAAATATATTCTTTTATCTGCTAATATAATTCACTGATGGATATATTGATATGTCGCATATCCTGCATAGTAGGATGTTCAGTATAATGTTTTATTAAACTTCACATTTCTGTCATTAGTATATCATTTTCAGAACTTGACAATAGAAGACTATATTGATACAAAAGACTTTATATACTAACTTCATTATTGTCTTATAGGGACACTGCATGCAAAAATATCCTATTTTTGTTGTTTAAGCACACAAATGAAGATATTAGCATGCTGCAAGATTTAATATTTTTTGCCCCATTATGAAGGCCCTATGTCCTTTTTTGGTGTACAAGCCTTGACATTTGTTTCTGTTTTTACGAATTAATACAACTGCAAATGAACTGTGCCCCTCTGGATTGTCTTCCATTAGCAACATGGAAAGCTTTCATGTAGACAAAACTCCTGTCTCAATAAAATGAAAATTAAATCTTTTGACTTACTGAATTCTGCAGTCTCATCTAGTTTAGAGGATAACAGCTTAAGCTATGTATTACAGCTCTTGCGAAGCTAAGTGCTTTAAGCTGCTCAGAGGAAAACTTTTGAAAAATGCATAAACTAATAAACTATTGTCAGTAAGCTATTTCTTAATTACAATAATCTCTGGTGGAAGACGAACACTAGAGACTTTTTTTTAAAGTAGTGTTTTTCAAACCATGTATCACAACAGGATTCAGAGGAGGCTCTGAAGTGTTAGAAAACAAATCTCATGAAATTCTAACCACTGTTCAGGCCTTCAGAGATCAATTGGAAAGGGATTGTACCTTCAAAAGCCTTGAGAAATAGTGCTTTGAAGAATCCATTTCTGTCTTTATCAAGGTCATCTTCTGGTACCTTAGTGGCTAGTTACCTGTAAACATGGCTGAACTCAATTTGCTGAGAAGTTTTACCAGATTTGTTTCTTCTTAGCAGTAACAGACTGACGGTTGGAAAGAGGGATATCTGTATATTCCACCAATTTAAAAAGTTTAAGTTGCTTCAGTAAGACATTTGCCCTGCATGGAGAATAAGTGGCTTTGTCATGTAGTTTTGAAAAGGTAGGAATAAAACAGATGCATACTATCTAGCTACTAAGCAACAGGAGGTTTTGCCGAAAATCACTGGGGCTGCGACAAGTGTCATGTTTATAGTTTATTTCTTATGTTGAATTCTCAACCATTCATTAGACCTCCGATGCAAAGAATCCCCAGATAATTCCTATTTTTAGAAAAGCTTTCACCAAGCTCTACAAGGCCTGATAGAAATTCAACATTGTCCTAAACTAAGTATCAGGGTTAAAAAAACTTGTGCTCTTTAATCAAGGGTGGCACATTTTAACTGGAAAAGAGAAAAACACACCTTATAAGTATTCTTTACTACTCTAACCTGCCAGAAAAAAAAATGAAGGACAAAATTTTTAGCAACATCTGGATGTGCTGCTGTATCTGCAGCAGCCAAGTTACAAACCACAAAATAACATTTTCTGGTGGGAGCAGCACCACTGAATCTTGCAAGTCTTGGCACACGGAGCTGCCAAGGAATTCAGGGCTTTGCACCTCTGCCACTTCTGTGCATGATGCTGGCTCTGTGCAAGCACTGGTATGACAGCTGCATCTTTACAAAAGTACATACCACTGTGCTTTTTATTTTACCATTCTCAGCCAAGGGGTAAGAACTACAGCAAAGGTCATTTTGTGGGGAGTGTTAACTCTCAGCCTAGACTTCTCCATAATTTCTGCTTAACTGGCAAGTCACTGTCACCATCTTGGCGTGTTTTCATTTGGTTATTTTTTTGAAAAGCTGCCTAATCACTTAGACTAAGTGGTTACCTGGCATTATCAAGGTGAATGAGTTTCCATTTTCTATCTTTATTTATAATAAATCACACAAGTATCCCATGTGTGCAGCAGAATTAGAAGGACCAAAGAAAGAGCTTTATGGAGAAATAGGCTGGACCTGCACCCTTTGAAAAATACATGTGCAATTGTTTTCTAAAATGTTAAATATATGAATTCAGCATTAAACTTCGTCATTTTTAGTTAGTTAAATATGTACTGAGAAAGGGGATTGGGCTACCACATGGATTTCACCAAAAATTCATTAAATGTTTTTAAATAGAATACAACTTGCCAATTAATAAGCAGATTCACTGTGGTGTTAGAAAGCCTAAAAACCACCTTGGCCTAGTTAGGGCACCATTTAACCCACAGCCTAAAAGCACTTCACAAACCTAAGCAACATCTCTGTGGTGAATTTAATACAGAACTGGAAATTTGTGCTATATTTCAGTTTGGTTCTATTGACAGATTCATAAAAAAAAAGAAAGTATGAAAACAAGCTTTCCTATGTACCATTTCAGCAGGGCCTGCCAGGAATCGGGTGGCAGAAGGCTTGACAGTTTGCCTGCCACCACGGCAGCTTGGCTGGGGAAAGAGTTTACAGCCTGCAAGCAGCCACCCTGACAGCCCTCTCAGTGTTCAGCCACCTCAGATGGTTGCCACAAAAACAGACGTGCATAAATGCCTAACACCTGCCAGCCACCATCTTCTCAGGGATGGGCATACTCTATGGGGAGCAGTTTCAAGGTGGAGGTTGCAAAGCCCTTCATTTGGCCCCCTACCTTCTGTGAGTAAAGTCTTGGCCTGAATGCAGGACTCTCATGGATCTCAGTGATCCAGGACTTCATGTCACAGTTTTAAAGGATGTTGTGAATAGCTGCTCTTCTCAGTACCAGTAATTAGGAATAACAGTCTGGATCTCAGCAATTACCCCATGAGCTATTGGCAGTGCCCAGAATTTAATGTGCCTTCATCTAACCCCAAAGATGGAGATGTACTGTGGTTTGCCATCAAATAAGTGATATTTAATTGATTCAGCATCCCTAATTTTAAAAATCAGAGTAAGTCATGAAAGGAATTGGTCAATCTATTTTTGCCTGGGGGGTAGAAAGGGAGGAGGAAGCTCAAAGTCACCACATCAGTAGACAGACAGCACTGATGCTTGCAAAATACTTCATGGGCAACAGCAAATTACCTGCCTCCATCAGCCATGCCAGGCAAGGAGAATCTCCTGGATCAAAAGATGAAAAAAGAAAATTCATCACAGCTATGGCTGTGCTTTTTAAAATAAGTTTTGCAGTATTTCACTGAAAACACATTTGATGTTCCAACATATCAGGACAAATCACTCAACTAGAAGCAGAACTGGGATAACCAAATTTAAAGAAAGAAAAGAAAGAGGGAAAAAGAGAGGATTATGAACTGGGTTGTGTTACTTGTTCTAAATTAGCACTTTTATGTACAGATGGGAGAATGAAGTGTTTTGAGGTGTAGGGACTTATAACATCCATTGTTGCCGAATAGGGAGGAAAACCACACTAATAAAGGAAGTGCAGGAGACAGGTTCCTCAGTTCTTCCCTTGATTCTACCACTGATTTGTTGCCTGTGGTCTCTGCCTCTGCTTCTCACCTATAAAATCCTTCATTTCATCAAAGGATTGTAAATCCTTTAACTCTACAAGTACCGGTCACTTTAAGACTCTCACATCAAAGGTACACAAAGATAACACCAAGCATTTCTCCAGAGACTGAATTTTAAACAAGAGTCTGCTTATAAAATAACAGCAACTAAGGAGTTAATATTCATGTTTACCTTTCTGAAACTCAGTTGGCTTTCTTGCACTGTCCCTAGATGTCTTCCTCTAGCTGCTCACATATTTCATACAACTTTGCTAATCCTCTGAAAGGAAAATTGTCTCTGAGTAGATAATCAGCAGAACAGTGCGTGACAGACTGGCCCATCTATGAAGCTAAAGAGACAGAAAACATGGGAGTTCATTTAATTTGAATGGGAAAGAGAAAAGACCATTCATTACAGTGACCTCTGCTCCTTCAAAGTAAATAAACACGTGTCTTAAGAAAAAATCATGATTTTGCTAGCATTACTAGATTAATAGTAACATTTTTAAGAGCATTTGCTCCCTTTTAACTATGTCAGGATTTCTTTAAGTTGCTCAGGTTTCTGGTTTTTTGTCTTTCCTTTTTTTTTTTTTTTTAGTGTTTCTATGAAGTCCTATCTAACACAATGTACATTCAGCCCAGAAGACACCGTTAAACATACATCAAACATGTAGGAATCAGTAAAGCAGTAAAGATGTGACAGCAATTTGCACCACCTTATCCGGTTAGCTTGACTGTGAAAGGCCCATGACAGCACTGTTGTTCTCCAGCTGAACATGAAATGGTCAAACAACTGCACAATGTTACAAGTGCTTGATGGAAGGACAGAGATAACTCAGGGCACCTAACAGAGGTATCTGAGACGAGAGAATTTTGTCTCTTATAGACCGGCTCAGGACTTACAAATTTCACCACCATGGCAATAACAGCAGAAATCACTTTGTGAAGATAATGTTTACCTTGGCAAGAAGGCTTTTCCCATTGGAAAGCTTGTTGCAAGGAAGGTTTTTTCTTAAAAATAATATAAAATAAACCCATTAGAAAGGTAGTTTTGCCTATATAACATCTGTAGTGGGGGTTCTGATAGCAAAATGGTAATATTCAGGGACCACAAGGGCAGTTTGCAGATATGATACATAATGTAATTAATATTAAAGCCCTGGCAAATATTTCTAGCCTCGACCAGGCTTCTGAGATTCTTTTCTGCACCCTAAGAAGGACAGATCTGTACAAACAACAAACAGAGTAGAATGTGAATGTACCCAAACTAGCTTCCAGCAAAACTGTTGAGAACCAGAAGCAGCTTAGCTGTGGCAGCCAAGACCTCACTAAGAATAGTTTACTCTATCAAGAGAAAGATACAAGAACTATCTTTCCGGACTAACTTTGTGCCAATGCAGCCATGAAAAAGAGCTGAGGTCCTCAGGACAGATCCTCAGGTCTGAGGACAGATCCTCAGGTCTGAGGACAGTTCTCAAGGACTGTCGCTGCTCTCTGGTTTATTCAGCTAATACATTCTCTGGACATCTGGAATACAGTCTGAATACAAACTCTTTGTCCCCAGGATTGTTTTCACTGCTGCAGATTGCAAGTTGAAGAAACACATAACTTTGTATACTGTAGATTTCTAGTGTTCTTGACTTGTGGTTCACTCAGCAAGTTGGTCTTAAAACTCCTGAAGGCTTACTACCTGCCTCTACCATAAAAATACTAATTCCCAGCAGCACGGCTGAGAGAGAAACTGCCCAGACAGCAAACAGAACTTTTAGCAAATGGGCCCATTCTGAAGTAACTGTTAATCATTAACTCATGGTCCTTTCAGCCCTGGGTTGTAAAAGTTGACAGAACAGCAGCCCCAGGAGGAAGCTAGCCTGGGAAGGTCTCCCCTCCCAGCCCCTTCTTCCTTCTGCTGCCCAACAGGATACTGCAGGATACTACTCAGTGCTATAGACAAGATCATCAATATGCTCATGCTTGAAAGTACCCATTTTCCATAGCAAGCAAAAGGGGAGGGGGCCGTGGCAGGAGACCATTACCTTGCAAAACTTTGCCTTCAGCACACTTCATCTGAACAGCCATGTTGACAACTAAGCTTATCCAAGTGCATAGCTAGAAATAACATATCTGGTCCATTACAGGCTTTCAGCCAAAATGGCATATAACGGTAACAAACTGACTGGGGCTAGGAGGAATGGCTGCCAACCTGTGTTTCAGGGAATACCATGATAAATGTGTATATGCTTAATAGTTTGCTGGAAAACAGCCTTATTTTTCAGGCCAGACTCTAGCCATTAATGTCCTCTACTTTTATCAACAAAATTACTTATTCCTTCTGCTTCAGTGCTTAACAGATTCAGCCCCTTAATAGTCCAGATTGTGCCTTGCTACTTATCTTCCTGGAGTTCTGTTTTTTCCCCACTTCAAAACAGTAGAAACATTACTTAACTTGATATAAATTCAATACTTTATATCATTTTTACTATACTTCTCAGCAGTAGGAGTTTGTACTGAATGTATTATGGAAATGAGCCATGATAGTATTCCTGATTTCTGAGGTGTCTGTAAGGAAATGGACTGGTGTGGCCTAGAGCACCTTAAACCCCTGACACTGGCTTCTGAAATGCTCAAAGACTTGAAATGATGAAATTGTAATTGAGAGCAGCAGAGGAAGACATTTAAAATAATATGGGAAGCAGTTATCTGGAAATGTGTTTTGTTTTCTTTCATATGGGTCTCAAGATGAAGATATTGCTGATGGCAATAATAAAAATACTGCCTTTTTACTGTAGTTGTACACAGCAAAATCAGGAACAGCAGCAGCTCTTCTTGCTGGAGCTACAGCTGCAAAATATTTTGCCCCCACTTTCCTTGCTCTTCATATTCCAACACATTCTCCAGATGAGCAGAAGTTTCCAGTGCTTGCTTCTGCACCTTCAGGAGCACATGCTTTTGTTTTTCTTATTTTAGGTGTGAGAAAAGTCTCACTGGTTAGTTTTCATTTATATTGACAGAAATAAAGTGAAACACACATAGCTTCACTAACAAAGACTTCTTGCCACAGTCAAAAAAACATATCGAGAAATGGTTTATTTAGATTTAAACTTGTCATGGGCATAATTCCCATGAGGAACTAATGTCTCTGCTTGGTGTTGGTAGGAAAGCTGAAACAGAAAACTAGAAAAACAGTTGAAGCCTTAAATTTTACTCCCTAGTAGTTAGCACTGCTCCAGCTTTGTTGGTTTTGCTTTAGCTTGCCTTAATAAATCCAGTTCCCAAGTATCCATACACATTTTCTCTGCCTATCTCAGCAAAAGCTGGATAAGAACAGAACCTATAGGATAAGAATGTAACACCATCCTCCTCCCTCTCAAAAGAAACACAGTTCTAGCACCCAGGAGAAAGTTATACACAGCAGAAGCCAGCAAACAGACATACTTCTCATTTTTAGAGTTTTGTTCATTTTAAAGTTTTATTCAAGGAAACTATTCTAGGTTTTCTATTTGAAGGCCAAAATATGTTATTTATTTAAAGTATTAATAAATCAAGAAACAAGCTAAGTTTTTGTAGGCTAGTTTTTTACATCCCACCTGTTCTACCTGAACAGCAAATTTTGGGAACACAATAGAGCCTTTCATACGAAGATGAGAACTTTATAGTCTAGTGTAGCTATGTATGCATTAGACATTTATTTTGCTTTCCACCTTATTTAAAAAAAAAGTAATCATGATAAATCCAAAGTGCTCAATAAGCAGCAGACCTAATGAAGACTCATTTCTTCTGAATTTGTTCTCTATAATTCATACTGAATAGCTTCTGTCTTTGCATATACCTTCCTGCTCCACAGAGCATCCTGTGTTCTCTGCATTCATCTAAGTTCCCCTAATGTCTTTAAACATCTGCATGGGCCAGGGGCAGCCCACAGCCTGGCTTGTGCAGAGGCATGTGCCTGCTGAGTGCCCGGAGAAGATGCTGGGTCTTCCTATGTCTCTGCAGGGGCATTTATAGGGTTTCTACCCTTGGCCCAACCCTTATTTTAGGGAAACCTACAGAATAGAAATATTTGAAAGCTTCACCTTGGCCTGAAAGCAGCGAGTAAAAACAGCTTGGCTAGCTAGGACACACTCGGTGACTGCAGTGACTGCCACACGACTTTTTTTGTGCTCAGCTCTAATCTGACTAGTTTGGGAATGCCTGCGGTACTGCAGTCACAACTCTGATTACAGCAAACGTATAGCCTCATAGAAGGGAGCCAAAAAATCAAAGCCAATTTAGAAAAGAAACTCCTTCACGCATCACCATATTGGTTCCAAAAGGAGCAGTCACAATAACAGAATGCATGTGAAACAGGCTAAAGTCCCTAGAATTATACTAAACATCACTGCAAACAAATACCTTCTTCTTTCATATACAATTTTGGTTTAAATTTGTGGCTTGACACAAATGTTCATGTAGTATGATAATCATACATCTAAAGCACATCGCAGGTACTGTACACCCTTTTGGAACTTTTCTTTCTGTATTTCCTGAGTCTTGAGGTTACATGTGCAGAAACATTTAAGACATTGAAGAGTGCAAGTCTGACTGTCACAGCTATCAGAGTCATATGCCTAGTTTTCTTTCAATAACTTTTTACTACTTTTGCATGTGATAATAACAATAGCAGAACAATGTATTGCATATCATTTGATGATTTTATTGATAGATAGTAAATAACCTAACTATGCTTATATGGGATTTGTAGTATTTGTTAATAAAAAGACTTATGGGGATATATAGCACTAGAAATGTTCTAAATACACAAGCACAGAGCTATGGTTCCTGTAAAATCACTGATGGTTGCAGAATAAAAGCCCTCCTGTAAGGTAGATAATGGATGGAGTAAGTAACAGCCAGATGCAAGCAAGAAGATACATTCAGCTGAGTTCCAAGATGAGCTGGGATGGGGTAAGAAGGCAGGAGAGAGTTGCCCAGTCAGGAAGGTACACTCAAGTTACAAGGGCTTTGTAAAAGGCGGTAAGTTCCTGAAGCAACAACGAAATGCAGAGGGGGACAGAATTCACAAAGGCAGACTGAAGCAAGGCTCTGGAGAACGGTCTCAAACAGCACCAGGATTAGTAATGGAGTAATGGAGATAAATTGTGTTCCCAATGGACTGTCAAAGCCACTTTTCTCAAATGTGATAGAGACAGATGCCATCCCGATGGACGTCAAAGATAACAGAAGTCTAAATGAGCAGGGAGCTTATTTAAAAAAGAAAACAGGAACTTGTATCATGTAATCAGAAATTGTTATGGGAAATTTTAGTCTCCTGAATATACTTCTCTGTAAAAATCTTGTTTGATGGTGATGCAGAAGATTTAACTCAGAACATCATGCCTATTTGCTCTAGCTTTTCTGTCTGGAACCTCAGCTATAATTATTACACAAAGCGCTTTCTACGTCTCTTGCAGCTCTCATATCCAACTGGCTGAAAGCCACCATGGCACCAAAGTTTCTTACAGCATTTTTGTATGTCCTTGTTTTATTAACCTTTCTTGACAAAAAATGAACTAGAATTCTGAATGGAAACAAAGCTTGTGTCCCTCTGTACTTAGAAGCAAACAAAAGAGAACAAGCCGTTCTTTAAATTTACGCATAAGATAGCATGTCATTGTTCCATCTTAACTGAACCTACTCCTGTAAGTTTTTTCCTAAAAGCAAGAAACCCTTACAATGTAAATATTTCCTTCCAGAGCTGCTACATACCTTTGCTATTTATTGCCTATTCAAAGCAAAAAAGTATTGAAAACAGATCTTTACAACACTGCAAATATAGACTAAGACCTAGCAATTACTCCTCAGATAATAGTTTTTCCTCTAGAAAATATAATCTTCTGGAACAAATGTACTCTATAGATCAGAGTAGCCATGGACAAATAAGTTTGATAAATGACCATCTTGGTCTTACAGGCCAAAACTCTATTAATGTCACAATAAGCACAGCACAAGGATGTGATGTGATCAAGCTGCAACTGAATATCATATCCATGGACATCATATCCAGTCTGCAGAGTCCAGGCTTCAAAACTTTCTCTATATAATTTTAGGTTTTTTTCTGCATTTTTAAGAATCAGATTGCTGAGAAGAAGATTTGTAACACACTTACCAACACAGAGAAGGGAAGTGGTTGTTGTTTGGTTGTTGTTTTTTGCCCTTTCCAAAAATTCATTATTTCCAAAGCTATTCTGCAGCTGCTGTAATTCAAAAAAAAAATTCTACCCAGTTCCCATTAATGAATTATCGTGGCAGTACATTATAGACTGAAAAACAAATCAGTTGCTACTACTTCCAACAAGTTTCTCAGAACTTTTGACAGGCCTAAATGTTTCTGGAATGAGCTTTAGTTTTTCAAGCAAAGTAACTATAAGAACCAGGAGTGCTTTGCACAGCAACAGTGTGGGGGGATTGCAGCATTATAAGCAAAGGACGACCTTGAAATCTGACATCAGCTTTCAGAGCCACACTATCAGCAACAGCTTTGATTAGTTATTGGGAATATACAGAAGCACACCCCCAAACCAACAAGAATGGGTCTTATAACAAAGTAGAGCTGAATATGACTACCGTATTTCCACAGCACTAACAGCATCAGGCACACCATGACCACCACAGCAAAACACAGCTCTGAGGTTTATTTTCCATCTGTGAGGTTTTAGCCTTATAGCTATAGATACAACATATAAGCACCACCAGGTGTAAATGGCATTCTGGAGCTCAGAAAATTGCCTAGAGTCATCTTGGGAGCCTTTATCAGGAAGACTGCTGGCACAGTGCTACACTTTGTTCTTTCTACTTGACCACAATAACATGTAAGGATAAGACATTTACAGCCTGGATTCATCTCACCAGTTTTAGACTTCTAAGTACTTCTCAGGTATGACTCATCCCAGGAAAGAGATCAGACAAACTATATCCAGCACGTATTTTACTTCATTGACTTATAGGAGTCAAGGGTATTTAGCTGAGATGCAAACACCTGCATTGTCTATGGTTTCGGTTAGGGATCCAGCAGGTATCTCAAGTCATGTTTCTCTCTGTCTGCGTGTCTCAAAATAAAGAGCAGCACAGGTAAAATAACATTAACAAAACCCAAAGCAAGGCAATGCATTTGTAAAGTACTGTGGGATCTTAAGGCTTTAGGGTGCTCGATTTGAACAGACTGAAAATCACAACTTCAGGGCTCATAACATCCGACCAGATGCTTTGGATGTTTCTGTTCCCTTGAAGGAGAAGACATGTCTGCCAAAATGCTTTAAACATCCAGCTGTTTTACACTCCTCATTAAAATTCACCCAGCTACTGCACATTCCAAAGCACGGGAACAGACGCACTTTTACTAACATATATTTACACTAATCTGGCCCCAATCAGTGCCACTCATCCAGGATCAAATTCCACCCTAAAATAGACAGCCAAAGTGAGTTAAACTTGCAACATAAAATATCAGCAAACTCCTATTCTGAGAACTCAAATATCTCTTAAGCATCACGCTACTTTTCTGCAGCAGGCAGAAGTCTACTCCTTGAGATTTATTCCCCAGTTCCATGGAGAAGAGCCCTATGGCCTACCACATTCTGCCTCCTACGAAAAGAACTTCACAGATATGCTGCAAAAATGGACAGATACGGGTGTTTTCTGGAGTTGGGTGGACCAATTCCCAACAGCTACTTGTCAAGCAGGGCCAGCTGGTTGAAGGTATTTAAGCACTGCTAGACTTAAATGAGTAAAGAGCTAGTATCACCTTACTCATTTTCAGAGCTCTCTTCTTCTCACCACTCTCCCTCAAAGAAATGAAACATAAGATCCTGAATGACCTTGGATAGGGAGTGCTGCACAAGGAGTCTCAGCCTAACACTGAGCATTTTATCCACTGAAATAATTTGCTCACAGAGCATCACTGCAGCTTCTGCACCAAACCAGAGCTTCTGCTTCGCTGCGTTCCCCTGAGGAAAGAGCTGTAGCATACAGAAGGGACATATAAGACATGCTGAGAGACTTAGATATATCTTACTCTATTCTGTAGGAATAGCCTCAGGATCACAAAGGTGAAACATCAACTCCTTCAATAACCTTGCAAAAATGAATAGAAGGGATCTTTCCTGACTTTAAAAATGCAGTCTTCATTGCCTGAAGCCCTACACAAAATTAGTTACCATCTGCCCAATTAAATTGACCATTTGTCACTATTAGAGGCAGCTGTGCTACTTGAAGCAATTAAGGTGGCACAGGAGGGATGTGACATTTTTGGTTTGGGAAGAGAGTGTTTGCAGTGCTGACATCATTAAAACATTCATAACTATGAAGAGGCAATATACTCAAGTATGTAACAACAAAAAAAAAAAAAAAAGAGAGAGAGAGAGACATCCCCCAGACATGAGCCTTTTCAGAAGTTTTAGTTCAAGAAATGTCTTTCCTTTAACATATCCTTCATTCCTTTTGGGGGGATTTGTACCAGATAAAAGAACTGTGTCTCTGACAATGCAAAGCATTCATAGTCACTAGCCACAGTTTTACAGCATATGTGTTTGCTTTTTGATATAGGACATCTGTGAGCTAGCAACAGTAATAAATCTAAATGTTAGCACAGATCGTTTTCCAAGTTTTAGGTCAAATGCTATCAAATTTAACTTATCAGCTCATTAAGATAAAACAAGCCCTTTTGTCACTAGGTGTCTGATTAGTTGCCTGGTTCCAGAACCTGGGACACAGTGAATTGGTTCCTTTTTTCATGTAGCATAGTTTGAATGCTTAATACCCACTGGCTATCCTTATAAATCATATACAGGAAAATCACTGCTTGAGCTCTTGCTAGAAGAGGGGAATGTGATGATTTCAGCATGTTTCAAAGAGACATTCCTAAAATAGCTAACCGTTCTGTAATTTTATCACTGTATAAGGCCTGAGCATAGCGGTTATGTCCCTGATCTACAACCATACTGGTTTGATCTTGTCAGACTTCAGGCTAAGCAGTGACAGGCTTTTGAGCTGGATACATTGAGAGAAGCAGAATTTCTGTTTTATAGGTGGCAGCCTTCATATGAGCAAACATGAAAAATGGGCTGCAGTCTTGCAGAGCTCTTTGTTGCAGGAGACTGTGTCCTTTTGTTGGAGGCAGAGTGCGGTGTCCACAGGTGCAGCCTCCTGTAGGTATAAGACAAGGGAAAGAAAGATATGAAGAGAGGGAAAAGAGTCACAGTTGTAGAAAGGAGGACTTGAGTATGCTCCACTGGCTGGAAGAGCTCCAACAAATAACATTTAGTGAAGCCGTGTGTCACATATCTGGTGTTGTGCTGGGGTAGCTCTAAGGAAGATAGAAAAAAAATACCCTCTTTTAATACGTTTCACAAAATGTGTTCTTATTTTAGAGTCTACATATCGTCACCAAGCTACCATTGATGATGAAGTGGTTTCCATGGAGATACTAGATACAGCTGGTCAGGTGCGTGGGTGCACGTACTAACATCCAACACCTTGGCTCAGATAGGCAGTAGGAAGGGGAGTGTGATGGTGGCAGCGTGGTGGGTGGCAGATGTGCTTCGCTTCTGGGGACTGAGATTTGCTTCTGAGCAGAGATCTCCTTCCTCCCCCCCACCAGCTTGCTACCAGACCCAGTGTGCTAGATCCAGACCATTCTGCAAGGGACCCTGCTTACAGTTTTCAAACACTGGGAGAACAAAGTCAGGGTTTACACTGAGATTAAAATTATTTTGTTTTCATTCCTTGACTCAGGGCCAAACTAACAACATGTTATTACTATGTACAAAGTCATACTCTGTTTCTACAGTCACATGTGATGAGGCTCAACAGCTTCTGTCAATGATTCCCACCAAACCATAGAACAGTTTTGTCATAACAAGGACCCCCTTCCTTTCAAAACACGGCAGGCATTCATGCTGCACATTCCTATGCAGTTTGTGTGCTGGGTGTTGCTCATCAGAGACCCTGTTCTGATTGCGTGCTACCAGCCTGCCCATGTCAGGCAGCCCATGACAGCTTGGTAGAGTAGGTCTCCTATGCCACACGATAAAAAAGGTGACGTGTGTAGAGTATGAAGTCAAGCAGATGTATATAGCTTTCCAGGCTTTGGGGGACCAACATCTATCTGAAGGCCTGGTGTCTTTTTCATAAATCACATTCCTAAGGCTGGTGTCTGTCTTTTCAAAACAGGAGGATGCTATTCAGAAAGAAGGACACGTGCGATGGGGTGAAGGCTTCGTGCTGGTCTATGACATCACGGACAGAGGCAGCTTTGAGGAAGTACTGCCACTTAAGAACTTGTTGGATGAAGTTAAAAAACCCAAAAATGTCACTCTTATTCTGGTGGGGAACAAAGCAGACTTGGATCACTCCAGGCAGGTCAGCACAGAGGAAGGTGAAAAGCTGGCCACAGAACTAGCATGTGCTTTTTATGAGTGCTCTGCTTGCACAGGAGAGGGCAATATTATGGAGGCCTTCTATGAGCTCTGTCGTGAGGTACGGCGTCGAAAGATGGTCCAGGGCAAGACTCGGAGACGAAGCTCCACCACCCATGTCAAGCAGGCTATTAACAAGATGCTTACCAAAATCAGCAGCTAAAAAGAGCTGAACTAAGCCAGAGAAGCATTATAGAGCATATCAGCTTGGGGTAGGGACAAGGCAGGCAGAGCACATTTAATAAAAAATGGTCAAAGCTTTGCTATTAAAAAAATAGAAAAGTCAAACCACACCACTTTTTGAGTAACATGGGATCAGACTTTTTCCTGTTTCAAAATGTATTTAGCCACACTGCTTCTGGCTAATGTGGAAAAAAAGAAAAAAGAAAAAAAAATTCCAAAGGACTAGACGATTGTGGGGATTGGCACTGAAAGAGTATCTTCTGCTTCTACAAGGCTGACTCCAATCCCCTGCAAGTCAGTAGTGCCTAAACATCATTCCCAGCCAGCCAACTGCTCAGCAGCCACTTACTTGGAGAGTAAGACTCAGTCTTCAGTCCAGCAACAACCATCGCAACTGGTATTCTCAAGGACTGAGGCTGCTGTGTTGTACTAGAAGGTTCATCTGACACCTTCCACCAGCTCTAAATTGGTGCATCGTGTGCATTTACTCCAAACTGTCGTTCCTTGTTATTTTGTCAAATCTGTGAGTGCCGATGTTCTTAGCAAGGTATGCAAAAAATATAGATGCAAAAAATATAGGAAAGGTCTTTTTCATGTAGTGTTTAGCCAGCAAAACACACATTCCAACAGAGCTGAAGTTCAGCTGTTTTTTGAGATCCTCTACAACTACTGAATTCATCAAGAAGTAATCAGTTAGTCCAGTGGCATTTCAGCATTTCCCCCTTGAAGTACCATACTGTACTTGGGGAAATGGGAGTGTACGCATTGGGAAATCAAACTGAAAAATAACCGTAATACTATTGATATAGTTATGGGTAGTTTTTAGCTTTTGTTTACATTTTTGGTTTGGTCTTATTTCAATTCAAGTAGTTTCACTTATTAATAAGTTTCACTTATTCTATCTTATACTGAAGAAGAACTTAAACCATGGGAAGGCAAGTATTTAAAGTCTAAGCCCAAATGTAAATCAGATGTGAATGGCTTTTACCATATCAGAGGGCCATAATTTCCAGCTGTTTAAACTTCCAGATGTTGCTTGAAGCACTCAGTGGTTTAAACCAGCACAGTTTTTTTGTGACTATCTGGCACTTTCAAGTGAAAGTGCATTTTTTCATATTTTTGATGCCTGGGATAAAAAGCGTACAGTTTTTTCTCCTCCTTCTCCCTCATGCCTCTCATTTAAGCCAGCTGTCAAGTTTTTCCTCCTGTCTACTTGTCTTGTTAACTGTAGTAGTGAGGTCTTCTTCTAGAAGAAGCAAGAGATACAAGAACTAAGACTGGAAGACTTTCAGATTGTGCTCGTCTCATCAGTTGTGTTGCATTCTTTTAGGCAGCTTCCTGTGCAGCTCAGACCGGCATCTTGTAGAACCACAGCCAAAGGATAGGATGACAAATGAGAATATTAGCAGTATTCTCCTTTGAAGAACAGCCTTCTTATAGCAACTACTTACAACTCCATTCTCCATTGCTTTGCACTTTGTATGGTTATTCACCTCTGTGAGGAAATAACGCCGAAAAGCTATCAAATCCGGTTTGCCACAGAGGTAGAAGAGTGAGGATATCTGGTAGGATAGCACTTTATACAGTTGTAGGTAGCCATATAAATGGTGGAACAGGCTGGAGAATCAAGCCTGTATATCCCCATGGACAGAGAAAAGTCCCAAGACAGGACTTTTCAAAGCATTAACTTAAAGATACTTACCAAAGTATTTTTTTTTAAGCTTTCGCCCGTATCTTTCACCCAACTATTATCAGTGAAAATCACGTTCAAATGTATATTATATTTTTGCTGTTGTTTTTGTTCTCTGTTTCCCCCATTGTAGATAGTGAAAATTCATTTCACTTTCAGAATCAATATCTGTATTTTGGTCCTCATATTCAGGTATGTTGCCATACATCAGCTACACATACTGCAATGGAAACTTTACTGTGTGCTTCTGGGCAGGGGGTTCTGGCAATAGACGATGTCACTGTCTCCGTGACACACCTGTTCCCAAACTATTGGTCATGTCTCTAACTTTTGTAAAAAAGAATTAAAAAAAAAAAGAGAGAGACAGAGAGGTTTAGCCATTTTTAGTCCTGCTAGCAATGCAGAATCAATATGAGTATAAGAGAAGGAGTTAGTGGCTATTCACGCACCAGTAGTCATTAGCTGAAGGTCTGAACTTGCAAATCTATACATTACAATATCAGGAGAAAGAGTGAGCATTTGCAAGTTCAGGCACCAAGTTATTCTGTTATCTTTCAAATCAGTGCTGTTCCATGAATTTGAAGCAAACAAAATCCTTACCTGAAATCTCATGGTAACAGAGCTGATGAGGAAAGTCATGAGGTTGGTATTCTAAGCAATTGATTTATCCCTCTCCAAGAAACTTCAACAGTTCTTTTCTCTGAAAACCTGTCTTGGGTTCAGAGTAGAGCTGCATTTAAAATAAAAAAGGTAATATATGAATTACAAGAGAAAATAAGTTAATCATATTCATATTAAGAGAGTTGAAAGGAAGGAAAGCCTAAGGTATGGCCATAATACTTTCCAAAATAATCCCAGTAAATTATATCTTCTCTTATAATGTCTGTTATGGGGAAGTTATAAAATCCTTATGAAAGAAAATATTCCACTGTGCAAACATGACTTGTTACATAAAGAACCTCTAATAAAAATAGTAACATTCCTTTGCAAAGACTGAATTTGGAAACTGCCGAACATGATAAACATTTGGTCAAAAAGGAGGCTGCTGTTTTACGACCCTTCCTCCCACACAAACACAAATATCTTTACTTAATTGCTCATTTATTTTTTTTCCTCAGCGTAATGGGCTGCTTGACAAGCCAGTTATAATATAGTATATTATAATCTGTTGATACATACTGCATAGTATTAAATGCAATCTGATTTACTGTTGCTCACAATGTTGCAACATATTATTGGCTATGCTATAAATGTGTCATATTTCTACAATGTGCAAATTGAGCCAAAAAGTGCCCAAGCATTGAAAAGGCCAAATGCAACATGAAGTCGCATTCAGCAGCCTTTCTGCAGCAGACATCAACAGTTTAAATTCTGTTTCTACTGCTGCTATTTAAATGTACATATATGACACTAACATTAAATTCCGCTCCTCTGCCCTTTCCACTTCTGCAGAGAGAGGATGGGAAGGAAGATAAACAAAAAGGGGGAGGAAAGGTGAAACGGACACTTGTTACCTACAACAAGTTGGTTGTCATTTATGAAGTTTTTAAATATTTATCTTCAATTGATGAAGAGTTAGACATGCCCATGCTGCAAGACCTGGATCAGGAACCAAGACTTCCCTAGAACTTTGAGAACTTCCTTCATATTTGGGGGTTCAGTGCAACCAACGATGGAAGTGAGGGTCAACCATTGAGTTTGCACCTGGATCCAGACACGTTGTCCCCAAACCTGGGGATGGTTGCATCTGGCAGTTTGCTACAAGGCTAGTTGATTTTTATATATATATATAATGATCTGTATGCATTTTTACATTAAAACAATGAAAGCTTGTGCTTGTAGATAATATATAAGAAAAAATAAAAACAAAAAAAATAGTGCTCTCTGTACTGAACTCTTATGCTTTGGTCTTCTGTTAGTTATCTCCAAAGCGTTGTCTTCCAGCTTTTAAGTGGCCAGTTCCAGAAGTCCTGATTCAGGTGTTGTTCTTTTTTTTTTCTTTAATCTTTATCTTAGGAAAACAAATTTTGCCTGAATAAGCACTTCAGCATTTGGATCAGTTTATTTGAACTTACTTGGCTGCTAGGCCTAGAATCGAGAGGTCAAACAGCATCTACAGCGAAACACAGAATTGAATGTCATTGGTAACCATGTCAAGGCTGATCAAAAAGGGTACAATGTCACAGTTAATAAACGATCTCAGTGAAACACACTGGAAACCCTTCCTTCAAACTCTTTCCTGCCAACTAAATAACATGGATCTTTATCCCAAGCTTCTCAGGTAAAATCCTGGGATAAGAGGTCCAGGAGATTTATGCCATAGATTTGGAAGCAGCCAACTTTTCACCTGCTGACAGCTATGCCCATTTTCCAAGGACAAATACAATGTCCTGTGATTCTGATGAGAAAATACATTATAAGAACCTCATATAAGGTACAGTATATCAATCACACATAATTTGGGTATTAAGCTATAGTGGAGGAAGCTTCATCACAGCTGAGGAAACCAGCAGTAAACCACTTTCTTTTTTTCCTCCAAACCTGGGCCAGTGAAGTAATCCAAAGCATCATCCTGAACAGGTGAATGGCAGCAAGGGTATATGAATGCCACCTCTGGCAGAGCGGTGAGTGAAATCTGTATGCAGGATCTATGCTGTGAGGTAAAGCCTCCCCAGACTAGGTAAGGCATCTTTCCAGTCACTATCAGCCTCTGTGGCACTGCAAAGCAGCCTTGAGTTACGTCAAGCTGCACTATAACTTGTTCAAGTCAAAAGAGTGTTTCCTGCAAAATAAGTAGCTGCAGTCATAACGGCTATGTGTAAACAATGCTTGGGGTTGCTTTTATCTTACTTTTAATGTCTCAATACATTTGCATATCTTGACAAGAAAAAAAAATAGAGGCTTTAATTAAAAAAGGCTCCTTTGCAGTTTGATTTAGCTGCCTTTATGTTGTTTGAAAAATTAAACATAATGAAAACAGTGTCATCTTAGAAACTCTGATGTTATGCACTTTATTTCCATTACAAATGCCAGGCACTAATTACTGCAGGGTTATGAAAATACAGAGCAGCAGCTTGTCGTCCCTTACTTTGCAAGGTTTCTAGGAGGCAATAATGATGGTTTGCGTGAGGCCAGTTCAGTCTGGTTTCTGTAAACACATTTGCACAGGAGAAAAGCTATTAGCGCAGCTCATGCCAGAGAGAAACAGTCTAAGTTCCTGGGGCAGGACACCAGTGACTCTCACGGAGTTATACCATGGATGGGCCAGGCCCCTGGCTCACAGCCTCGGTAGCCAACTTGCAGAGAAAACACTGCAACAGCCAACCTGTCTCCTCCACTTGAAAAATCTCTCCTCAGTTTCTGGTCTGAAGTGCAATGGTAGGAAACTGGGAGGTAAGTTCACAATGCTGACTGACATCTAATAAATCAGAGGATAGGATGGAAGTTTGATCTTCTGGCTTTTTGGACTGGTGTCTTTCAACTCTGCCTCTTTTTCCAAAGTAGCAGGGTTTTTGTTGTTGTTGATGTTGTTTTTGTTTGTTTTGTTTTGTTTTTTCCAATGTCATTGTCTTAAAATAAGATTTTTTAAATGGTGGCTGTCAATATACTCTGGTATTCAGAGATGTTGTATGCACAAAGAGGCTGTGTAACAACTCAGAGGTCCCTCTCACAGGAATGCAATATTTACAAATACCTCTGGATGTAAATTCTTAAAGCTGAACACAGCTGTTCTGAAAAGTTCAAAAGCAATTTTTGTTGACAAGGGATCATCTCATAGATAAAGCACAGACCTCTTTGTCTGCTACTATGGTCCTAAGTCTGACTGTAACATTCTGTATCACTAGGGTCTTCTACCTTCCGCCATGAAATATTAACATGCATAATAATAGTAGATGTCAAATTACACATCTCAGATCAAATCTATACATTTTTTCATTTATATATATATAAACAATTCCATATATATTAT
>VXAL01017378.1:3739-45180 GCA_013399475.1 Chauna torquata
TGGAAACAGACTTACTTGTAGTCTTTACCAACAGTCTTCAAGCAATCCAGAAATTGAGGCACTTCATAGTTAACTAAGGTATTTAGTTGTCCATCTCCTACACCATCACGATACACAATAATACGAGATGGCAAATACTTATTCCACTTGAACCAGTCTCTTAGAGCAGCTTCAAAAACAAAAAAAAGTAAAAAAGGCTGCTCAGAAATGACACATAATAACCATTAGGAGAAACAAGAAAATCTCATGGTTATACAATGTGAATACACCACAGCAGCAAATCAATACTCAGTTAAAATACCATCACTTTCACCCACTGAAGACTTCAGGGCGCCAATTCGCAAGTTTAAAACAAATCCCCATCCCAGAAAAGAACAACAACAATACCACATCTGTTTTAGAATTGATGCTTTCACCTGTTCTGCAGGATAATTTCCTTAACAGAGATGCCAGTAAGAAGAAAACTTGTTTACTTAAAGTAGAATTAATTCTGATCTCCTTTAAATCCATCTCCTCTAAAACATTCTTTGAAGTGCATTGATAAGAAGCATTTAACTATCATTAAAAAATATGGGAATCAATGACAGAATGTATACAAAATGATATTAAATTTCACCAATATTTGTAACTATTTTTAACCTGTTTTTTATCTAAGCACAAGTTGGTAATGCTTCCCCCTCAAGGCAGCTAAATAGGTGTGTTTTGAGAAAGCTAACTTGCCATTCCTTAACTGACTCAGCAAGGCTGAAAAGCCTTCCCTTACTTTGCAAGCAGGCTTNGCAAAACCCTTGTGGAAAACAAGTACCGTGGCACCACGTGAAATTCCTCTCAATCAAAAAAACTAACATACAAGTCAACTCAAAAGGGAGAGGAGCTTGTCACCCTGATGCCCTACATTCATCCCAGCCCTTGTCCCACCATTTGCCCCCTCTGTCAAGCACTGTGGAAGAAGGACAAGACTATTCTTTAAAGAAATAATTTACAAGTGAAACACCTATTCCTACTTTAATATGTAACTGTTACTAAAAACGTACAGTTAAATCAATTCAGACACTTTCATGATGGCCTACCACATTCAAGGGTCTTTTCAGTTAGGGGAAAGATAAAGATTCTCATTTCTTCTTCGGCNGGTGAAAAGCCTTCCCTTACTTTGCAAGCAGGCTTTCAGCCCATCCACAAGTTCTTGCCCACGACTTTGAAGAACACAGCGTGAGAACCACCTATGAACAACAAAATAAAAGATGACTTTCAAAGCATTTACCGGGCTTGTTTCAATAAAAAAAAAAAACTTTTAAAATNACTTTAATATGTAACTGTTACTAAAAACGTACAGTTAAATCAATTCAGACACTTTCATGATGGCCTACCACATTCAAGGGTCTTTTCAGTTAGGGGAAAGATAAAGATTCTCATTTCTTCTTCGGCATTCAAATCTTACCGTGTCATTGTTTGATTCAGGCTAGCGACAAATCCTGCAATTGACTGCTTCCCAGCTAAAGAGTCATGGTAACAATCAATTCCCACAACCATTACCTGTTTCAGCTTAAAAGGAATCAATACAAAACATGTGTTAGTATGTGCAGACATGCCAAAGCACCTATCATCTCCATCCTATAATTTAACGAGATCATGACATAAGCTTTATGGTTTTAGTTCACTTTAGTAAACCACGGGCATTCAATTCTTAGACTTACATTTCTCTTATGTCAAATTAAACTTCATGCCTCTTCTTACAGACACAAAACAAACTACAGGAAGATTACTTCATTTTTTATTTCATTTTATTTTTGCAAAAAGTCTTGCTTTTTAAATAACACTGAATAGAGAAAATGTTTAGCATTTAAAAAAAGAAAAAACTTACTGGGATCTCAACACTCCAAAGTTCTCCACCCATTTTACAGTTCATTTGCAAGGCAATTTTCGTCACTATGGCCAGAGTAGTCTGAGGCTTGCTTAAAGTGCGAGCAACTACACATTGACTTGGAATGGGACAATCCGTACATAGGTATTTCTTGATAGCATCATACTTATCCTTTCGGGAACTGGACAAAATACAAACTGCCTTTGAAGGAGAAAAAATGTTTAAGCAGATGGATTCTCAGATTTACACAGTGGTTGTAGTTCTTTTGAAAAAAAAAAGTTTCTTACACTTGAGAGATATTAAAATGTTCACAGTGAAACAGTTATCTGGAAAGTTCCAGTGGCTATACTTTAGAGCCAAGTACAAAGGCTTTTTAAACAGAAGGACACTAACAGACAGACTGGAGTCTGAACAGGAGTATGAGAGTAGGCATGTAGGAAACAGTAGATATTCAGGAGCCAAAAGTTTTATTTCTGAGAATTAATCCACTAGTCTTAAAATACCAGAGATTAACATGCTTTGAAATTACGGATTTAAATACATACTATGTTTGTGTCAGGAGTAATACTATGCTGTAAAACCCTTAAATAAGCTTCTGTTCTGTCATCCACTTCAATCCTGAAAAGGAGTAGAAAGTTGTTTTTTTCTGTAAGTATTAATATTTCCAACAGCTATTGAAACCTCAGCAAGAACATAAACATCAATTATGACTCAGTACTGTATTAAGTGTCACATTTATAGCTGTTAACAAACATACAGCATTTGCACTTTTTGAACACTAAGAGAAATCACTCCTGACTTAGGCTTCCACCAGCAATTAAAGTCAAAGTTAAAAACAAGGATAGGCACTCAAAGGAAGATACCCATAGAGAGAACAAACCAAAATATGTTCAAGGTCAGCACAAAAACGTATATTCCTTCTTGTATGACATATAGGTCCACCTGAGAAGGTTTCACTCTATGACCAGATGTCTAATGCTGTTTGGCTGTGGCACACTTTAACCCCACAGCGAAAGCTTTCACAGACAGAAGTATGAGTAAGAAACTCAGTCACTTGAGTAATCTGAAGAACCCGCAAACTGAAAGCGACTTTTTTTTTTTAAATTAAAATCTTTAAAATCTAGCATAGAATCTCAAATTAGCTATTTCTACTGTATCTCATTTACCAATGTAAACATGCCAACAGATATACTTGAGTATAGAATTATTTTCCATCAGATTTCTAACACACTTACATGGTTGCCTTGTTCATTCTGATTCCCATAGATGGTGTGACTTTAAACAGATTCTGAAGTAACGTGTTAGCAATATCATAGTTGCGCCGTGTGTATATTAACAACCAGTTGTCCAGAGGCTTTGCACTGATTAAGGGAGCTACCCTCGTTTCCCTTGACCAATCAGCAAACTGAGGATTGTAATCAAACTGTAAATAAGAGGTGGAAGAGAAAGAAAATCAACACCTTACCGAACAAGTCATGCCACAACTACCTCCCGATACACTTCAAGAACAGACTGTAACACTTTTGCCTAGAACATACGACTATTTTTGTTTTTTTCTACTAATGTCACTGACCAATTTAAAGTAAGCTTTATCCAAACATTTCAAGGCATCCTACACTCTTTAAATGTTTCACTTATTTAGCCAATGTAAGTTACTATTTGCTGCACAGGTTTTGGCTAGATACAGCTACAAACATTGCTGTTTATACATTAACATATTTTTCTCCCTAGATCTGCTTTTTCTTTTTTTCTTTTTCTTTTTTTTAAATAAGGGTAACTGCTTGAGAAAAGTATTATTATAAAGAAAGTAAAAGAACTTTTTAAGGTTAAAAAAGGCTTTTTTGAGTACATAGATATAAATATCAAGACACTATAAAAACCTTTTCCATCTAGCACCAACAAATCTGAAAACCAACAAATCCTTTAGACACAGACTACTGTCGAGCAAATATACAATTTTTACGGTAATCTATGATTTAATTGAAATCTCTGTTATTCCTACAAAAGTTACCCAGCTTTGAGTGAACAGATTCTGTATGTGTTCTGTCCACCAAACTAATTAGTGGCTTTTCATTTGAAAACCTTGGTATTTTAATAAATGGAAGCTAGTTAGAAACATCCGTATTCTACTTTTGTATCTGAAACCACTTTGTTTAGACAGAAAGGACTGTTCTGCAAGGAAGACACTATAGTAATGCAAGTCAGATTCAGACATTTTTAAACTGAACTTGGGAGCGATTTGAAAGTTTTTAAGTGTCCTGTATGGACAGTGACTTGTGTATAATGTTTTCTCTCATAATTCTTTGTTTATAAACCAACAAGTAGTATTTTAGCCTTTAAGAACTTGCTTAATTGGTGAGAGATCCAAAAAATTTTAGAAGTTTTTTTATTTACCACATTTCCTGCTTGAAGGATCTTTTCTGCTTGAACAACTCTTCCCGTAAAGGATAGTAAGTTAGAATCAAAGCTTAAACCCCAGTCCCGGAGTTCCTTCTGAACACTGTCATCTCTGTTCAAAAACAACATTTCAATTAAAACTTTTTTTTTTTTTTTTTTTAAGTGCGTAAGATTTTTCAACATTTTAGTGCAAGAAATAAGTTTGTCATGAAAAATTTGTAGGACAATGAAGCACAGAAGATACCCAGGTAGCATACTTTTGGATGTAGTCAATAAGTCTTCCAATTTCATGTTGCCTTCGCTCAGGTGGCAGTCGTGTATGAACAGCCAAGTCTTTCATCATGTTGAAGTCATTCCGCATTTTCTCAGTTAATCCTGTTAATGGCAAAATCTTTTTCTAAGTACAAATTAGACTAAGGACTAAGAAAAGTAAACTCTAAAGCCCATATAAACCAACAACTGGAGTTTTTCTCTTCAGTTCACATTCAAGCTACAGCAACTGAAAAAGCGTAACTCAGTACACAGCCATGAGACAGTTAATCATTTGTACACAACAGTTAATGCTATATTGCACATTTTAACGGTAGTCTACATTAACTTGTAAGAATACATCCCATGCCACAGTACCAACTGATAACACCTCTGGAGATGACTGCACGGTACAGAAGTTTTGCTCTTCACTGAGGGCATATTCTCTATTCATTGTTTCCTCCCACATTATGTGGGTTTAGTGGGGAGTTGTCACTGTCTCTGCAGTGTGCAAGCTCTTTAGCCTTTCCTTATTTTTAAAATACAGTACTGTTTAGGCAAGTTTATTACATTTTATAGTTTCCTTATTGCCCCCATTTGGTTTTCTTCAGGGCAAAGAAACAAAAGAAAGTTTGCTTTTACTAACTAGATGAAAAACAAATCCCTATGCTTAAAGAGATTCATGCTAGCATTAGCATAATTTCTATCAGATCCCCAAAGCTTTGTATTCATCCTCCCATGCAGCGAAGACTATCAGCACGTAACACATTAATATAGTCAGAGCCTGGAAGAATCAGAGATTTCCAAAACAGCTTAAGTCATTCATTTTATTCGGGGAGGGGGGGAGTATCCAAGGCTACATTCCCAACTTGCTGAATACACTGGGGTCAGCTTTGCACTCTGAAGTTTTATTTTATATTCACGCCTGGCTGATTACACAGACTGTCAGGAAGAAAAAAAAAACAAAAAACAAAAACACACCACACTTTAAAAATAGGACTTCCATAATATTATGATATAAAGTCCAACACTCCTCCCGGAATCTGAACTACACAGACAATACATGTAGATCTTAGAAGGGCTTTATGCTTTTACATCATGTTAGGGCTAGGTCCTTGACTATAACAAGCAAATAAAGTTTTAAGATATAGCTCAGCAATTTCAAACCCACAAGGAGGCCAGTGCAACTGCACAGGTATCTTATAAAACTGCAAATGTAATGCATTCAATGCTAGCCAAAGTACACTTCACAAAAACTTGAAAAAATATTTGGCATTTATCAGGAAAAGGTAAACAGCTGAAATTCTATGCACATATTCATCATGTCACCGCTAAGAGCAAACCTGGACACACTTTTTGAAACTTAAGTAAAGGCTACACATCAAAACCCCTTAAACTTTTCAGTCTCATTTAAATATCTCAGATTTGAGCTACACAACTTATTTCTGAACTCACTTTTATACAAGCAAAACTATTCTACTTAACTTGGCAAGAGACTGCCATCAAAATGCCAGTTTCAGCAGGAGGTATAGCCATGACAGAAGCTTTGATATGAAGAAACTATTGTTACAGTACCTGTTAGGTAGCACAGCTCCGGAATTAGAACCACAGGTCCTGACATCATGCTTCCTCTCTTCCTCCGAGACTGACTGATCAAAACAGGCTGGTTCAAGTCAGTAATTTCTTGATTATATTGCTGTATTAGAAATATGTATTGTATGTTAGTCTATTCATAACACTGAGGTTTCTTAACGCTCACTTCAGAAAGTACTTTTTGTTACTAAAAAAAGGCAACCAGCAACTTTTTTTTTTTTTTTTTTTTGAATTGGCACATTCTGTTAAGGGAAGCTGTTTTTGTCAGAAAAGGCCAAACAAGGAAGCATTGTTCTCTCTATTGGTGTCATCAAATTATTAACATGTAAGATACTGACTTGTAAGAGACAACAGAAACAATCTTTCTGCCTTGCCTGAGGCAGTACCACCCAAAGTACCTAACTCAAGATTAGGATGCTCATTTCATATCACTAACAGACAAGGTTCCTGCCCTGTAGATCAATTTAATTCAATACATCACAAGAATCAAACAAGAAACGATGTAAGTCTGAAATTCAAGGAACCTTCTCCTTGCATCTGGCAAGAGCTGGTCTGTCGAGCGGTTACGAATTTAATTTAGAACAAAAAGAAAAAAGCTGACAGCCAACAAACATACTTCATAGTTTAACTCTTTTTTTATTCTTAAAGAGAATCGCACCTCAGAAAACATCCAAAGGTATCATTTAAAAACAAGAAGTGAGATCACAGCAAAAGGTGAGAAGTCAGAGAAAATTTATTATTTATAAACTGCATCCTAAACCAGAACGGATAATGAACTAGAAGCAAAATTTAAAGTAAGTCCCATCCTGTTTTACAGTAGAAACTTCTGTGTAGAAAGATTACAATTGAAACCTACTACTGGAATTACAGAAAGGAGGTTAAGCTATGAAAGACATTCATAAACTTTGTCTCAAAGAACTAAAAATATCAAACAGTAATTTCCTTAAGATGACTGTCCATATACTCCACCTCCAGTAAATCATCAGCAAACTTGCTGAATGTACACTCTGCCCCATCATCCAGATCATTTAACAAAGATGTTAAACAGGACTGATCCCAGGACTGACCCCTAGGGTACACCGCTAGTTACTGGCCTCCAGCTTGACTTTGTGCCACTGATACCACTCTCTGGGCCTGGCCATTCAGACAGTTTTCAATCCCCCCCTCACTGTCTGCTTCTCTATGAGGATCTTATGGGAGGCAGCACTGAAAGCCTTATTGAAGTCTAGGCAGACAATATCCACAGCTCTTCCCGCTTCTACCAGGCCTGTCACTCATCGCAGAAGTTTATCAAGTTGGTCAAGCATGCCCTCCTGACTTTCTCATCATTCATGTGCCTGGAAATGGTTTCCGGGACTAGCTCCTCCATCCCAGAGATCGAGGTGAGGCTGACCAGCCTGTAGTTCCCTAGGTCCTCCCCTCCTTGCCCTTCTTCAGGATAGAAGCGACATTTGCTTTCCTCCAGACCTTGAGCATTTTCACCAATCACCACAATCAAATACTGAGTCGCCTTGCAGTATCACCAGGCAGCTGCCTTAGCACTTGTCGGTGCAACCCATCAGTGCCCATGGACTTACAGATGTTCAGTTTGCTTAAGGATTCCCAGACCTGATACTCTTCTACCAAGGGCAGATCTTCCTTGCTCCAGACTTGCCTCCTTGTCTCTGGGACCTGAGACTCCTGAAGGCCAGTCTTGCTAGCAAAGACTGAGGCAAAGGCAGCATTCAGTACTTCAGCCTTTTCCATACCCTATGTCACCAGGGCCCCTGACTCATTCACAGCAGTGGGCTCACGTTTTCCCTAATCTTCCTTTTGTCTTATAGAACACCTAGGTATCTATTCTATGGTGCTCTTATTCATATGTACTCAGGTCCTTCTCGCTGTCTTTTACATCCCCCACCACATTCAACTCCAGCTGGGCTTTGGCTTTGGCTTTCCTAACCTCATCCCTGCATGCTGGGACACTGTCTTTGTATTCCTCCCAGGTTGATTGCCCCTGCTTCCACTCTCTGTATACTTCCTTTTTGTGTTTGAGTTTTGCCAGGAACATCTTGCTCATCCACGCCAGCCTCCTGGCATTTTTGCCCAATTTCCTACTCTTTGAGATGAACCGCTCATGCCCAACGTATGCTGTGTAAAGTAGTTACTTCTTTCAGAGTACACAGTATCCTTTAGAAACAAAATTCTATTAAAAACAACTAGGAATTACTAATCCATGCATTGTAGGTAAAATATCCAACGATGCTCTAAAGTTCCAAGTTCAAGCATAATACACAGACTGACAGGTAAGTTTCCATACCCTTCTGTAGTAGTCCACATAGCTGATCTCAGAGCCATCTGCTCGTCTAAAAGTACACTGTGGGTTGGCGTCCCAGTCAATGTCATCAACTCTGTATGTTCTGTTATTGTACCTGAATAAACAATTTCATCATTTTTTTTTTTTAAACCTTAACTCAAATACAAATGAAATAGAACTGTGAAGGAAGAAGTTAATGGCAATACTCATGTAAGTTAGAAACTGCTGCTGATAGGAGCAAAACTTCCATTCGCAACAGGCACCAATCACAACAGGCAACAAAATTCTACTGAAAGCTGCATTGTAATAATATCAAATGAAAACAGACCTAATCCAATATGCACTTCCTGCTTTTGTAAATGCTGTCACCTCAATTAAGTTGCTAACTGGACAATGATAACATTTTCAGGCTTTCTGATACCTCATTGGAGGACATGGAACCTTCAGGACATGGAACATCCCCAAAGAAATAAAACAAATCTCTGAGAAGACTACAAAGAGACTTACTTCGTTAGAATAATTAGACCTATCAGTTCTTTAGCACAGGCATCTCTAAATCTTTGCTCTTCAACTTGGTAATAGAGACTGTACATAAAATCCAACACTGTTTCACTGCGAAGAATCTTATGGCTCACATCTGCACATAACATAATGCTTTCCTCGTATTGGAGGATAGAGCTTGTGAAGCCTGGCCAAACCAACAACCTGGCAAAAGAGAACATACAGGACCTTAATATACTTTAAAGTATCTCTATTCTCACCCTTGAGTTATTTCTATCCACTTGCCCAGACACTTGAAAGCAGTCAAGACACAATGAAACCATTATACAAATATAAACAAGATCCCAAAAGTTAATAAAAATTAAAATATTCTAAATGCAGGTATCTTTAGTTAAGATTAAAAAAAAAATTAATGATATAGCAATATAACTGAACCCTAAAAAACGATGTTTCAAAACTTATGAAATCCATTTCATACTATTAGTCTTAAATATCTTAAACACAAAGCACATGAGTACTCAAGAGAACACTGTCCAGTTTCCTCCATCAACCAGGTTATGTAGGCTAGACTAACGGCAAGGTGTACACCACAGTCATGTGATGGGGAGCCAGCCAAACTCGAGCTTACCAACACATACAATAGGCCTAGGGCCAGCCAGAAGCATCAGTCACATTCTAGGGGATCCTGGTGGGGGACAGGGACAAGACATGACAGTCTACAATAGGCGAGTTCCAAAACTACACATCCAGTGAGGCATGGCCAGATGTGACTTTACTTGGCAGGTTAAATGGCCTTCAGAATGAAGACTGGACACTCCTGAACTTTAGAACTGAAGTATTCAAAGATCTCAGCTTTACAGACATTTAAGCAAGGTTTCTGACATCAGAGTTAAACATAATAGCAGAACACACATTGGTAAAGAGCAGTCAGATTTTACACACAGAAGAAACTAAGTTATGAGAAGAAGGTCTCATGCTCCTTGGGAATAACAGTTTTTAAGTCTATGGCTTCATTCCAAGATAAACCACCAGAGCAATACTGAAAAATCATCCTCTCCCTCCCCACCCCTTGGGTGTCCATTTTGCCAAACCTGTGATTAGGGATGCTGACTGGGTCATTAGGGTTGTAATAGTTACGTCCAATCTGTTGCAAATTCATCATCTTCAAAAGTCTGGAAGTTGAAATAAGGACATCATTTACCATTACTATTCAGTTTATCAAACTATCCACAGTCCCGTCCCTCTATACAACTGTAATTTTTGTTCATCTGACTACATGAAACAGTCACAAATGTGAATTTTTTTATTAAATTTAGAAATTTAATGTATTAAATGACAACTTAAGGTGTTGAGAGTAAGTTATCACATAACCTAATCCTTCACCAACCAGTTGAAGGTAACAGTCAAAACAAGCTACATTTCAGGTGAAACCACGTAGCAAGTTTAAGTGGAAAGACTATAGCAGAAGAAAAAAAGAAAGTTTTCAGTTCAAGGCCTTGAACTACTTTTTGCTTCAAGAGGCAAATCCACAGATACACAGACAGCAGAAGAGGGCAGAGATGGCCTGGCTACAATAATGAGCACTGCAGTGTGTCTCTGCTTGTTCAGGGAAAATACATCTAATTTTACACTAACATGTAACCAGAAAGGTGCATGTAACTGCATGCAAAAGTGTTGCCAGATGTGATTGGTCACACAGTAATGATAGCTACACAGGCTTGAAAATTTGTCATATTGATTTGTAGTCCATTCCTTGGAAAGGAAACACTTAAGTCAGATCATTTTTCAAATTACTTCCTACAAAGACCTAACTTGGCAAGCAAACCTTCTAAAAATGATGTTGTAAAACTGCAGACATGTTGGTGAAGTAGGTGGCAACTCATTAGTCAATGTGATGGTAATCTTCACATCTTCTCCATTTCGGGTCTTACTAAACACTTCAGTAACCTGAAAAGGCCAAGTTAGATTAAGAAAACTAAAGGCAAACAGTGCTATATCTGGACTTTGCTCCATTAATATCAAATTGTACTAGCATATTTAAATTCTGACTAATAATCTCAAGACTTAGCTGAAACAGGAATTTAATTTCCTACTATGACTGTAAACTGCAACCAAGAATGCTTGGTTCACTTCGGTGAAAGACAGAGTAGAATGGAGGCTATCCCCAAAGCACCTTGTACAAGCATACAGCTTGGAATAGATTGTTAGTAAGGGTACAGTACAGGCAAAGCGACCCACTGTGGTTGGTCAGCTGCAGGCTAGCAGACAAACTCCCACCCCACCGCTTGTTCGTACCTCCTTGCCCACCCCCAGGAGGACAGTGTTAAAACACATGATGAACAAGAGCAAGAAAGATCACTGATCAAGATGAAGACAGGGAGATCACTTCTAAATTACCATCATGGGCAAAACAGACTCAAGTTGTGGAAATACACTCAATATATTACAATTAATATATATTTACTTACTGATTCAGATACCAGGGGGTAAAAAGACAAACACTAAAAACATAGGGTAAACACTTTTCCTCACCCTTGTCCAGGCTCAGCTTCACTCCTTCACTCCAGACTCCTCTCCCCAGCCTTTATTAACGCCACTAGTCATATATTGTCCCTTCACTCAGGCAATGAGTGGCTCAAGGGGCAGAGGCAGGGTTTACAGTCAGTATATAGCAGTTTCCCTCTGCTGTTCCTTTCTTCTCACACTTCTGCTGTTCTGGTACTTTTCCCCTTTCTTAACTATGTTTTCACAGAGGTGCCACGAGCTTTGCTCACAGGCTCAGCTTTGGTGTGCAGTGGGTCCATTGCGGAGCCAGCTGGAGATGGCTGTGTACAGCACAGGGCAGCCCTGACCTCTTCCTGCAGTGGCGACCTCAGAGCCCCCCAGCTACCAAAACTTTGCCACCTATAGCCAGCATCCACCCATTCAGTTACAGTGGATGTTAAATTACCCAAGTTATAAGAAGATCCAAGCAGAAGGAAAACTGAAGGAAAAATACAGTCTGTACTATCTGCTTCTATGCAGAGGATTATCCAAGCTTGCAGAGCCTGAGCAAGTTTATTACTGAATTTCTCTATGCAAGCAAATTAGTTTATACTACTATATTCAATTCAACTAAATGTTACTCATGGGACATCAATTCTCTAAGTTCAGCCAGACTAGTAAGAAACATGCATCATCATAAAATGCAAGTCAAAATAAAAATATTATAGAACTCTCATATCACACCTTATTCCCTAGTTTTTTTGGCAAGAATAGTATTGATCCATCAAATGCATGTGTCTTTCCAATTAGTTCTTCATGCTGAAAGAGCAAAGCTGATCGAAGACGGCGCGCTTCCATCTCAGGATTATAGCCAATATGGTACTGATATAAAGCCCACTGTGGTCGAGATGTCAGACGAAAATAATTTGCAATTAATTTTATCATAATACCTGAAGAACCTAAAACGAGAGGTAAACATCGTAGTGGTTACGAAAGTTTTACCAGTTTATAGTATTTTAACAACTTTCATACACACACAGATTAGAGATCAGTTGTGTTCTGCAACTGTTCCAGTACAGTAAAACTTATAGAAAAATCTCACATATGCATAGCATTATCATAAGCAGTCACCAGAGTTTTTTATAATTCCTTCATCTATCAGGAAAACTCCAACATCAAAGGAGGTAAGCATTACATCAGTAATCTGTCTCCTAAAGGATGAGTACCACATACTACAGAGATGAACTGCCATCAAAACACAAATGAACTCTTTCTTTACATGAACCGTAAACACAGAACAAGAACAAACAAGTATCAATCAGTATAGATATTCACATTCTCATTCATACAGGATAAGATGACATTTCTTTTGGTATTTAAAGATTAAAAAGTAAAAATACGCAGTGAGAACTAGCTCCAGGTCAGTTATTTAAAGTACTTTCCCCCAAGTTTCATTTCAATTTCTCTTAGACTGAAAACACAAATCTAACACAAAAAATGCTTTGCAGTCAATTCTGGATTATCCATTTTAATTTGATTATCCACTTTCGTTACCTGAAATACAACACCTCAGATGAAAACAAAAAATCCTACAACATGCAAAGCAGTTGGCAGTGCTAGGTTAATGGTTGGTCTTGATGATCTTAGAGGTCTTTTCCAACCTAAATGATTCTACATACATTGTACCAGAAAACTGTACAAAGTTATAAAGAGAAAAATAAAAGGCCAGCAATACAGCTGCCTACGAAGTACAACAATCCACTACCTAGCATCACTGTAACTCTTGATAGAAAAAATCCAAATGAGAAAGAAAAGAGCTATGCTGCTTCCAGCCCAAAGTGACCTGAGCAAAACTGTATCCCACTATTCCCGGGCCTGTGACATGCTCGAGTTATCATTCAATTAAGCGCAAGTGGGCTACAGTTGCAGTTATACTGCTGATGTCTCACAGAGTCACTTGCTATATAAAACTATTATCAGCACAGAACCTGCACTGTTAAACATTAAAAAGGATTGTGTTCTAGCAAGCAGGTTGGACCACCATGACAGCTTCCTTCTACTTCTTTTTACATGACTTCATCTCAGGGAAAGAAGCTAATCACTTTCTATTTAAACTGTTTCTTCAGCTGTGTTTTTTTTCGGAGATCTTTACAGATTTGGCTAGGTCAATGTGTTACAAAACAGAACTTCTAGAAGCAAACCTATAGAGTCCTGCAGTAGAGTGCTGCTTGAAGAAGTGGACATCAGGAATACACAAGGATCATCACTTATGTCTAAATACTTGCAATTTAAAATGCTGTACAATCTCTGTCTGAAGCTCTTTGCCATCAGACAAGTCATCTCACTGTTCCTCTTCAGATATCAGAAACAACTCGTATCTTTTTCTATCACACAGAAAGGATTTTTTTTACTTTGCTTTCTAGGGGACATTAAAAGCAGAAATAAAGCAAAGCTATTTTTCAGTTCAACTTACTTATAGTTGTCCATAACCTAAATTGAACGTACCAGTTTTTGATTCTCGAACATGTTCTATTGCTTGCCGAGTATTTACTCCTAGGTCATGGAAATCCCGACGACGTCCACCCCTATCTGCTAAAGACAATTCCTGAAATCCTGCAGAAATCTGTAATCCTATTGTTGCGAAATTGGAGATAGGAGAAAAGTTACAACTGAGTTTTATAAATAAATCAGAATTAAATACAAACTGATTTTGAAAGCCAGTTCTATATAAAAGAGATAATGAAATGCTAAGTTTCAGATTTTGCTAAATCAGTAAACTCATCTTAAAATAACATCCAGGTAATACATCTTCTCTTCCCAAGATTTACAGATAACTAGTATGCAAACAGAACAGCTCATCAGATGAAAGTGATGAAAAAACATGGATTAATAAACCGTCTAAGTCAATCTCTTCTGCAAATACAGTGGAAAGATTGCTCCTTTCAACTCCAGCTGACACTGAAGTATGTTGTGATACACTGTGATGTGTTTCATTTCATTATTAACATGCAAGAAAAACAATGACTTATCTGAAAAAAAAATTACTATTGGTATTCATGCAGTTGACTGTGCCAACAGCTTTCTAATTTTATTTATTTATTTACTATTTTGATAGAGGAGATGGTATTCTGTTGAAGTTCTAGCACACTCCAGGTAGTTTTTGAAAGTCCTGGTTCAGTCACGCTGCACATTAGAATGATAACACTGTCATCACAAGGTAAACACTGTAAACTTTTCCAAATCTTAGTAACGAATCTCATTTTGAAAAGAAGAATTAGAAATGCTGTATAAATGCATGTATTAATTGCATTCTCTTCATAGCACTTTCTCCTGTTGGAAATGAACTTTTTTTTTCCCCTTTCTGACCTAGCTGCTTTGGAACACTCTGAGGGCCTCTCTGTCGTCCACGGCCACCAAATTCTTCTGATAGCGATGGAGGAAGACATGGCTGTTGAGGTTGCCGATGGCCAGACGGATGACTTGGCAAAGTCTGTTGAACCTGCAATAGTTGAGAACAACTTTTCCTACTAGTGCAACCAAAGAAAGGCACGCTTCTGAGAGTACAGAAAAACAAAGTCACTAACCAAGTTCAGAATACGCAAATACCTAAGTGTAACAGTTACATACTTAATACAGAAAAAAAAATTTAAATGTATCAGAGTTACTATTCTGTACTTCAAACCCTAAAACAATGGGGTTTGGGATATACATATATTTTTTTGTAAGTTAGTTCATTAACCAGCAGTAAACGTAAACCTTGTCTTTCTCTTTCCAGGCCCCACCCAAAAGCTCTGGACTATTCTCATTTTTAACACCTCCTCTGATAGTCCAAGCAAATGATTACTTATTTTATAAAAACGGCTCTTGCAACTTTACTGTTCAATGATTAAATAATATTAAAAAGTGTCATGCCTGGAAGAATACTTCAGAATAAACTGAACTAGCTAGAGTTCTTTTCCCCCTAAACGAACGCAAGTTTCCAGGGAAGAAATAGAGATTTATTCTATTTAGTGATTGCAACACATGACCTTTAGCCATGAACAATCCCACAATTCAGTTTCACGTTACATGTACTCAGATAATTGCACTCTGCCCCACAAGTGTGGTTAGTTCTTCACCCTGAGTTGAGTAATCAAGTTTAGTACCTGATTAAGCGCAAGCAAGCAACAGGCCAATATCAAGGATCATCATGAAACCTGAAAACCTGAGCTAGAGAGCTGAGTGGCTCTTGAACCACTGTCATACAACCTGCCAGCGCTCCACTCCTGGCATTCCTCCAGCCCTTCACTCTCAGAGCACTTGCTACATGTCTTATGGATTCCCATATGCATGTTCTGACACAGAACACAGCACTCCACAAGATCAGTAACTAGGCAAGCCTCTCTGTTTTTGTACTCTCCTCTTTATGGTCCTTCTATCCAGTCAGAACAGCTCATTTCAATTTGTGTCCACCATCTCTCATCTTCCCACCATGCACCACTACAAAGAGCCTAGCTCCATCTTCATGACAACCTCCTTGAAGGCCATAGTCTCCACCTTGGGAAGGACTTCCCAGGGACTGACAACCCCCCCCCCCATCCTCCTTCCTACCCCAGCAGCAAGAACAATCACAGGTTTCTCAGAAAGTTGGTAAGGAAAGGCAGGACTCTGACCTCCTTAAACCTCACTAACTGTTTTTGGTAAAAACATCAGCAATAACAACTTGGTGGTATTACGATACTTCTGTACCAGTCCAGCGTAAAAGTCAAATGGTATGGTTCATTTCTAAAACACGTGGCTACTTGTTACCGTCTTCCCCTGCCATCAGGATAGGTCACGTGCTCACTTGAGACACAAGTACATGCACAAGCCCTCATTTTCCAAACTTCTAGTATTAAACTCTCTCCTTCATTCTGCAACCTCCTATAAAAATGGCTTTGGAAACACTTCTGGAACTAATCTTCAGAGAGAAAGATACACTCAGTCTAAATAATAAGCTGGTGTCAGCTTTTTTTTTTTTTCCTATATAGGCTGACACTGTTCTTTTTCCAACCAGACTGCATCAACATTCATAGTCCAAGTTCATCCATAGTCACAGTTTCTTTTACTTTCCTCTTCCACAACATAATATGGACATCACCTCCTGACTTCTGCTATAAGTTCTGCTCAAGTCACAGAGTCCAAGTTTGAAGTAATCAGGTCTCAGGTTTATAAATTCTTTTCCAAGTTCAAGAGGTGCATCAATGCTACTGATAACGCAAGACACATTTTTCTATTTGAGAAACACGAGTATAAACTACCTGTTATTATGATTTAAACTCATCTGTCTGACACTGGTGAGAAATAGACCAGGAATAATCCTGCAGTCTAAACATATCTCAAATGAAAAATGATTAAAATTGACAAATTTGAGGAAACACTTTAAAAAATCTCCAGGTCTGTGGCAATGGCTGCAAATACAGAAGTATCAGCCATCTTCAAGTTTCATTTTGGACAGTGCATATATGCACAAAGCAAGCCCTAAACACAGAGGCAGAAAGTCCTTGATACTAAAAACAACAGCAACAGTTCAGAACTGCCAGACCCAGGCTCTGCCAAAACATACTTCAACACAGGCAGCCCAGTATTTCCTGCTTCTTTGCAGGATATCACAGTGGACAAAACATGCTATGAAAACATCTACCCATTTCCACTCATTCTATCTGGACAACTGTATTACAATAGAGTACTTGTTTATAATCACACACAATGTATAGTTACTATTAACTCCTTTTGATTAAATACATCTGACACAATATATACATACATACAATCATCTAAGGTATACATCTGATGTTAAAATAATAAGTAGGTGAGCTATGACATTCCAAACCACAGCTGTGCTAATTAAAGAGAACCAACTTACAGATGCAGCTCCTACAGAAGGAATTGCAGTCTCCTGTCCTGGAGGTCTTCCTCTTGCTCTGGCTCTAGCTCTTCCTGTCATTTTCGCTTTGAAGACAAAGCATCTACAGCATTAGTGTTCAATGTTCTGCTTCACCCATCTTTATTCCAATATATATTATGAGCAGCGCTATTGCATTTGCCCTTGTTTAATTTAAGGGTATATTTTACTGAACCAGTTTATTCACAAATTCCCCTGCTCTTGAATCTCCACACTAACACAGCCACAACAGCCAGCGTGGGTAAGCAACAGCTCCTCACAGTCAAGTGCCTAATTTGCACAGCCCACCAGACATTCTCAAGCCGTGAAGAAAGACAACTACATCAGAGAGCATGGCAGGGTACACAACCTCAACCAAGCTTAAGTCAGGACCCACTGACGTTAAGTTACACTTGCAACTCAATTCAGACTAATTCATTACGTTATCCTTGCAGCACGCACCAACTCTTTGCGCTTGGTCAGCTCCCTGATGACCCCAACCAGCCCCCAGACGCCTGTCCGCTCCTTCCACAGCAACCCTCCCTCCCAAAAGGGCTCAGCCCTAACGTCTCCGCCAGTCCCGGGCAGTTTCTGGAGCCAGAATCGGTGCCCAGAGGTGCCCCCGTCCCCGCCAGCCCAGCTAGGCCCTCGGCATTACCTCAGCCAGCCCCCAGGCCGCAAAGTGGCTCCACTCCCACCTCAGCAACGCACAACAGGCCGCCGTCTCCACGACGCCACACGCTTTCTCCCCGCTGGGCCCGGCTGCACCCTCGCGGCCGGCCCGCCCCTCAGGCCGAGCCCGCCGCGCGCAGCCGCACGCCTCCCAGGCAGCACGCGCAGGCGGCGCAAGGCGGGAACGCACGGCCTCCCCTGATTGGCTCCTGAGGCCCGAGCGCTGCCGAGGAGACCCGAAGGCGTCCGAAGCGGATCGGGTTTTCCCGCCTGCGCCCTCGGGCGGCGGCAGCCGGTGCCTTTCCCTTTCCCGTCACGGGGCTCCCCCGCGTCCCAGGACGATAAAGGAAACTGGCGTCGGGCATTTCCCCTCATAGCACCGACACGCTGCTCCCCGCGCGGTGAGGCCCGCGTGTGGAGCGATCCTGTCGGCTAGCTTCCCGCGGGCAACCCCGCCAGCTCTGGGAGCCTGTAGCGCGGGGCCTGTGGGAGCAGGGCCGGGCCCAGGCGCAGAAACGGGCCCCTCGGCTTGCCCCCTGCCAGCGTTCCTGCACTGGTGCCGTGCCCAACGGCAAAAGCGGGCTTTTGCGTGGTTTTTGTAACTTTTGTGAGGAAATTTTCCCGCTAAAAATTATTCCCTGCTCATCGCAGTTCTTGCTTGAAAAATAAATGTAAGTTAACCAGAAGGTGGAGCAATAAAACAAGAAATTAAACTTCTAAGTTGCTTCAGTGAAGGATTGCATTTGTCAGTAACATTTGCAAACATACTGTTAAAACTTCTTGCTCTGTTCCAGAGATGTACAGAATATAGACAAAAATAGACACAAATGGACTTAAATGTGCACTGCATAGAAACTGTTGGAAGGAATGACTGGACACAATCCAATTAAGCATCGACAATTCAAAACACATGAGCAATCATCCTTGCATTGAGCTATGTTCTTCAGCAGACTAGCAATCAAACAGGAAAAAAAAAATGCCTAAGTACCAAGACTGATTCAATTGCTATGATTGTTTCCAGAGAATCACAACCTCTATTTTACATACTTCGCAACAGAACTATCCAATCTTACGGCTTGGAAGTAAGTGGCTTTAAGTGGGAATTAACTCTATGCGAGCTTTTCTGCACTTCCGTAGAAAGACAGGATGCCTAGCCAGCGCCACGGCTCACATGCACATTTCTGTTGTTTCTAAGTGTGCCTTTACTTAAGGTTTAGGTGACTGCGATGCATCTGGAGACACTGACATCAAGGGACAAGAGATAACATTGTCTAATTAGAACCTTAACTTCATAAAAGACCAGTCCGATCATGAGGTCATTCACAATTTTTCAGCTACCTGCAGTGAACAGAGGTTGTTTTCCTTTATTCTCTGTTATTCCAGGTGGAAAAGGAGTGGCAGTATTAACATAAGTAATAAAAATATCTCCTTTTGTGTGATCTGGACTGTCAGTTTGTCTCCGAAACCAGTTCTCTTGTGCTTCTAATTGCTGTCAGCATAACAGCCTACTCAGGAAGCCAGATTCTATTTTAGAAATTAAAAATAAAAGCTTTCAAACTATGGAAGTGTGGATATTGCTGCTTAAAGATAGTTGAAGTACTTTCAGCATGTAATTTTTATTACTCAAATATAAATCTGGATAAATATTTAACAAACTCAACACATACGCTTAGATGAGGCATGTTCACTGCTTCTGAGAGCGCTGATTACTGCTTGCCATGGGCTTTTTACCCACAGAGGGAACTTTTCATTGCTCGGTAGCCTGCAGAACTCTCCAGTGGGTCAGAGGGTTGAAGCTGCAGAAACACAATATGCAGATTTTCTTAGCTCAACAGTATTTAAAGATAAACAGAATATAAAGATGTTGTCAAAGTCGTTTACATTATGTAAATTGTGAGAAAGCAGAATGTGTGCGTTGGAAATACTTGCATTTGTTTATTCATTTAAAATATCCGCCATACTTAATGTTTATTTTTTTAATGCCAGATTCCTTCCATTTCACTGCATAACTTAATTACATTTAGCTGGGAGTTGCTAAAAGTACTTAATCACATTGGCTACCTACAGCAACGCCTTATAAAATGAAATTGAAAATAAACATCCACAATAAGCACCCTAGTTTTTATATGTGGGTTGTCAGACAGTTAATTAGTACTTCATGAAAGATAGGTTACAATTTGCTTTTCACAGTCTTTCAGACCTTTTTTTTTTTTTTTTTAAATACAATTCAACCCAAATCCAATTTAAAACTGTCTCTACAGGTAGGCAGTGTATTTTCACAGTCACAGGAAAGGTGGAAATGGCAATGCACCAGTTGTAACAGGTGCATCATGTCCGTAGTCCTGGCTGGTTTTTAGTGGTAACGCAGAGAAAAACGAGATTTTGAAAATGGTAGCTGTTTGCATTTTATTTTTTCTGTGTTGCCAAAAAATCTACCAAATGCTGGAGTTCAACACATTGAAATATCACATATGAAACAATTTTTTCACAGCTACTTGGCTTGCGCTTTGCTTTGATGTTTGCTTTACCCATGATGCAATTGTTTTGCCTCCTGTCTCCTGTTGCTACAATAAGCCATTTCCCATACATGTCATCTCCAAAGGGGAAAAGACCGCATGGAAACAGAACAAAGAAAACAGAACAAAAGAAAATCGGGGATTTTTCCAGAGGCCCATTTGATGTACAAGTATAAACAGGAAAAAGATGCCTGAGGAGGTAGGAGCCAGCAACTGTACTAGCAGACAGCTGTTAACTGGTGTAGTTAGCAGCACTTTGGGATCCAGAACGGTAAATAAATAAATGATTTGAATGCACACAGCGAAGAAAATTCTCACTTCAGTACCTTTAGCAGAAGGTTTAACCGAATTGTAAACTCCTAGCAGTATAAGTTGAATGTCTTACCTTCATGTTCCTTTTGTAACACCAAGTTCAGGTATCAATAGCTCTTTTGGTTCTAGCCCCAGAAAAGACAATACCTCAAGAGATTAGAATAAAAAGTATTGTCTGCTGTGATGAAGCAAGAAGAAATAAGGAACAGCTCACAACAGAACGCAGCAACTCACACACGTGGCTAGATTTTCAAAAGCCTACATGTTGGACCTGGATCTTTTTAAATATTTTGTAAAAAATTTCAAATGGGAATTGCTCAAAAATAAACTTTAAGTTCCTGTGGTAGCTATCAAGTACTCATGAATCTCAACCACAATGTTTCCACATTCTTAATTTTTTTTTTTTTATATAAAGTTGGACAAGCAAGGTTTTAAAAACTGACTTACTAACTGAAATAATATCTCGTGTTAAAAATCTTGCTTCTTCTCAACGCAAGTTCTTAACATCACACTTAATTTACTATAATTATGCTTGGGATAGAGGAGCTGATCTGCCTACACAGTGGAGCCTGGTTTTCATGCAACCTTGGGTGGAGTATGGGGGACTGGGAAACTGTTATTTACATACCAAAACAGAAAGCAAAAGGCTTGTTATGGAAAAAAATTTGCTACTAAGGAGATAATACCCAACTAACTACATAACAAATATAACGCAAGCATTTTCTCTCGGGAAGGGGGAAAATACATTTTTCAACTTTATATTTCCTCTGTAGTTCTCTAGGCTATTTTTTTAATCCCTAATTTCTGTTTTTCCTTTTGTCTGAGCCTTTATTCTCTGTAACTCTTCTCCTAAAACATTGTTTTACTCACTCTGTTCTCAGAATCTGTGTAGGACTCTCTCCTGCTCCCCTTGACAACAATGTGTTTTGCTTCAACAGAAGCAAACAGTTTTTCCGTTTCATGTGCTCCCTGTTTACCAGGGTATCTAATCACCACAGTTATCACCACTGCTCTTTCCAAGTCCTGTTTTGTCAGACAGTGCCACAAGCCCTCTTTTCCTGAAAAGAAAATGGCTTCTTATTTATGAACCATCATATCCCTGCCAAAATGTCCCATGCTGTATCAGCTTAACTCTATTTTCTGTTAACTTCTGCCCGTTACAAATTCACATTGGTCCTAGCTGACGTTTAGTGTGTATCCAATTCCTGAGCAAAGTGAGCAAGAAGTAATTTGACGTAAGTTCTGAATAAACAGTCACAGTGAATGGAGAGGTCACGTTAAATAGACAGAAACAGGACCTATTATAAAATTTGTAAAACTTCCTGTATAAATAAGTATGAAATTTTGTAAGATGTGGTATTGTCCTTTTTTATCTACTTTTTTAAGTAATACAAGGAGATGGAGTATTCGTGTATGGAGTACATTAGAATAGAATGGAAAGAGTCTTTTTAGTCAGGTATTATACAATAAAAGTATTGTATTCATCCACAGAGTAATGGTACATATTTCAGGAGACAGACTAGCAAGAGTTCTCAAGTTTAGTTAGATTGATTTCAGCTCATTTAGCAAGCAGGTTTGATCTAATTGTCTTTTTATGGCTCTGAACATTCCTGAATTATGCAGAGAATTTGGGTTATGTGATTTAGTGTTGGATTAAAAAATGTCACAGCTTAACTTTCTTTAAAATAGTGTAGAACTTTGTTCACAGTCAACGAAGTTCATTATTTTTTTGTTCAAAGCCCAGCTGCAGGCCTGGAGCATTTCTCATAAATATCAGGAAGTACCCGAAGCCACAGTCAGGATTAAAGAGTTGATCTGAACCTTAGATCTCAGCTTTAAAGCTGTAATGTACAGTGAATTTGGTTTCATGGTAAAGGAAATGGTAATTGCTGAAGTATGTTTTCTTAAGTTGCAAAATCATTTTTGAAATGTTTTCATTGAAACCTCTGTCAGCGCTGTGCATGAGAATGAGTGGACTTGCAGCACAGTGTTTTCGCAGGACGACAGCACTGAATTTGTGCATTGGTGTCACTGATACAGAGACAGAAGACAGCATTTCTACTCCTTTGTGCACAACATTGTTACTGAAATTATCAGATCCACAGTCACAATCTACAGGACTATCCAAGCAAGTGAAGTAGCCGTTTCGGTATGCTATTCCAAGAATTCTTCTGGAAGATTGGTTAAGTTCTTGGTTATCTGGCAGATACACTCTCACACGAATGAAGAACGCAAATCCACAAGTGATATCCTTAGTTACAAAAGTGCAGAGTAAATTCCTCAGTATAGTAGTAAGGTGTTAGGAAAAGCACTTTGCTTCTCACTCCACACAAATACAGAGTCTGGTCTGCAGGGCTGAAAATAATGGAAGAGCACAATTAAGTATCAAACAGGTTTCTACATGTCTTCTACACCTGGGTAGCTGCATCAACCAAACCACACACCCTGTACTCTGTTTCCGTAGCAGTTTAACCTGAAGATTTTATTGCATGGAGGCGACTGTCTTTGTTGCATTTACATGGAAAACGATATGAACATTTGGTGCTCCTTGACCTTTTTCAAAGAATGTTGCATTTAAACATGTGCCCCTTTTGACAAGTGGAAGTATTTACTCATATTCTATTGCTTTGCTATTGTAAGCGATCCAGAGAAAATATAGTTCTTGAGACTGACTACTGCTCTTGAAAACTTGGCTTTCATAGGTGCATTCTGTGTATATGGGAAAGATATACTTCATATAGCATTTGCACAAAAGGGAACCATAGGCAAAAGTGTTATTATCTGCAGTCTACATTCTACAGTCTAAAGCAAAGACATTCAGAGTTTTAGTGAATCTATCACAGGCTACTTATAAAGGCAACAGGTGTTAGTTAGGGTGCTTGTAAATTCAGTGCTGCACTGATATCAGAACATGGATGGACATTTATGCATCTACTGACCTCCCCTTAATTCTGTGGGATCCGTATAGATGGATGATCCTGGCCAGTAGTTGCAGACTTTCTTCAAGGTGTCATAGTTTTTAGAAACTTTACTAGGTTACATAAAAGACGTTAATAGGAGTTTCATATCTCTTCCTCCTATATTTGATTGTCAAAATCTGGTGTCACTTTTGTCGTCTTGTATTGCACCCTTGCTAAGACAGCATGAATACTTTAGTAGTGTCTTAGCACTTAAATTCACTCCAGATGCAGTCCAGTAAGTGCCTTGGAAATTAAATCTATTGCTCCGTATTTAAGGCTGCTACTTTATATTAGTGAACAGCAAAATAATGAAGACTTAATCTTAATTTTAAACCTTTTCCTTAAATCTTATTTTAGCATCTCTCATTTAGAATTAATCAATCACGATGATCTGATACATAATACAGTAAGCTAAGATTACTAGGGCTCAATCTCTACTGCTACCTATTTAAAAGAAGCACATTTGTCACTATGGAAAGATACTTCTCCTACATATAAAATGAATTAAAAATGAGCACCACATAATAAAGTGATGCAGAGATTGCATGAGAAAGAAAAATGAGTGTGTTGTTTTATTATGAAATGTTTCAAGCTAGAACTTCCTCTCGGGGCACACGAGCGAAACAACCTCCTAAGCCAGGGCTGTTACGGAGCTGGGAACACAAAGTAAGAACGCACATCAACAGAGGCTGCACTGGTGTGCTGATCCCTCTGCAGGAATGCCAGCTGATTTCCGTGATGGTTGAGAATGTAACAGTGATTAGAAGAACGAGGAAGAGTCGGAATGGCTTTTCTTAGATGATTCCAAAGCATGGACATAACCTCAGATACCAAAGATGCATTTCAGATCACGATCTGAATTAGTTCCTTACCACTTACTGTATCGCTAGTTTTGTTTTCATATTAGCGCAGTCTTTCATTTGTGTGCTTGAATTACTGACACAGATGTCAATAACAGGGGGACTAGCAAGAGCTGTTATCTGGACTCTGATGGGAAACAATTCTCACAACTGAATTAATTTTGCTGTAGCTAGTACGAGCAAATGATTTTAAATTTCCCTACCTAAACTGCTGGGTCATTTTGGCAAGCAATAGCAGGCAGGGCTTTGTCTAGTGGGACACTGGCAGGCTTCTGCAGAGCTCCTAAGGTATTCTAAGCACTCCACAAATAAACACATGGATTCTAATTACCTAAATGGCTTGTGTGACAAACTTTCTGTGGGGGTGAAGGGAGAGCAGATGGACTTTTTGCGTGTGCTTATAGTATATAATAAAGAATTTGAATACAAAACTGTGATACTGGAATCTCTTCCTTAGATGCTGCCTATTCCTGAAGGTGCCTAATTTCATGTGCACTGAACTTTTTGAATATAAATTTCCCCAGGCACTCCAAGTTACTCTTTAGTACTTTCCCAGCACAAAACTGCCTTGACAAAACTTACCAGATTCTTTGCACCAAAGGCAGTTCAGGAGAAAACAAGACTCTCCAAGTTAGAAGCTCTCACTCTGTGGATTACGTCCGTGACAATATGGGGAAGGTACTGAAAGGCCAGTAAGAAAGACAGAAACCAAGAATGAGCAGCGGGCAGGAGTAAACAGCCGTCACTGTCAGAACATCCACCTACTGACAATCTAATTTCTCTGTGCTCTCAAATTCAGCCTAAGCAAAGGTATGTGGGCTGCGTGAATTATTCCCACAGGGCAACCTAACCTCAGCCATTCTTCATCTTGGGCATCTTTCAAGCATGCAGTGGCTTATTTGCATGAATTACCTGTGAACTGCATGCACAATGAGTCCAGTCAAGAAATGAGAAAGGAAGAGAGAAGAGGAGTCATAAGCATCATGCATCCCCATGAAAAATCCACCTGCCTTGTATGATCAAAAAGATGGACACCACTGTTTGAAGACGAGCCGGGGGGCGTTCAGCTAGAGAGAGGGTTTGAGGTGGAGTCGAAGTGGATGACAGTGCACTCTGCAGCCCTGAATATAATTCATGGTGGAAAGCAGGACTGTAGCCTCCTCCATGGCATGTGCTACTGCACGCACTTCAGGCAATGTGATGGGGGAATTACTGTTATTCTGCAGCACTTTCCTTACTGAATCAAGCCTGCATCCATCTTTATAAATGTGAAGAAAGGGACAGAGGGATTCAAGTCCAGAATGCAAATGTTAGGCTGGCTCAATGTGCTGGCTATTCAGGACTCCTCCTGAGTCCTATTTATTGTGCAAGGGAACTCAGGCCAACAGCCAGGCATCTTTATTTCATTGAGTCGCTAGATGCTAAACTCAGGTGCAAAGTTTGAAATCCTTCTGTAGTTTCCATTGGATCTGTAAACTGCTTGAAGTAGGTCTTTTCAATGACACAAGAATTACATAGTGACCAAATCTGCAGGACCTTCCCTGAGATGGTCTGGGAACCTCTGTAACCAGCTGTGAAGGTGTTGGGAGTGCACAAATCCCTGCGTGCCAGCACACAGTGAGAGCACAGACAGTGTTATGCTATTTCTTACGTGTTATGTACACACAGACAGGCAACAGTCAGCTCCCAAAAATGTAGGCCAGAAATGCCCTCTACATTCAGACTTGTGTCAAGGGAAACATCCAGAACACTGCAAGATGTTTTGAAAACAGGTTCTGTTTCACATTGCTTTGTTCTGTTTTTCTCATTCTCAAACATACATTTAACTGCTGCCTGACACTGCACTATGGAAAGGAGACTGGCAGACACTATAAAAACACACTGAAGTCTTCCAGCCTCCCAGTAAGACAAAAAGCACCAGCTTCCAACCTGTAGAAGTCTTAAGTACATTTTTAAGTGAATTTTTTAGAAGGACACAAAATTATTCTAAACTGTTAAGAGTTTTTAAAATAGTTCCCACTAAACCCAGGTTTATGGCCTTATAGTGACAAAAAAGACATCTGGTTGGTACAGAGGAAGAAATACAAATCAGTCCTTATATCAAAGTATAGAAATCTTTGAGCCATTTGTAGTTTTTCTATCCTGTTAGTGGCAGAGAGTGAAGGATAGAGCAGTGATGCTAGAAGATTGATCAGCACTAATTTGAAATGAAATACAAAACTAATTTTTAAGATTTATCCTTTAAATCATGCTGATCAGTGAATCACAAGAGACCATCCCAATTTTCTCCTGCTTAAATATATCACCTAAGAATAAAAGTTACCCGCTTCTAACCTCACAGTCATTTTCAGTGCAGTTTAATGAAATCTGCCCAACTTCCCCATATCTTTCTGATGAGATAGCCAGAAATTAATGCAATACTTCAAGAAGAGATGAAAAGATGAAGTCAAGACTTCCCCTTACTTAATGCAGATTATTATGTTAAATACAATCCTACATTCTGTGGATTTTTCTTTTTTTTTTTTTGCAAACTATTATATTGGGTATTTGTATTTAACTGCTAACACCCATCTTTGCCAGTTGCTTGGTTCCCTGGATATCCCTGACCCAATCAATGAATCTCATTAGTGCATTTACCCCTGTTTCAGCCAAAGACGCCTAGTGACACTAGTCTTAACTACTGTCCTTGTGACAACTCCCTAATCAAAGTCTGTTATTTGCATTTTTTTAGCCTGTGATTTCCTTTTTTCTATCTGTCTCACTTCTCTGAAAGACTCTACAAACAAAAGTTATTTTAAGCAAAATTTGTACAGAAAGGCTGCTTTTTCTGAAACAAAGAGGATCGATCTTGCCTTGGACCTGTCAGCAATAGTCAGCATGGAAAATGAGAAACAAACTTGTTCGTTACTTGGCCTACATCAACTGTTGTTATTAAATTCAGGACTTCCACACTGCAGATTTGCTCTACTCAGACTGTGTTGTTATTTCATCATTGCCACTACTAACCTTTTAATTTCCACAGATTTCATCTCTAAGTATTTTAATTAAACAGAAATAATGACCTAGTGAATTCATTTGATAGCACCTCCTGAACTAAATGCAAGTTGGGTGATGCTAAAACTGCATACTCTGTGCATTTTAGATAGAAACCATGAGCAAAATTTCATTGCTACTGTTCAGGGAAGTAGGAAAAAAAATAAAAAAAAGAACATATACACAGATTCACTTCCAGTTTTCCTTTCCCTTTGGCTTCCTTCATACTCTTCTTTTCACTGGAAAGATTGTCTGGACCATTGCTTTTGGGCCAGATAACTACCTACATGCAACGTAGATAATTAGAGCTGTAGTTAAGTTTTTCCTTAAATTTATGTTTAGCAGATTCCTTATGATAGCTATATTGATGTTGCCTGACAACCTGTTTTATTATAGCCTAAACAAATGCTAACCCTTTATTTAATTAAGAAGATATATAGATTAAGGCAGATGCAATGTCTTTTCATAACAAAGGACCTGCCCAGTGTTTTTTGGAAGCAGACAAAAAACAAGACATGTCACATTTCAGCCAAATAAAAAAATGCAAGTAGGGCATTAGACCAATGCTTTTGTATTGTGCATTTCAAAGTTTGCACCCAGTGGGTGGGGCAAAAATAAATCAGGGCCTCCTACGGTGAAAATGTATTTGGGATTCAAGTATCTAGAATCTGACCCTATCTTCTGCTCCCTGGGATTGTCAGCTGCTTCAGGGGTCGTCTGATATATACCTCCTTTTCTCACTTCTGAGAATTTTTAGCTTAGAGTGTGTTTGAAAACACTTCAGAAAAAGGGTGGAAAACACAGAGTGCCTTCTTTGAAATACACTCCTTTGTTAAATTCCTTTCCCAAGGGTAAAGAGACTCTCAAACACCTGAGGGCAACAAATGACTCTATTCAACGCTCTCACAAATGACCTAATAAACTCCCAAAGGGTTACAATAGCTTATTTGTCATCATTTCTTGTCAGCTATTTATAGCACCAATGTAAATTGAAGCAAAACAATAAATACCTGAGTTATTTTCTTTATTTTGAAGATTCTTTAAAGACCAAATGGTGCTTTACAATTTGAAAAACCACAATAATTAATTTTGCAATTTAATTTAGATCATTCTCACACATTTTGTGTTAAACAAAGTTTATATCTACCTACACACAAAACATCTGTCACCATTTCACTCGCTTCCTTTGGAATATTTGCAGACAATGATTTTATAAAATTTTATTTTGGTTAACTTCTAAAATGTTGAATAATAGCCTGATGGACCATGTTACAAATGCTCCTGCTGAATGGATTTCCACTTAGACTTAAGTGAAAAAGCATGGTGATCAATAGAGCAGTAAAGATCTTGATCTCAGTAACATTAATTTGAAGACGTAATAACTCCATTGTAATTAAAATCTGTTCTGGATTGAATTCTGATCCACAATGCTATCCATTGCATTGCTCTCATGATGACAAGAGGTTGTAAAGCTGTCCTGACAGAGGAGGTGAAAGATGTACCCATTTGTGTTGTTAAACCATGGCGTAAGTTAAGAGTAGAAGACACTTACCTGAGGCAGTCTGATGTGGTTTTCATGAGCCAAGTTAAGACACTGGATAGTTTGGCACTGCCAGTTGCACACTGATTCTAAAATGTACATCGCATAAGCATCAGCATAGCAAGTGTTTTATGCGTGCAGTATCCTTCACACCCAATGTGACTTTCACCTAGTTGCAACATGGGATAAGTTGTTGATCAAGTTCAACAGTGAACACCCTGCCAAGGAAGATAATTTGTAGATATTTTGAAGAACTATTTTTACGACACATCAAGCAGGTTTTATTTATTCAGTAAAATAAAAAATTAAAGAGATGAGAAATGTACTGTTTCATAAATATGCTGAAGTGCTGCCCATTATTATTTTGGTCCTAAATATAGAGATAATATGAATTTCAAGGCTACAACTATTATTCTGATTTCTATAGTCTGAAGTGGCGAAATAGCTCAAGGAAAGACTGGCCAGCTTTGAGCACCTTGAATTAGCTCCAATTTACATTAAGGATCCAGTATGGATACACAGGGCCTCTGGGGTGAGGAGGAGATGAAGGTCGCAGCAAGAGAGGCTAAGATCTGCTATCAGACTACTGACCTTATAAGGAGAAGCTGTATTCAATCTGACCGTGCTGGAAGTGAGAGAAAAATAATGCAAGTTCTCCGGATAAATTAAAAAAATAGAGAGAGATAAATAAGCACAAAATTTTTAAAGACATTAATTTACATTACTAAATGAAAGCCACCTTCAGTTACGCATGTTCTCGCGTATATGTTCTCACTCTACCTTTAGGCCAAACCAGGACAACCTCTCTGTTCACTAAATTCCTTTTACATAATTAAGTTCGGGAATCTGAATGGAAAGCAATGTAAAACTTAATAGTGACAAATCAGCATTACCCTAAACAAAATGATAAGACTCAGAGCTATCTGTCTATCAAATATAGATGTACTATCACATATATTTGATATTTCACTATATTTATCCCATTAAGCAGAAGATGGCTTCACTGACTTGAATTGAGTTGGGCGGATACCTGTTACATGAGTCTAGATCAAATGGCTTTACTACTATCAGTAATATTTTGTAAGTCATACTTCTGAAGTATCACCATGCCTTTAGACATAAATGAAGAAAATGACTGTGGGTTACTTGGGTTTTCTTTTGGTGTCTCTTTTGTTGCAATTTATTTGTTCAAATCAATTCAAGTCAGTGGCTTGCAAATCAGCACAAGAGCTGTGCCAATTTACACTGTCCTGCTGAAGTGGCCCTATGAAATCTGGCCACATTTTTTAAAGTGTATTCTCTGATTTCTCTCTAGAGTATTTTATGTGGACTGCATCATTTGTAATGCAGCACAGTATGTAAAATATGTCTCTCCATCTCTTGCAACATCCTTTGACTTATCAGCTTCATTGTCACCACCACCTTCCTGATATACTTCTTTTGATGTCTGTGATAAAAACACCCATCTCCTGACTGCTGGAGTCAAATGCCTTGGTTACAAGTTTTGCTGGTCCATATACATACATATGTATATGTATGTATTTACATTTTCGTGGTTATTGCATGAATTTAGCTTGGGAAAAAGAAGAAAGAGAATTCACATGAGGCAGTTCTGAAAGACACTCAGATACTGATGTGGTCGTGGCTGCAGTGGACATAAAATTGAGAAGAGTAAGGAAGATTTAAAGGACTGTCAAAGGAAACATTCATATGCCTAAAACAAGTTTTAGAGTGATTTAGGCACTAAAATCCTGAACTTCAATCTGCATAACTTCTTTGGCATATATCTAACCCTAGATAGGGCTAAAATCATTCTTTGACCACTTAGTTTCCAGTTCTGTCTTCTGGACATACGCGGTTGAGCAGCTGGGTACAACTCCTGCTGGAGAGCTTGTAGAATCCAGGACCTAGCCAGAGTACCAGTAAGTACCAATTTCTGAAGGAGGAGGCTATATCAATAGCACTGCGCTTTGCACAATGTGCAGTGGCTGTAGCCATTCATATTTTAAAATAACAGGTCTGAGTTTTACATGCAGTGATTTCATGGTGAGAGAATTCAGCCAGGAGGTATAGGTTCAAAACCGAAAAAAAGGTAACCAAGAGAGCAAATGCATCATTAGTTTATATTCACTAGGAAGGGGCAGCTGTGGGTGCCCAGGTGGGTTCACAGAAGTTCTTGTTTTCAAAGTCTGCATGTTGCTGTGCTGTGTCTCTTACTCTTACCTTCTGAACAGATTAAAGATGTCCCAAAGGAGAAACAGAATTCACTAGAAGTACCAAAGAAGATACATCTTTTTTCCTGAGGTATCAGGGATGAGAGCTGGAGACAAAAGGAAAAAAAAGGCTGATGGTAGCTATTGATTTTAAGATGAATTAATGATTGTAAGCATTGCACCAAACCATCCTCTGTCACACTTACTGTGTGATTCATCTCACCCAGTCTCTGCTATCTAAAAGTTAGGAGTTTGATCTGAACTAGTTATCTGGACTCCATCAGTCTATATACTGTACACTGTATCTAGAGGATATTCTTTCCCATCATAAGTACTGATAGGATGGTAATGTTCTGCAGGTGCTGGTTTCTTTCTATCAGCAGTAGATACTTCTAAACTATTATCAAGGTTCATGCCTGTTTTAGATGGCTAAAGCAAAAAGAAAGTAATTGGGCCTTTTTGTAGCCATTATAACTTTGTGTCTAGTCACTATGTTCAAGGAAGGATCAATGCCTTTAGGCAGCTGGAGACAAAGGAGCAAAGGAAAATATACATGCACACAAGTAAATGTCTGGAAAAACTTCAGGTTGCAATTGTATTCCTGTATCCGTAATGGCTTACAGAGCTGAGAGACCCCAGGTTTGTAGGGATCTCATCTTTTGTGCGATTGGATGACACAGAAGTGGACTAGATTTTAGGCACACAAAATTGTCTGCTATTTACTTTTGTTCTGCAGAGGGAAAACTCCCTTTTCATTGGTTCTGAAGCATTATCACCATAGGTATGATTAATAACAACAATAAGATATTACAAACACACACAGGTAGCTAATACCAAGTAACAATTTTGTAAAAACCTGGTCAGAGCTGAATTAGACTTAGTACTCAAAATGCTGGCAGCAATGATAATAAATGTTGAAATACTGTTAACAGAGACACATCCTAACATATGTCCTCTACATCTTTTCTAACTTAATATATGATAAACGAAACATCAGTGAGATGTAAGGGAAAAAAAAAAAGCGAGATGCTGTAATATAGCCCTAATATAATGATAAAACCAAGTGCTCTCTGAGTCTTGGTTTACATATTTAAATGATCTTTGCCTTAAACAATGGTTGTAACTAGACAGACATATGGTAAATACGTCCCGATCCATTATGTGCTATTCAGACCAGGAAAGCTGGCTGGAGAGGGGGAGGTTTGGTATTAAAAGTGATCTGGTGTTATGTACACTCAAGTAACCCCTTCAGGGGGGAGGGGGGGGGCGAGAAAAAAAAAGAAAAACTTTGTGAAAAGGGAAAAAAATCTTAAAAAGCAAAGCTGAACACTTTGCTGCTGTGCAGTGAAAGTGAGAAACGGTCCCCCCTGCCGGGGAAGTTGATGAATAATCCGTAGATCTCAAGCTGAGCCTTGGGCTCAGAGCGGCTGGTATCCCATACTAACACTAATCAACCAGTATGAAACATCCATTTTAAACGCAAATGAGGGGGGCCTTTTCAAAGGAGACCCAAAGAGGGGAGGGAGGGGGAGTTCAAAGCTCAAAATGGTTCTTTCTTTCTCTCTCTCTCTCCCTCTCTCTCTTTCTAAAAGAAGACAGAAATATGGTTGGTTATTATCTAAGTTATTGCTACAAAGAATTTTGAAATTAAAAGATAAGCTTTCAGAGGAAGCTCAGTAATTTTCATAAAGAAGGACTTAAAACAGATGTGCCCTCTTTAATCGGGGTGTGCTTGAAAAAATATAAATGCATTTTTAACATAGCAGGGGGAAAAATCATATGGTTACACATTTGTCTCCTGGGCAAAAATAATTTAAAAAAAAGTCTCACTGCATTAAGTATCTCACCAATAGCCACCACTAGAACTTTCTTATCTTGCAAAAAGTGGGGTAAATGATTAGCCAGTGTTTAGAAGCAGAAAAAAACATCTTGTTTGTTTTCTTTTTCCTTTTTTCACTCTGGCTTTTTCCTATTCAAATAACCAGTAATGGGAATTAACATCTTCATCAGGGTCAGTACGTGACTGCTAATAAAACTGTAATATTTACTGATAGTTTATTGGTTGTTTTTCTTCTCAGTTAACTTTTTCTTATAATTTCTGTGTCCAGTAACAAGCTGTACCTAATAAATTCTCTATCAAAAAGGTGCCACTGATACCAAAGAATGTTTTCTTTAATAATGGTTAGGAACTGAAGTGTTAATGATTCAATGTTTTCTAAATGCTCTTCCTAAATACTACTAGCTTTGACTGAGCTATTTTTGCCTTATTTTCCTAAGACCATGCTGGAAGGATACATTTTCTGCAGGAAATTATTGTTAGAATATGGAAGAGAGGGGAGCTAATTTGATTTTCTGGAATAAAGTAACACAACAATCTTCATAACAATCCTTTCCCCAAGAAAACTGCAAGTCCTGACTAGCTGCTCAACTACAGCTTATAACAAGCCTGACAGCTGCCACAGGAAGGTTTTTGCACAGAACATCACTGATGCGTTTTGTTAAGTACACAAAGAGCTAAAAATCCTGCAGCATTAAACTTGTGTGTACCTTCTGGCCAGAGCAGCAAGAAGTGGTAACATCTTCCTTTTGAAGAATGCCTCTTGAAGAAGGCATTCTTCTTTCTGAGAACCCTCCCTTACCACCTCCCAGCCAGGGCTTTCACAGACCAGAGCAAATCACCCGCTGGTGTCAGAGGGAACAGCAGCTCATACATCTGTGCTTTCTCGTCGTTGCTATCTAGATTGGTACAGGCCACACGAGGGATGTCTAGAAAGATCTGCTCATGTATGGTGGCCGGGGGACACATGGCTCTGTCCTTGCACAAAATCACCTGGAGCCGGGCAGGTGCTGGCACAGCCCACGCAATGTTACCACCCAGTGCCAACAAACCCTCACTCCTACTAGGTCCCTTCACCCCGAAAATAACTTTGGCACAGCAAGCTTTTCTGGCAGGCACTGAACTGGCATTGCTACCTAGATCCAGATCCTTTGAAGAAGAAGTATGTCAGGATAGGAAGGTCGTTCTTCATTAGTTATTAGACCCAACAGAAATTTCTTGCCCTTCCAAGTATCACAGGAGTCTACAGAGAGTGTCTGAAAGATGATAGGATGGTAAAACACCTTTCAAACAGCACCAAGACAGGCAAGTCAGATGGCTGTTGTATTTCCCCTTGGGCAAACACAAATCTGAGCCCTCTGCCTACACATATGCTCCCAACAACCTTTGCAGCTGTCTTATTATTTGCTTTTTAGCAAGCTGCTAAATTATGTTAGTTGTTTACTGCTCCAAAGGTCCACTGTGGTGGCTGGGGACCACAGCAGTACTCACTGCTTCTTTCTCCTTGTCCTATGCTCTCTGTGACTTGTGTGAGAGGGAAGGGAGCTGGAGCCACTAGAGCAGGGGTGCACCGCAGGGTGGTTCCGGGAAGGGAGACTTCCCAGCAGGGCAGTGAAGCTGTTTGGTTCTTCCAAAACAATGCAAGGCATGCTCGTAGCTGGTTGAAAGGTCTGGTCCTCTTTAAAATACATACATTTAGCAGTGCAGTAACATAGGTTCAGATGTTGCTGTGCACAGCTATACTCTGGAACCTGATACTGCAAATCTGATGGCTGTAAATACGCCATGAATTTTGAAGGGAGTTGTCTAGCTATAAGGAATGCGGTCCTTCCATTACCAGTTATGTCAGCTGACAGCTGTACTCACAACTAAGCCACAGAACAATAAAACAGCACCTGATTATTACAGGGAGTCAGGCACAGTAGGAGACCTGCTTTGACATTTGCCCATTTATGACTTAAATATTATGGCCACCCAGCCGTGGGAGGAAAGCAATACAACCTCTTAACATAAAAAGCACCTATTATCTAGTTTTCCTTTTGTATAAGCAAAATTATGTTCTTGATATACACTACAGCTCTTTTAATGAAAAAGTCACAGGAAAGAAATTTGCTGAAGAAAAATGAGATTCCAAATGCAGTTGTTTCTGTCCTCAGTGTATAGAAGTCACAGGCTTGAGGTACAGCAGTAGCCTCAAGAACTGTGTTCACTTTTCTGTAAACAAGAATACTATGGTTTGGAATTCTTACTTTAATCTAGTAGTGGCATAGTTTTAACATAACAGATATATAATGTTCCTTCTGCTCCTTTCTTTCAGTATTCCAGAACCCACTTTCAAGGCTGAATAATGACTTCTAATCTCTGTACTAACACTTCACATGTTTACACAAAAGCAGCTGCTTCCCATAAATTGCTTGTGGTCATGAAGTCAGTTGTCTTTATGCCCTGTATTAGACTACATCCATGACCAGTAGCCTAAGAATGTGCCGAAAGAAAAAAGTCCTCAACATAAATAGCAAGTCGTTGGCCATGATCAACCTTTGGGTAAGTCAGGCAAAGAAGGGGACAAAAACTAGAGTGCCCACAAAATGGATTGTTGTCACCTCTCAAACCACTGGTTCTCTATCCTGGTCTGTAGTAAACTACATTCTATCATTCTTTAATAATAACATTTTCAATATTTTAGAATGCTTTGAAAGGATGATGATAAATGGAAGCCCACTGGTTTTTGGTTCTGTTTTTGATTCAGGATTATTCCAAGTGGTTCTTTGACCTTTATACAATACGTCACTCAATACTTTGCCTACCTGATGAAACTTGGCTGCGACATTACTGCTATTACAATGGTACCTATTCAGTATAGATACAGTATGTCAATCAAGAATGATTTAGAACTACATGCAGGATCTTAAAGGAGTGTTGTTGATGTACGTCTATATTGAGGATTATAATGACATAACGTCCTCATTTTAGTTATGCAAATTTCTCTCATAGAGACAGGAGTTTACTAAGCTTTGCACTTGTAGCTCATTGCAATATTTACCTTTCACAATTCTGGAAGAAAGGCCATGATCCTGTGAGATGTCTCATTGAATGAGAAAGCAGAACTGCAATTGGGCCAAAATCCAACATATTTCAAAACAATTTGCTGTTCTGTGTGCGTCTCAAATGTCTTTGGAATTCTTTTAATTCAAAATTGTTTTGGCTTCTTCAGCTTCAGCACAAGTTAATCCTATCATAGAACAGCATTCATTAAAATTAAGAAAATGTTACTTACACTGCATCTGTAATTAAAGTCAGTCCTTGATGCTATAAGAGCTGTACACCATTTTCAAGATATAATTGATACCCATGATGATTTACACAATCTATGCACACATTTTGCTAAATCTTTTAAACACTTTACATTTTCTTTTTAAGGAACAGATCATTAAAATGGAGTAATTTCTGCAGTTTAGATTATACACATTTTATGGTCAACATTTCATGTTCTATTACATAGCATATTAAATGTCTCTTGATTCTGTTTATGCATTGGTTTGAGTTGATATGAGCTGTATAATTCTTTAATGTCATTGATAGCCTTTACTGAACAACAGTCTATTCCTTGGATGTCCTACATTTGTAAAATAAATCAGTGCATTTAAGCTATAGTTGGTTTCTAGTTAGTACAGTAGCTGTAGCATTAATATTTTTGATCTGTCGTATCAGTGGTATAAGAAAACAAGTATGAAGTCTCCTTCATGATTTGCTTTTGAAACGTAATCGAATTCTACAGCCAAGTGCATTAATCATGGTTATTTAATAAAAGTTTTCAAATTTGTGAAGTACTTTTTGAAGTTAGTGTTACCACCCTGTTTTTCTTAAGAATGATTATTTACAGCCAGTTTGGATAGGGCTACTAAAGCAGTTGGGTTTTATCCTCAAGCTAGAGAGAAGTGGGTGATCTGGTCTCTTGATTTTTGTTGTGTTTGTCTGACATGCAATCCCTGGGGAATCCAAATCAGATCAGAATACACAATTCTTGCTGAAATGAATATATTAGTTTGCTTTCATGCAGCGTTTTGCAACATCCCTGCATGCAGGCACCTCCTTTAGAATTTTTGCCATATTCAAATGATGCTACTATAAAACCTTCAAGTGTAGACAAAGAAATAGTACTTTCTTATTTTTTCTATATCAACATTCATGGAGGAGCTCCTGCTCCTGAATCCAAACTCCTCCTTTCCCTCTTGCTGACTTCACTTCATGCTGGAGCAACATCACCATTTCTGTTGTCTTAACTCCTTCCACACATGGAAAACTCCCTGGGTTAAGATTTAACTGCAGAGAGGAATTATGAACTGAAGGAACCAGGGAGAAGAGTAGCAGCTTCATTTTGGATGCACATACATCTCTGTCGCATCATGTGGAGATTAAACAGAAAAGGCAACACAAAATAAAGAGGAAATAATTTTCCCATTGAGTGCTCTTTCAACATAATGGGAATTTAGTGGAAATGATGTCTGTAGGGTTCTGTGGAACAATGCAGAGCTGTGCATCTGTGGCAGGAAAAAGGTGCAGCAGATTCAGAGCAAACTTCTATGGGTACATGGCCTGCACAGATACAGCCTCTTCTTGATTTGAAGGATCTGGTGGGTTTATGGTCAGACTTCACAAACTCTTCATAAGAAGACAAACCTTGCATTCAGGAAGAGAAGCTTAGTGAGAAGATACTTATAATGCTTTTCCTTTGATTTTTTTCCTTCTCACAAATTCCTGGTGATCTAAGCAGTGATATAATCCTAAGGCAACTGAGAGGGATGGCTTTCTTTGTAACCTACGAATGCCCTCATTCTTGTCTCATCTATGCTTCGTCTACGTTAGCAAAACTGGTGGCTCTTCTTTTGTTTGCCTTGCACTGGAGCCAAAGGAAATATTCACTCTTATCCAAGACAGCTGTGTGGAGGAAAAGGAAAAAGAAACATTTGAATAATCTGAATAATGGCCAAATATATGTAGATTGATCAGTGTGGCTGAGATCTGTGAAACTGGGGAAAGGAAGGATAGGTCGGCAAAATCATCTGCTTCACCTCTTTCTTTCTAATAATGGAACTATTTATTACTAGAAAATGCATTTAAATCTCTTGAATCAGTATTAATTTTATTCACAGAAAGAAAACTTGCTCAACAAGCTTGTAAACGTGGGTTGGAATGATGACCGTTTCTGAAAATATCCTTGTATTGTCAATTTTCCAAGACCTGAGTCCCCTAGTGCCAAAAATGTGCATTGCTGTGTGCCTGTGGCTGTAATTCTTTATGTATGAGAAGGTAATAGATTGTTCTTCTGATAGGAAAAAGTGAAACAATATTAAATGATTCTCGAGCTTAATTAAAAGCATAATTATTAAAGGGATTTGCATACAACTAGATTGAAAATCCAGATTGTCTGAGAAGGAAAGTTCATAGATGTTTTGCATGTCCTATCCTCCATTCAGACATCAGATCCTTGCTGAGCAGCAATGGTACTACACTGGAACCTGTGCCAGGTTACAGCAATAATTGCAAGCCCCCCAGGATCCAAGCTCAGAAATTTTTGTATGTTCTCAGGAGACAAAGATGAGTGATCATCAAAGGCAGAGGAACACAGCATGACTGTCATAAGCCTGAAGTTACAACTTAGACATGCAATAGAAAATATCATTGGTACCTCTCCAGTGCATAGCCTGTAGTAATTAAAAACTTGATCCCTGCTGTTTTATCATCTCATTAGCAATGGGGGCACAAGACTTTTATCCTTGTTTGTCAGGAATCAAACATACCAGAGGAACTCTGATTATAAATTGATGAAAGTAAAGTTAAACTTTTAAATAAGAGCTGTTTCAGTTCACAATGTTTTTTAAGCTGATTAAAGAGATGTCTTTTCAGTAAAAAATAATATCTAAGTCTAGCACAGATAGTAGAGGTCATCACTAGGAATAGGACATGAAATAACATTTGAAAAAGTGCACATACTTTAAAATATACTGTTTGAGAAGTAAATGCAAGCCCTTTCTAATAGTGCTCATACAACAGCTTTCAAAAATCTGATGAATTTTAACTATTCAAATCGTTCAATAATCTTTCAATAACCTCAGATTTGTGATGGTTTTCATTCCACAAAGTTATCAGACAGAGACATATTGTTGCTGTGTCAGCAAATACAGCGTGGTATTTTGTTTCTATTAGTGATAAAGTCTGTTACAGCAGTAGTGACTTCCCCTCAAATACCCAGCCAACAAGCAGTTCAGCATTCATTTCAACAGTGCAGGATTATGGCAAAATTGAAAGACTCTTGAAATCTATGCAAAGCATTTACTTCTGTGGGTTTGGAACAGACCCATTAAGAAGAATTATTGAATTAATTCCAGGATGGTTCTAGGTTTCCAGAAATCTGTCGCTTCATTGCATTTTAAAAAATCTCTGACCTGAGCAGTGGTACCAGGATTGAACTGGGCAGAGGCAAATTTGGTGGGAGAGAACTGATGGCAACATTCTTTTCTTTTGTTTGATACCATCTGAAATCACTTTTTTCCCCCCTTTTTTTCTCCCATGAATCTCTGTTTCTCCTTCCCTTTCTTCTTCTTCTTCTTAAGATCTGTGAATTTCCTGTCGGAGGTCTAACTGGCTAACATACCTGAACCACTGTGCTGATTTCATTAACAAGTTTTTTATCCCAATGAAAAAGATGGGCCTATGTCTTTTCATAGTGAGTAGGAAACCACCCTTGATGTTTTGGGTCATTATAAGAAAGGATACGATTCATTATTTCAGAGCAATGGTGAATCAAAAGTAAAGAATCTGAATATTTTCTTTCAACCTGGCAAAAGACAAGTCCTTTAAGCCACGAAGACTAATCAAGAACTGAAGGACTTTTTTCAAGTGAAAAAGACAAGCAATGAGAAACAAAGTAAAAATGACGATACAATAACTCATTATTTTACTGTGATTACTCTATGAGAAATAAAATTATCAGATTCAGCAGAATTCATTGTCTGAGCAAATGATCCATCAAAGACAGAAGAGAATTACATGTTGAACTAGCTTCCTTCACAGAAAATTGCTTTAAAATACTGTTTCTACAGCAGATAAGTGAGATGGTTGCTTAAACAATCTCTCATCAATGTAAAAACTCAGAACTATTCAAAGTGAAAAATAAAGAACTAGATAGGTTATTTTCTACTAAAAGCTACAATAAAGAATTTATTTTTCAGGATGGAAAAATATACTTTAAATTTTGACCATTTAATTATATCAAAATGGATCAAAAAGAAAAGTGACAGAAATCTATTTCATAAATGAACATAATTGGCTTATTGAACTCATTGTCACCATATAAACCGTGAAGGCAAGAACTTAACGGGACTCCATGAAGAATTACATACTTCACAAAAAAAATTGTGAAATTATGATTGCTATCTAAAAAAAATAAATTAAAAAAAATTTCAGAAAAAAAACCTGCAGTTTTTGAAAGGATATAAAGCTTTATACTTCAGGGCATAACTCAGTCTCCAACTGTTATGGCTTTGGGAGAAATCTTTCCCCACAGGCAGGTTACCCCTGTGTTACTAACCAAAGCATTCCTTTCCCCTTCCTATGTAGCATCTGTTACTAGCTTTTCTTAAAGACAGGATACTGTACCACTAGTCTGATCAAGTATGGAATTTTGACTATGCGTCTAAATGAAAACAGAACTCAGCAAAGCAAAAAACTTTTGAGCAGTGGGATATTCTTTCTCTATAGGGATGTTAGTTAGAATTGTATAGCTCCCAAATGGACAAAGGAATAAGAGGAAACATATTACAAAAAAAAAAAAAAGATACTTGCACTGATTCCTGAAAACATAGTTAAGAACATATGTTAAAAGCTTGAAGACAATGAGTCTAGATAGGTAGATAGATAATAATATAGGANAAAAATTGTGAAATTATGATTGCTATCTAAAAAAAATAAATTAAAAAAAATTTCAGAAAAAAAACCTGCAGTTTTTGAAAGGATATAAAGCTTTATACTTCAGGGCATAACTCAGTCTCCAACTGTTATGGCTTTGGGAGAAATCTTTCCCCACAGGCAGGTTACCCCTGGGTTACTAACCAAAGCATTCCTTTCCCCTTCCTATGTAGCATCTGTTACTAGCTTTTCTTAAAGACAGGATACTGTACCACTAGTCTGATCAAGTATGGAATTTTGACTATGC
>VXAL01017378.1:45323-104284 GCA_013399475.1 Chauna torquata
TACAAAAAAAAAAAAAAGATACTTGCACTGATTCCTGAAAACATAGTTAAGAACATATGTTAAAAGCTTGAAGACAATGAGTCTAGATAGGTAGATAGATAATAATATAGGAATGAGGTTTCCATTACAAAAGCAAAAGCCAAATTAACCTTTCTAAAATCTTAACTGTCTGGATACAGATGTCCTGTGGCACATGACAAATCTGAAACCTGCATGCCTTCTTCTTAGCACAATTTGACATTATTCCTAATTAAAGTGTTCTTACAGTATACAATCACCCAAACAAAATATTTTTTCTATCTACACACATCTAAAAACTCCTTAATTTTTTATGATCTAAGATATGACTTATTTTTCATAATACTACCAACAATCTGCTGCACAGAACTCTAATATTAAATCTTGGTCATCTTGATTTCCAGATTAAAGAGAAATAGTAGAGAGAAAAAAAGCAAATGAGAGTCTTCCACCAAGTCATTTTGAATCCTCAAACTGAAAACACAGATACTTCAGCCTAAGTTAACCCACATGGACCAGCATGACATTTCCAGAATCTCTTTTTTTCAGCCTCAAACTCTTTAAATTAACAACAGTTGAGGAATGCATCATGGTATGTATGCTGTAATTTAGGAAAGAAAATGGTCTGAGAAGATTGCCATTCAATTCTACATCTATCCTTTCGTAATGCTCAGTATTAGCATGAACGATTCATTGCACTGGATTTGTTCTCAGGTCTGTGTGAGGGGACCGTTGTCAGAAGAAGGAATATGAAGTCTGTTTATTAATGTATGTCATTTTTTCAGGTGGCTAGTAATCTTTATATTAGACTGAGTGGTTTGCTTCATTAACTTTCCATTTGTTTTCCCAGGTTGATAAGGATAGGATGTGTACATGTGTTAGGGGTTTCTTTAATAAAATACTAAAATATGAACTATTTCCACTTCTTCCATCCTTTTCTTTAACCCCTTAATCCATTAAATATTATCCAAAGACAGCTATAAAGAAAAGTCTTATTTTACATGCATGTGTTCTATGTTCAGGGATATGTGCTTCTGTAAGCGGATTTGAACACAGAATGATCAAATGAAAGGAGAACACAAAAAAGAGACATCAGCTAAATAGTCCAGATCTTATCTGAGAACACTCTACAGCCCAAGAGAGAAGGAGAGAAGAATTAATTCTCAAATCTTTAGTCTTTTTCTCCCCATCAGTTTCATGAGAACTTGCACATCACAAGGGTTATTTAGTTGTGCTAGTCCTTCTGCTTCTAAATGAACCCTGTTTCCTTCCATACTCCCTTCACATGTATACAGCTTGAAAGCTAGCACTCCAGGAGAGCAGAGAAATAGATCTTCTGCAGAGGTCCTGGAGCAGCAGGATCTCTGAGAAAACAGTCTTGTACTATAGTGAGTGGCTGGCTTCCATAAAGCTTTCAGAAATACAAAATCACTGCAAAGTTTACGCGAGACTGGAGTACAAAGTAGTAGCAATTATACCAACATTCCTTTCAACACCTGAGAAATCAGGGGCAGAACCACTCTCAGCAGAGACAGTAAAAAGCAGTATTCTTGCAAGGTGAAGCAATAGTGTCTAGCATCATACACTTTTTTTTTTTTTTAATCAGTATGGCAGAATTTCTTGTCCCTTTGTCCATATTTTCCATCCAAGGAGAATTAGGAATTATGCAGGTTGCAGCTGCTATGGTCACCCTTTGACTTCTGCCTGGATAACGTTCTCTGATCTCCACCTCGTGTTTTTCTTATCTTGAAACTGAGGTTGGTGCATGTGGGAAAACATGCAAAGAGTTTCCGTTAAATTAGTAAAAACTAATTGTTTAGCTAGGCAAGGTTCATTGTGAAGGCAGGAGAAGAACTAATCCACTAGAGAAATTCTCTGAATTAGTGTAAATTGCAACAGCTCAATGGAAATAAACGAAACAACAGCAGTTTGCATCTGCTGAATATCTGTCCTTCTGTATTTAGCCATTAAAGTCCATACTGATGTAGTTTTAAACAATTGTACAAGTAATATTTCTATTACAAGCCCAAATGCACTATGATCAGCATTTTAATATTATTTTTGTTAGGATATATAGTTATAGGCCTATGGGTTTTTGTCCAAGTGACATAAATGATTGATCACCTTAGGAAATCAATACATTTTAGTGACAATCAAAACAAGAAGCTATAATTACGTACTGTGAGGATAAAAACATTTATCTAGCTAATTCAAGTTTGTGGATATACCACATATCTGCATTCAGCCCCAAGTCATTCAGAAGTGGACCTACTTAAATCAAGCTCTTAAGTCAGTATGTCTTCCTACTAGAAGGAATTCTGGTTAAGTGATACTCCATTACTGAACAGAATTTATATTTATATCCAATTTTACAAGTATCAAATTATGAATTGTTTAAAGAAAATAGATTTGTACAGAACTTGTAAACTTTCAATTTTCCAGTAATGCAGGCTCCATATATCATTATTTCTTGCATAGAATAATACGTTTGCATATATAATAGCTTTTCATCATGGTTGCATACAAATGAGTTACTTGTCCACTGCTCCTTTTTTTTATGCAACCTAATTCCTCACCATGGGTTCATTTTCCAAAAGGATAGTCCAGTGAAAAGGAGTATCATCGTAACATTACAATGAATAGACCTCACAGAAATGTAGTAAATGCAACACTGCAACTGTGATTTGCAATAAAGAAATCAAAATATTCCCTCCAAGAACTACTAGAACTTTCTAATACCCACATGCAATTAGATAAATAACAGAAAAATCAAGTTCTGCTTCCAAACTGAATATAATATAACAATAATATCAAGTTCTCCAATCTGCCACAAATATATCTGATTTTTGTTGTTGTTGTTGTTTGTTTGTATTCATAGAAATAGCAGGGTACTTATTAGGCTCTGGTCATGAATGTGGTGTAAAACCCTTGTGGCTAACCCTCAGAATTGTTGAGCACCCACAGCTGCAGCTGACTTCATTTGAAACTGCAATGATCCACAGACTTGGAATTTGGGTTCTCACTCAATAAATTAGGCAAAGTATTCAAAGTGCAGAATACAGTTTGTCCTCAGTCACATCATCATTCAGTCTGAACAAAATTACAGTAACAAAGATCTCGAGGGTCTTAAAAAAGAAAATACAGGGAAAATGATTACTGAAAGGACAGGCCCAATCATTTTCTGTAAATACAAACTCATTACTACCAAGTATATCATAGGCTGCTTATAGTGATTGCATCTTCTGATCTGTAGTTGAGTAAAAGAGTAAAAAGTTATTTCTGTTCTGAATGGTGGACTCTTCCCAGGCGGTATTTACATTACTATTTTGATTGTACAAGATTCAAAGATCAATTGCACAGAGATGTTATAGACCACTGCATATGTTCTGAAACCCACTCAAGACACTTTTCTTTCTAACTGTGCATTTGGTTAAAATAACTAAATTAAAGTTCATAGCAGTGTTTCTAAGTATACTTAACTTAAAATTTGTTCTTTCTAGTTTAGACATACTATAGTCTGAGAAAAATTGGGTAGTTCAAATACTAAAGAAAAATGAAACAAATACTGCTTGCTCTGAGACTCAGAATGTTGTGAGTTTCTTACCAGAGACCACCATATACACCATGCAAGATCCTATATAAGAGAGCCTGGCATTGGCAATACCAGGCATATTTACAGCCCAGTTACTATGGGTACAGCAACAGAAGACCACAGAAGCCAAGAATATTACAAAGACTCTTGTCAGGATGTCTCATATTCACAAAGAAATGAAGCCAAGAATAACATATGCTTGCTCCTAACTATGCACAGCCCTCTGAGCAGATAGGCAGCTGCACTGACGGCATGTACTCCTGCCCAAGGGCATAAACTATGAGAGGACAAAAGCATTCGGTCTTGAAGACCTTGGAGATACCTGTTAGAGTCTGAGAACCAACACGTTTCCAGGGTTTTCAGGCTTCCAAGCAGCTTAGTTTCCACCAAAACTGCAGAAGGAGGCGGGAAGAGGATGTACAGATCAAACCATGCAAAATCTCAGTTTATTCTCGATACGCATCCACACTGTGATGAGCACTACATTTAGCTTTTCCCTTGGGGCATCAACAGCAAGGCCTCATTGGCCCATCTCAAACTGGGGATTTCAAAGCTGTCTACAGCATTTGCAGGCCTGCTGAGCTCTCTCTAAAACCCATGTATGGTTTTTCAAGAGGATTGCTCCCTGAATTGTTTTTTCCCTTTCACTGCCCGACAAGTGGTCCAGATTAAGGCTTGAGTGCTTCCTGCGACTATGGAATGCCTGCAAAACTAAAACACATCTTAAAGAGGGTGAGTACTAGGTCAAGTCTATCTGCTGCAATAACTGTCTGAGCTGAGCAGAGTTTAGAACGAAATCTGGAGCACAGATCTCTTTCTATAAACAAACTATAAACTTTGTCAGAGAGGAACGAAAGAAGTCTCTTAAAATCCTGTATGTACCAGCAAACATATAAATTAGGCCTGCTATATGGCAGGTCAAACAAATAGCTATTATTGCTTTTTTTTTTTTTTTTTTGGCACTGCTATTATTTAAAATATCTCTGTTCTAAGATGAGGAGAAACACTTCATTCCCAGGCACAGAAGGAGAACTTCAGAGATAAATATGTTTCTGACTCGCTCAAATCAAAGCTGACCCTGTGGCTGAAGTTGGTGATTAAAACAAANNNNTCCACTCAAATAAAAGATTACCCTTTTGCTTAAGTTTGTGAAAAAAAAAAAAAAAAAAAAAAGAGGAAGAAAAAGAAAACTGTTCCCCTTCACTATAAGCGGAAAAGAAACTTCAGCAAAGATAGTGTAAAAAAGGAAAGAAAAAGATTGCTCACCCCCAACCAGCCCTTTTAGGATCTTATCATTAATGTAACATTCAACAGACAGCTGTCTCAAGCCTGAACCAGCCATTCCCCCTCTTGAAAAGTCTTTTTGCTTAGCCAAGCGTAGAAAGCCTTCTTTTCATGATAAACATTACACAAAGTGAAGCATAAATTCAGTAAAAAGTCACAAAGATGCAACTTGCAACCAGACTATGTAGGATGTTAAAATACAAAGCTTCCTCATGCTAACCTCCATGACTCGTGCCCGAGGCCTGATCCAAAGTCCATTGAAGACAACCACGTGCACTAGTTGCACGCCTGCAAGAGGGAAGGTTGTTGATGAAAATCAGAGTAACATCCCTGCTGACGGGATTCCATAGATTCCACAGCAGGGATGGATGCCCTGGTGATGTACTTGTTTATGCATCCCTCCTCAGGTTCTGCCAAAGACAATTCTGGAGAATTCATTCCTTGTCCTATCTAACTACCAGGAAACCTTACCAGATAAATGTGGGAGATGGAGAAAATTCATTTGCTAGGGAAGGAATCCCTTTTGTTATGCAGAAGCTATTCTACCTAAAATGGATGCAATTCATACAGCTGCTCAAATGAAATAATTACATTTTGAATTGTTTGCATTAGACCTATTCTTTATTACATACACAGAAAAAAATTAAAAGAACATTACCCAGGTCAAACTCAAGGACTTAAAAATAAGAAAATGCCAGGAGCTGAGTCGCTCATGGAGCAGTATTAGCCTCCTGCTGTTTATACATTATGGTAGAGTTCTTAATTACATAATTACATTTTTTTTCCCAGAGAATCCATGCCTCATTCGGCACACAGACAGATCAGTGCAGTTCAATGCTTCCCTTCATCTCCAGTGTTCAGTGTGTACCTCCCTACCTTATGCACAGCACACTAACTGGCCTTGAGACAGAATTATTAATTTCCTAATGGAGATTTCTGTAGCACTTACCACTAAAGTATCAGTATTTTAAAAACATGACTTATGCTTTCCGTCTGTGTGAAAACAAATGACAGCATTATTGCCACTTTGCCAGAATTTTTCAACACAAAACCACAACAAATTCATCCTTCATCTTACTCTCAGAAATGACTGTGGCAGTTGGCTGAGATCACACATTTCAGGACAAACATACAGTTTGGCAGAACTGTGAGCAATTGAAAGGTGTCCCATAATAGGAAGCACTGGGCAACCTGCTTAACAAACAGTGCAACTGGCTCCATTTGCTATTTTGCACAGGAAATGTGTGCTTCCCCTTGAAAAAAAAAAAAAAAAAAGGATAATGGTCATGCCCTTTCCTCCTGCCCAAAAGAATTTATGGGCTAACTCAGACAAATAAAATACATGGTTTATTAGAAGTCAGAGAGACATTATTCATTATAGCAGCGCTATAATAAACTTTCCCTGAAAAGGGGTTTTAAAGAAAGAATTTAAGATATCTGTCATATTTGGCATATGCAAAAATGTACATACGCCTTATGCAAACACTGCTGGATTAAATGTAATTTTTCTAATGAATGCTGAATCTGGCCCAAAGGGAATAGATAGAAGAGATAATGAATGTGAGTATGATGGGGTGATGTTGGGTGAAAGATACTTTGGGGAAAGTGGCCAAATTTATTTGCAGTTGTTATGCATTAGTAGCCTGGTATAACTAGAAATGGAACTTTACAGGGACAAATGGGATATATCTACTTTATTCTGTAATATGGATTCAAAAGGGCAGATCCAGTAGTGCTGCTTTAGGGGAATGAATGACAACAAATCAGATAAAATAGATACTTCCAATTACATTACTCTGTTTCTGTAGACATTTCAAAAATGTCTACTCCCTTTATTTGCAGAACATTTCCGTAAACTGCACTGAAATTCTCAACTGGTCTTTCTCATCCCGTTTTCTACCCAAATCAGTTACGGCAAGTAAGCAGAAATCCGGACCAATGTTAGAAGCTAGTATCATGGCCGTTATTAGCAAGACCCAACAGTGAAAGTGTTTTGCCTTTACAGGAATAGGACACTTTCAGCTACTATAGGACTGGCCATTTGCAAATTTTGACTCTAAGGTTTGGCTTTCCATTTGGTCTATGTAGAAGTACATCTTTTTTTTTATTATATTGTCTTCCTCAATGCACACAGCCAGTAGCTCTGGCTGCTACACAGGTGGCTAGAGCCAAGCTTCTACAGTCCCATGCTCCGCTTTCGGCTCCCCAACCTTACATCACCTCTTACACACGCAGTGTCTGGAGCAGCAGCTACTTTGTGTGAACGTAAGAAGGTTCCTTGGGCTTTCTAATTATTCTGCCCAAGATGAGTTGCACTGCCACCCAGGGAATTAAGGTGCTCAAACCCCCAGGAGGTCTCGCTTTGCATGTTCAAGCCTCACTGTCGACTCAAGGAAAAAGGCTGAAGGTTGACTGTGCAGTGGAATCTGAACTGTTTCTGCATCTGTAAAAGAGGGCAAAATATATTGAATGTTTTCTCCCTTTGCCACACACGCACACCAAGCAACATGGATTTACGCGAACCTCCACCACACAACTCAGCCAAGCACATTAAGCTATCAGCACATCATCAAACCATCACAAACACTTCCTGCCGTCCTTTTCTCTGCTTCTCGTTATTTACCCTTTGCCAGGCAGCAGCAACCACAATCTGCAGCTTAACAGCTTGCACTACACTGAAAAGAAACCCCTGCACAAAGAAATGTAACCACAAAATTATGTCACTCAGTAGCAATTAGCTTTGTTTTCAATATACACAAACTTTAGGGCTAGGGAGGAATTAAAATGTGATGGCAATTGTGCAGGGAAGCAGGTGAGTGACTCTGCAGCTTATGGCATCGCTTCTCTTGGGACGGATAAAGTCCATATTCACCGAAGCCACTGCAAGTCCAAACACTTTGGTATGCAGGGAAAAGTAGTGATTTGTATCTGATCTGAAACTGCAGAACAAACAGGAGCAATGTTAGAGACTTTTGCCCTCATGCAGTGACTGACATGATTTTTTGAACAGCTATTACTTGTCTGAAAATTGACATATACTGGTAGCAGCACATAAGGCACCCCCTTTCAATAGCTGTTGCTCAGCAATCAGTGTCCAATCCTTAATGTTTCCTTTTGTTAAAAAAAATCACAAAAACTAAAGTAAACCACAGTCTGGTTCTGTGCCAACAATATTAACCAGCTTCTTTTAGAGCCTTTGAAGTTAGCAGGGGGCATCCAATCTTGTGGTGCAAGTAAAGAATGATACTTTAAGCGATTCCTTTTCATCCCTTTAACTTAATGAAAGATTAATAGCCTTGTTATTTTTGTTTCTGCTTTATTTTTTATATTCAGAAAAAAAAGGAGAATTTTTGGCACTTGTTGAAACTGAAATGCTGCCTGTAATGATTTTATGGATCAGTGAAGCACTGAGTTGTTTGTTGTTTGTTTTTTCTGTTTGCTCTGTCTGTGAATCCTGTTTAACAATGCCAGGCACAAAGCAAGTTACGTACTGTAAATCCCAAAAAATAGCCATATATATACTTTTGGCAAGTAGGTGGAAGAAGGTGGAAGCAAGCTTCCTCAACGCACAGACCTAAACGAAAAAGTAGTGAGGGGAGGTTTAGCAAATCTTTTCAGCCAAAGAGCTGCGGATTAGTTATAAAAATGTAATCCACTTCCTAGCTGAAGAAAGCAGCTTTATGTCGCTGCTGGCTGTGAAGATACAATGTGGGTTTTATAACCACCATTTATTTATATATTTTCAACCAAATCCAACAAGCCAGCACTGCTGGCCTGTCATTGCCATTCAGGGCGTATGGGATAGGTAGCTTTTATTTTGTCTTTCTGTTTCCCTTTCGGGGGGCAGGAGGGCTGTAGATTTCACCTAAAATATTATTGCAGCCATCTAATCTCTCTGCTTCTGTATTCTTAGGTTTTGGGCTACATTGTGTAGTTTATGTGTTACCACCTGTGCAATCCTGCACAAAAACCACAGAGTACCACAGGAGAAGCATGGTGTAACATCATGCAGGCCACAAGAGTTTCATTTTGCCAGCTAAGGATCTGGCCAGGCACCTCCACTGAGCTTGCACAGCAACTGCACATGGAGGTGCAGTTGCTATTTTTAGTACTATACCTCACACATTTGGTTTTGTGCACACGTAGGATGAATGCTACGTGGCCCATGATAACTGAACGAGACCTGATAGCGCTCTAAATAAACCCATTATAATCACTTCTTACAACATGTTTATTAACTTTGGATCTTGTATTCCAAAGCTCTTTATGCATAATAAGCCTTGGGTAGAGAGTGCACGTTCACTCCAGCTTATGTAAACCAGAAGAAGAAGATGTGTTTTTGCTTTCATTTTATGTCGTTTGTGTTTCACTTATACCACCAAGGGCAAGGCAGCTGAGTAGACCTTTGGATTATAATATAAATAAGTGACTCTCTAGGAATCATACACAGATTTGTAATGGAGCCAGGACCTGATTCCAGATTTCTCATCTCCTAAGCCCAGGTTTTACCCAGTTATCCAGTATAAAGTGTTAAGTTTCATTCACAATTTCACGTTAGAATTATAGTTACTGGGATCCCTGTAGCCTCTCACAGCCAATATTTACAACATTGGTAAGTTTTGTTATAATTCTTTGCTTTGTGATCTGTTTTTCCTCAAATTTCCTGTTTAGCATGGTACTAAATTTTGCATCTGATGTCCACTGTAATTCTTCAGGTAATTGCAAAAAAAGAGTGAATCAAATATGTTAATACAACTACTACAAGCAGTGAGTGAACTGCTTTCATCATAAATTTTTTCCTCAACATCTGACAGAGAAGAGAGATGGGATCCAGAATTTCAAAGGGGAAAAGTACTAAGCATTGTGACTGTGTTAGCAAGGAGACTGTAGAAATGCAGTAGTGGATATCATGTGCACAACTTAACAGAACTTGCAATCCAAGTTCTTTACTCGAACAAGCCCAAAGGTTGGCAATTCCACTGAGCCAGCCTACTTCCCTGACATGTAACCGTTCTGACAGGCAGAGTATTACATGCTTTAAAAGTCATCTTCATCAGAATTCAGAAGAAGGATGGTCCCAATGTGCAAAATAAAACACATCACTGCTCTTGATAACTAGTCTGTTTCAAATGAGAAATCACAGTAGTGTAATACTGTAAAAATTAAACAGAATTTTTCTGCTATTATACCAAACAGCCTACTTAATAAATGGGTAATGAAAAAGAATAATTTATTACAGCTTGTGAATTTTGACAGTTCTAAAAAGACATTCTTAGAGTTTCCCCAAAGGGAGAAGAAGAATGTTTCTTGCTTAACACACTGGCGTTAGATGTAATTTCTCTGTCTGTAGAATTTTGCTCCTGCCTGGTAGAAGGGATTAGGGTTTTTTTCTTACATCATAACCTATTTTAAGCAATTATAATCTATGAGTAATAAATCATTTTCATTCACCTCTCATGGGGAGAGAAAAGATGTGAGAGAGCATTCCAGAGTTTTAATTTATATCAATGTTTGCATTACTATTAAATGAATTAAATGGGTTCTACAAATGTTCTCTCGTATATCTGCAATAAATTATGGAGCATCTCAACCTAAGATATTTAATTGTCTCTTTTACCAGCTTTTTGTTTTGTTTTGTTTTGTTTATTTTTTAAACTGGATAGCACAAACAGTTATAAAACACACTGAAAAACGGAAAAGGCTCAAGGGTATTGCAAAATAGGACCTAACTTTAATCATTATAAACATTGCATACCCATTTGAATTGCAGGAACTTGCAGAGACCCAGGTTCTGCCTCTGTGAGTACTGACAGCAGTACAAGCAGTGCCAAGAGAGACAACTCCTAAAATGAAACACTGGCCCTTGCAAAGTCAAATGGGATTTTTTTATGCATGGTTTATTCCTAGCTTATATTCTGATGGCATGGCATTATTATTACAATGGCATCTCTCTTAAATGGCAAGTGGGAATAACTAAATTAATATAACCGAACATATGAAGGTAGAGCAGTTAATTACCTTAAGGGAAATTAAGATTTGAATTTACGTTCCATGCTTCCTTGTTAGACTTCTGAAGGAACTCAGAACACATGTACAGGGGTTCCATAAGAGCTCCAAAACGGTACTTAGAACATACTGAAGGCAATTGGACTCATCAGACAAATATCTGTGATGTCCTCTGCCTCTGACTGAGGCCAACAAGTTACAAGAAATCACATGATGAACAAAATTAGTATTATCTGCCTATAGAAGATTCTCAACTCACTGCATAAATCATGAAGCAAACCCTTTATAAGGTTTTTATTTCAACCTATTTAACAGAAATTAGAGATTTTTTGTTTACATATGAAACTTCCCCTTCCCTATTCCCTCAAAGTTTTTAGTATCATTTACGTATCCATTATGAGGGCTAATTCTTCCTGCAGTACAGCAAAGTGTTTTACTTCCCTACTTTTACTCACTTTCCAATGTAATAGAAATTCTATTTTGCCCTCACCAAACAATGTAATAAAAATCTGTTATTTTTACATTATCATTAGACCAAATAAATCAATTAACGTATTTTAAGAAGCAAAAACCCAGCAGTTAAGTCTTCATGCTAAAAAAAAAAAAAAAAAACAGCTTATCCTGTTTATGTGCACCTTTACCCTTTTAAATGATTCATCTTTGAAGAAGGAACAATTTGACAAAGAATGAAACTGCTAACCTTACTTCCATTTGCAGTCTCTGTCCAAAACATTCTATTTCTTCAACTTTTCAGGACTGCTTTGCAGCAAACTGTAGTCACTGTGTAACGGGATTACTTTTGAACAGCTGAACAGTTTCTCTTCAAGTCTGCCTTAGCATATGACTTGATATTGAAGGTTTTACTTGGCTTGTTTATTGGATTTTCTTTATCTGCCACTGAAACACAAATCTTTATACTGAATACAATTTGTACAGGAAAATAAACTCATTCCATTTCAGAACAACTATTTCAAATGGTTAGTCTGATGTAGAAGATCTACTTAATCATTATAGAATTTACATGCACACTAACCTAGAGCAAAACCCATTATAAAGATCATCACACTTAATTACACCAAAATTCACAACTTCCCATGCCAGTTCTAAGTTTAAAAAGTAGCAACAGACATGAACAGACAAGAAGAAAAAGAAAACTGGCAGCAAATGACTGAATTTTCACTGCTTTTCAACAGGACAAATTAGCCCACGTGGAGTCCTGTGCTGCTGAAGCCACTTCCAGTACCTGAGCAATTTTTTTAAGCTGCTTAGATACTTCTACAATTCATTTCCATGTGCAATGTCTTCTGAGTGACTTGAGTGAAAGGTTCCATAGAAAACCCTTAGGAAGAGCCAGGCATTCCAGGAAGCCATCCTATTAAGGAACTCCTGCAATTGACACTTTATTGAACATCAGTTCCAGTTTTTTATCTTGTTGCACTAGTTTGGGATTTGCATATTGCTATTTACAGGATGAGCACTTAAAAAAAACCACACTTTTTTCACAGACTAACAAGAAGGCTATCTGAATCAGAATGAAGCGCAGAGAGAAGAGAGCTATCTGTCAATGCATTATTCTTCCAGTTTCGGAGTAAATGACGTGGTCACTTGGATCCACAGCAAACATCTATAAAGGAAAAGCCAGAGAACTGGTGTTTTTGTTTGTTTGTTTGTTTTGTTGTTGTTGTTTAATTATTTCTATTTTTTTGCTTGTAAGTTTAACCAAATGTGGGGCTGCCTTGCAAATACATATACATTCCCAAAGATGGAGACGGCATTTGGCTCCATTTCAGTGCCACATTACTGTGGAAATATATCTTCAGTGAGTTATTTAGTGTCAAATTGACAGAGACCTAAGGATTTTGAAGCAAGAAAGCAAGTATATAACATATCAGAAAAAAAATAGTGGTACCAAGGACATAAGGACATAATGAGGTAGCATATGACTCAATCAGGAGCAGCTGATCCACATCCAGGCAGATTCATGGAGCCATCGTGAATGTTCTTAATAATGCAGTTCCGTCCAGACTGTGCTATTAGTTCAGTAGAGATTTTACCCCCAGAGCATCTGCAAGCTTTGATTTGGATCCAGGGAATTGCTTAACAGCTGGAAAATTTAAAAAACTGAATGGGAATTTTTGTTATGTAATGTTCTCATCTTGATGAACGAGGGAGTTAGACGTGACTTTTGTTAGCACTGATGGAAGTTACCTTGCATTAGGAAAGGAGAAAGCACCCCCGTGATCTCGATATGTTCTAGCTTGAGCCTGTTATCTATGTGTATGCTACAAAGAACAGTAATGAGTTCAGTACTGGTATGAAGTCTCATGAAATAATCTAAGATTTTTAAGCATGCCTTCAGTTGAGGCAGCAACAGAATTAAATGGAAACTCTTTCTTGTAGCCAGCATAGGTAGCAACACTTAACAAAGCTGCCTTAACTGCCTCTTTTGTTAATTGTTTGAGCTGAAATCTTCATTCCTGGATATCTGATAACAGCCACTATGTGAGATGAAATGTTTCAGTCTTTTAAAAGGATGGACTTAAGGAAAATTTGTTGTTTTGCTGAGATGTTTGTAACAGTTCAGGTTTTATGATACAAATTTGAAGCAGGGACATAATTTTTTTATCAAGAATACAAATTGGACAGTCCAATGGAAATTTTGCTGAGTGCTAACTGTCATTAAATATGTAATTTGGAAATTAAAATCTCCACATTATATCTACTTCATATTGTCAAAGAAGCTGAGATGAATTTTCTGGGACTGATCTCTCCTACTTAGTAGGACCCCTGTGGTGACAGACATTAGGAATCAACATGGGGACAATCCCTTCTATAACCTCAGTGCTTCTTCAGTGCCTTGCCTGAATTTTACGTGACAGAGCAGGGGAGAACAGATGAAAGTTAATATGAATCTGACACTTCCTAACTTCTGAAAGTTTAACTTTTCAACCAGAACATTCTTCTAATTTGTTAGCTTATTATTCAGGGTATCTCTAGTTGGGAAGCTGCATTGCACAGTAAGGATGCTTACCTACTGCTTGTTCGAAAGCAGTCACAATCCTGTCAACCCTAACTTTTTTTGAGATTTTAGCCTAATGTCAATCAATTAACGTTATTATGTGATGAGCCATTTTTATGAAACACTGGCAGCAAATAAGTTTATCCGGAGAAAAGAAAGACTTTCTCTATTCAAGCTAAGTTACGAACAAAACCATGCAAGTTTTTTTGTTTGTTTGTTTGTTTTTATATATCTCCATCGTTATCCCACACAGGCTGTAACTGTAAGTTTTAAGGCTCACAATGTCTCCAGCTCTAACCCATCTATTTAAGATAATCACCTGTTCATCACTGTGCCTATGCTAGAGATAACTGACCCCTCCTCTGAGCTGACAAAGTAGTTCCCTACTCAGCCAACTCAGCCAAGAGAGTTTAGGCAGTTTAACCAGGGGGCTGAGGTTATCTGCCCGAAGCAGACATTGCCTGCAGGGTGAGCAGCCCCACAAAGCACAGCCAGCATAATGGCAGGATTCAGCTTGCACTGCGTAAGATTTTGAACTGGTACAGTTTTGGGGGGGAGCTACTTATGAGGACTACATATGACTAGAGGACCACTTATGACTTGTAGGTCTTGCATGTGACATGAGGATCCATGAGGAGGACAACTGCAGATCTTCATTTGCTTGTCTTTGGTGTTGACCGGAAAATGTTCCATATCCTGTCCCACTGTACAAATTTCTTGAAATGGGTCTTCAATTAACACCAATTACATATTCAAAGAAAGGGTAAGGATGTTTCTGTTTTTCTAGAGGAGGTGAAAAATCATGTTTCTCTGAGCTTAGCTTTAATATCTCTGCATCCTCATTCTCTATTTTAAAAGCAAAGCTGATGCCATGAGGTGCTGCAGGAATGTGGAAAAGATGCTTTGCTTTTGAAACAGAAGAATCAAATCCAATTTAAATCCCATATAAAAGTTAGCCCAAGAAAGTCAATGAATGGATCATGATCAAAGTCCCTTTATTGAATTTTCTAACAGCTTCCAACAAAATACGTTTTAAAAGGAACTGACTGCATCAAGTGGTTTCCAGAAAGCTGAAATGATAACTCCCAGTTCACGATAGCTGAGAGAAGTCAGAGATGAAACCTCAGTGCCTACATAGCATATGAGTTGTTTTATATGAGTTGCCAAACAGTTCTGAATTCCAAAATGTTCTGTGGGATATTTATCATTTCAGCGTTCAGTAAATAAATTGAAACTTTTTGTTTCTTAAGGACTACGGCCAACCAAAAATACTCTAAATTCGCGGCACTGTTTTCTGAGAATACCTTTGACTAACTTCTGCTGTGCTATCACTGAGCAACATTTCGCTTGTGAAGAAAGGTAATGTTCATTTATTGAATTGAATGTCTCATTTTGAATGCTTTACATCTGATCCCTCATTGCTTCTTTCCTTCTGGACAGCAGGACACAGTAATCAAAAATGCTTAGAATGATCAGAATGGAAGCATCTAACAACTAGTTTCCTCCGTGGTGATTGCTCAAGGTACAAGGGAAAGGAGAAATAACTGTGGTACTACAAATAGCCAAATGCATAGCTGGTTGCTGACAAATCATTTTAGTCTAAAATCTTATCTAAAAGTCCTAGGATAAAATACTTCTATGGTATATGGACTTTGTGAGCCATTCAACAAAGCTCTGTACTCTTTACAGAACACTGAAAGACAGGTAATAAATAAATAAATAAATCAAATAAAAAGCCCAAATAAAAGGTTTCACCTGTTGAATTTTGCAGATTTAAGTCTAATGATAGAATACTGGTTTCATGCATATTTTTTCAGGACTTGCTAACTGCAAAGAATAAAGGATTTATTCCTGAAAGTTTCCATCCAGAGAACTCCTATCAGCTTAAATCAGAATTAGGTTCATGAAAGGCTGTTGGAATCAGGCACATTTAGTTTAATAATTGTAGTTTCATGAGGTTTATTTATTTAGTAGGAGACTTGCATATGGCTTATTATACTGAAGTTTCTTTTTTGTTGCCTTTGTACTGACATGTAAAGGGGCAAATTTCTGTATTTTGTAGACAGCTTTGATCCTGTGAGCAACAAGGCAAAACACTGTAGACTGCTAAAGAGGTTGTTCTTATCAATAAGCCTGGGGAAACAATTCCAAAAACTGCTGTCATGACAGGGTGCGCAAGCATTGTGAAAAGTCATTACAACCTGAACCACCTCAGAAGATGGAAGCAACGGTTAAAGCAATGGTGTGGAATACATAGTTATCACTGTAAAATGACAGCTATTTATACTTACCTGAAGAGAAACTGAAAGTGGTAAGACAAAATAAATGAGATGGTTGAGATTGTTCCATAAAAAGCCTATCCTAAGCTATTGGGCTAAGAAATTCAAGGGCCAGGTATGCTTTCCCAGTGCCTGGAATCTGGCTGAGGGCTCCTCTGTGAAGTGGGTAAAGCTCTGCAGCTCCCACTGGGACAGAGATCTGTGAGTTGCCTGCTAAATGAGTTTTCAAGGATTTTTTTATACTGTAACTATGAGCACAAATACCGATACTTTTCTCCATGTAGAGTTGTACTACCTTGAATAATGCTTTTGTAGCATTCAACAGGACTCTTCACAATGCTAACCAATAACAGCAAGGGTGCCAGAACCCCTTTAATCTTGTCTTTAATCGTTCGCTAACTGAGTAATTGCTGAGGTTAATAATTTACTACGAGGACAGAAAGTTGAGCAGTGATAGAAGGAATTTGCTGAATTATGATTTCTGGTTCCTTTCTGCAAGTCTTTGCCAATAAAAATTCTAAATGCTGAGTTAGACAAAGTTAGGTTCAGTTCGTTATTTCAAGCCTGTTGTGCCCACAGCATTTTCCTGCATTTAAATCCCAATCTAGAATTGTACTGCACAACGTATATCGAAATATGTATTCACTATAAACCTCACCTTCAGAAGGTATGGCCCAATGTACATGAAACTTTCCCTGTGTTTACATCATGTCTGTGGCTTAACAGAGAATTGAAAATACTCCTCAGCTCTTAACCAGCACTTAACATGTTGTGGGTTTAACAGTCATGCCTCAGAATCTCTGAATGTTGCTTATCTGTTCCCTAAAGATATCAGAAAACAGATAATGCTGTTTGTGAAGCTCAGGATGGTGCTAGAATGGAAGATGTTGTGGAAATGTGAAACATTTTTAGCACCAGGTTCAGGGACAAGTTATTTATTTTTCTGCTAGGCTCTGATGTACCTCTGTTGTTTTGTCTGGGCATTCTGGTCCCCCTGGTCTGACACAACACCCAGAGGGAGCATCCCTTCAGTAAGGTTTTGGAGGGGCAGCTGGATACCACCGAGGAAGAGAGAAGCATGTTGGGGAAGAAAGGCTGGATATGGGAAGATACATACAGCAAATTCATGAGAGGTTGGTATTGCTGCACTAGCAGGAGAATTTGTGGGGGAGGAGAGAAAACACAGAGAAAAGTAGAGAGAGAGCAATATAAATTACAACCAGTATGGGTACTCATGACCACACTTCAAATAAGTTTTAATTTCAGATTGTTTCAGTAATTGAGTTTACATCCCATTTAATTTTTTATTGTCCTTAGATTTACATCCTGTCTCATGTACAGCATGTTCCTTGTTTTCGAACTTTAAACTGTAACAAAATTTTATATAAAAAATGTTTACTTTTAAATCATTTTCCATGCGGCCTTCTTTTCTTCTGTGTATTTTGTGTTAGCTTCAATAGTTGAGCACCCTGCGTTCTTAGCTACCACCTCACAGCCCTGACCTATAGCATTCCCCATATTGTATATAACCACAGAGAGGACTGTGATGTTAAATACAAAAGAGAAATAGAAGTGTTGTAAGGTCATATGCTTCTTGCATAAGGGATTTCAAAGAAAGCAATTGTTTAAAGGACTGGAAGATGACAGAAAATAATCTGTGTAACCCAACAATCAAAACCTGTATTCATTAGCACAGGGAACTTTGTTGGGTGCCTCAAAAAATGGAAAGGTGAGTAGTCAAACTGAGAGCAGCTCTTTAATTTCCCACATTTCAAGGCGCAAAGAATAGGCTCTGTGTGTTTGGACTATTGTAGTTTTGACTTTCATATTTCTAAACCTCAGGATTTAGATCTGAATCTTGAAAGTGATTCAGACTTTTGCCAGTTCTCCTGTCCTCAGCTGAAATACAATGTCGAGTTTTTTTTGAAATAATTGTGCAGCTATGACCATTCCTTCAATAAGGCATTTTCTACATGAGCAGAATTCTTTGAAGTATGGAGCCATGAAGACGGTGAGGGCCAAAGGTGAAAGCTGTGCAATAGAAGTTTACATTCCAGTCAGAGAACGGGTTGGAGGGGTGAAGGAATTAGTCTATTGATATTCAGTGCTTTGACCTGCTAACAATAACTGTGGCACAGGGGTTATAACAGCGGCACATCCCTACATTGTGTATCAGTGGAGAGAGACAGACCTTATCTGCTTTAGTTCGCTTTAGAGGAAAAATCAGCAGGGCTTTTGCCATGTGGTCACCAGTTGCTGCTACTGGGGAGAATGGGGAAAAAATTGTTCATGATTCTTCCATCACTGCATTGGGTCTAAGAATAAATCAGCTACAGATCTGCAATATGATGGGCATTTTTCAAAACCTGATGCTAGGAAAGAGAAAATAAATTAATAGGCTATTCTGTGCTGGATTTTAAAAGGCATATAGACTAAGGAAAGCAACTCCCTGCTGGTTTTTTCCCCTTTAAGATTAAAAAAAAAAATCTTTTTCACTTTGAAAGTATTTTTTATAAAAAATAATCAAAGCAACACCAACAATTTTTTGACACCAGAGAATACTTTTCCCTTGGTATACAGCACATTTATAACACAGCTCAGCTAGCCCTGTGGGTAAAATTTTGTGCTGGGGATGTGCAATTTTACTAACACAAACCCAACAAGATTTAGCCCATACAGGGGAAGAGGCACTAGCCAGTTGACATTTAGCTAGCAAGGCATGCTGGGCCCTGGCTGTGGCTTTGGTTCTGCCTCCATCCTCTACCTCTAGCAGTCACTTTAAATATCTGGTTTTGCTTTGTCTCCTGCCATTTATCACTACCTTTTGGCAAACATGGCACTGCAGCTAGACACTAGCATAATTCATACAATAAAATAGTAAAATATTATGTAGCATGAGGCACAAATCAGTGAACAGTTTAGATTCAGTTTGTCCTTAGGATTGTAAAATTTAGACACGTAAGTAACTTGACTACATCACCTAGTAATTTTTTGGCCAAACAAAATAGCCAACAAGACTGTTTTCAGGCTCTGGTATGGTTTCTTTTTTACAAATTCAGATTGGAAACTTTTTCTTTTTTTTTCATATAAAATAAATCTTGAGCTTAGTATTCAACCTTAACTGATAAAGTCTCCATAGCTGCCAGACCACAGAAGTCACGGGCTAAGATCAGTGGGCTGCTTGGACTGTTCATTACTCAGAGATAGAAGTGCTCAGCTGTTACTGGCCAGAGATCCCAGGTGTGGCAATACCCTGCCACTTAATTAAAGGACAGAGAGACTGCAGCCATACTGCTGCAAGAAATGCTCCGGTGAGTGCAAATTATACTCATTCCCAAGGATTTTGAAAAGAAGATGAAAAGGGCTTTTCACTTGACAACCACATACCACCATTTTGAAAAAACATTTCACCTCTGTGACGGAGCTCCCAAGGCCCACTGGGGAGACGAAGTCCTGTTATTTCTTAAGAGTAAAAAGTATTCTTTGTCTCCAGAAGATGATCAGAGATGAAACAGTGATTGAGAGACCTGGTCGGTACTTTATCTATTGAGTCAAGCTGCACTTTATTAACATATTCATCACCAAATGCCTTAGCTCGCTTCTCAGAAAATGCCCGAAAACCGCAGGCCAGAAAATGGTGTAGTGTCTTTTGTTTAACATATTCAAGAAGCAGCTTCATAAAGCAGACCAAAGGGGTAGAGAGATCACCTTTAATTTTAGACATGCTTATTCAAAGACTGCTTCAGTTGGAAGGAAAGGCATTTGAGTAAAAATAGCATTCTGTGTGGTTATAATTGCAGGTGAGGTGCCATCCAGGTAGTTACCAGCCTAATCTCAAGCACAAAGCTGACTACAATGCCGAATGCAAAGTTACTGCAAAAACATACTCCTGAGCAAATAAAAACCAATAACAGGTTTCCATTCCAAATGGATATTTTAGTCCTGCCAGTGTTTAATTCTGCATTAAAATAAAGCAAGACTGACAATCCTCATTAATAATTCCTAAACGTAACATGGAGTGAACTAATATGCTGAGCTAGCAAACTGTGAGCTGTTGGAATGGCTGGTGTGGAGCATTCAGCCCAATCAGTAAAAGCAGTTTTTTTCAGAAGATCATAAAACCGATCACTTCAATAATCATTTTGATATGTTGCTGCAACTACATCACCCCTTGCAAGGACACCAACAGGATGGAATTAGCTATGGGCACTGATGGCTCTTCAGCATGCCACGCTGCAGGAGTGATCACCAAAAATCATGGGCTTTGCCCAATGCAGCGTTTTGCTACTTTACACTGAGGTGAGCTTCAGAGAGAAAATTTATGAGGAGAAACACTCCTGAACTCTGAGTAGGTCTCCAACATGCCAAAGGCTATCTCCTGTTGTTAGCTAGGTAGATGTTGCTTTACAAAAGCCTAGAGTTCATTCAGTTCTTGTTAGCACTTAAAATGTAAAGCCTAACTAAAGATTTTGAATTGTTTGTTTTGTTTTTATAAAAACAAAGTTGACTTAATTGTCATTATACTGGCCCTGGACTTGTAAAATCTTTATCCAAATTCCTACTCTGCCCAGACCTTGTGTGACCTTGGGTAAGTCACTTCACATCTCTCTGCCTCAGTTTCCCATTTGTGTAATGGAGATAAAATTATTTGTGTAACTCCTAGGGACATAATCAACACAATGATCTGATAAATCTTGGTCTATTGGGAATATTGTCTGCTGCGTTACTGTAGTGCTGAGGACACGCCACCAGGACTACAGCGAGGGAGGTCTTACACAAAAAATAAGAACATGAAGGACTTTGTCTCAGAGAGCTGCAGTGTGAAATAAGAAATGGATACAGACAGATGGGACAGTTCAGCAGAATAATGAAACAATATTGATCATTATGACATTCAGCAGAATTATGAAACAATATTGATCATTATGACAGGTTGTGATCTTCAAAAAACAGCAGCCAAATGGTTAAAAATGAAAGTTTTCAGTTGGGTAATGTAAGGCTGTCCCATGAATATTTAAGAGATGCTCCTATCCAGAATGAGGGCCAGTGTTGGAGATAACACAAAGGTGTTTGTTTGAAATTGAACAATTAGGTTGATTAGTTAAAGCTTAGATATTTTTCTCCATATGCAGAATAAACAACTAGCACACCAGTGGGAGACAGTGAACAGAACACATCAGTTAAATGTGGCTTATAACACAGTCATGCTTTCAGCTCTGCTATTATCCTTTCACTGAAGTTATTAACAGAGATTTGTTACGACACGACCGTTGTGGGCACTGTCCAGCACAGCCTGCTCGGCTAGCGGTCAGCTAATGGTGTGAATGAAGTGTGAGAGGAGAAGCCACAATTTTTTCTCAGCTGCCCCTCCTTTACTCCCTCCCCCTCCAAAACCCTGTACTGAATTTCTAGTGGTTTTCTTTAATTTCACATGTTGAAAAGACTGAGTGATCCTTTTCCTCAGATGGTCTTTCTAGAACCCCCAACAGAGTGTGAATAATTATTCCCACTCTGTTGGGGCTTTGATAAGACTCTTATGGCTGCCTTTTGCTCAGCCTCTCAGCCTTTGTTCCTGCTAAAGTTATTTTCTTTCTTAGGAAATGAAAAAAAAAAAAGGTAAAAACTGTAAAAACGATCAAGCAAAATTGTAATTTTAATAACAGTAATAACAATAAAAATGTTGGCTTGAAAAGTATAAATGCCTTGGTCAAATCTTTCTAGTAAGTGGGTAATCATCATGTGTTTATTTCTATTTTAAGGAGAGCACAATTCAGAAAAAGAATTCGTTGGAAAAGAGTTTGACACATCTGAATGTGAACTTTGACTTCTGTCTGGAAGCAGTGACCTGGTCTTCTAGCTCAGGCAGAATAAAATCTGTAAGATTTAATGGATGTCACAGGTTTGAAAGTGTTTACAGCTTTCTTGTGAGTATGGAGAAACAAGCATATTTAGAAACATATATGAATAAACTGGGAAGCCCTATGGCGTAACAATCAAAGCACATAGCTGCCTTCTCTTCACCACTGAAAAAGGCATAGGAGGTATTACTGTTGGCTAAACAAAAAGCTTTGTCTGAACGTATGTATGCTCTGATGCTCACGGGACTAGGGAACGAGGTTAATCCTAAATTCAAACATCCCTTCAAACACTGATTTGCTATCTTAATACAAAGGACCACACATTACAAAGGAGTTCGTTTTAACCTTTCTACCTCAGTTCATGTTCTACCAAACAAACAGGCCAAACTGTTCACTGTTACTGTAACTGGAATCCGAGGTAATTCGATCAGGCTTATCCAGATGTAACTGCAGGCATGTTGTGGCCTAATGCACACACACACAATGACAGAAGGATAAAAGAAGCAATAGCTTCAAGAAAATAGGTTATTCCAGACTTTTCAAAACCAACCTGTAGCTGATGTTTGGGTCTATTATTAAAATTAAATATACCCGAAACCTATAGGTTTCCACAGCCATCTTATTTTAGGCATTGCAGTGCTGGGGAGCAGCATGAGATCAAAGCAATGGTGCATACAGATATATTGGCGTTTTGAGATTGGAAGATAAATAATTCATACATTGAAAACAGAGTTGGGTTGGGGATATTATAGATTAATTCCATCTCACACTTTTTTCCCTTCTCTCACTCCCCCCCCCACCCCGCCCTTTATTTTTGCTAGTGGGAGACCTACTGCCCTTGTCCCTTTCTTCTGATTTCTGAATCTGCCACAGGCACTGTTAGAATTACAGCAGTGATAAGAAAAAATCAGGCGTGGGATTTGAATTAATGCTTTTAGACAAATCTCCATTCCATCTCTAATTCTAATGCTAATTACATTTGCAGATCAAAGCCCATTCGTTAAAGTTTTGCTTTTGAATACATGTAAAGATTTTACTTTTTTGTTTGATTTTTTTTTTTCCATTTTTGGAGAAATGCTTCTTCCAGTAGAGACCAGATGTTCCTAAAATATCCCTTTGGAGCGGCAGTGCTTTGGTTCTCTGTTTTCCTTTCTTTGAGTCTTTTGCATGCACTGGGTATAGCATTGTTCTGTTACTGTATAGGCAATCCATCTTTCTGACTTATTTGGTTTCTGTTTAGAAAAAGCCGATGATAACTTAATAAGTGAGTGCAAATAATTGCACACATGTTTGACTGTATGCTCTGCATTGCAGGTATTGAAGCTTCAATATCAGCTTCAATAAGATTATGAGATTGCAATGAAGTACAATGAAAATACATATATTGACAATTGAGTTATTTTTATTTGCCCTCTGTTAAATTTATATGATTTATATTTTCCATCTGCTTCTACAACTAGGAGGACTAGAAGTTATTTCTTCTTTTTTTTTTTTTCCCCCTCTCTGAAGCAGAACCTTTTTAATATGGACTCCTTATATTCAGGCTTTCAGAAATGGAAACATAAATACCACGCAACTCATGACAAAACCATAAAAGCTGGCAACACAGGCACAAGTCTCATTGCACTCAAATTTAAGCTTGGCATGTCCACACATGTTTGTAGGATCACAGCCTATTTTGCAAGTGTCAGATAATGAAAGTCAGAGAAAGTCAGAAATTTTTAACACCATAACAAGTCAGAGATTTTTAACACCAGAGCCTCAGGGGTTGTAGCAAAAGAGCACAAGCTCATTTCGGGAGGAAATAAAAAGAAGGAAAAAGAGAATGGTGGAATCGAAGTGTGAAAAGAGAGGATTAGGTGGTGAAAGGGGCTGGATTGCATGCAGGGGGAAGCAGAAAAGGTTCAGAGGGTGAAAAAGCCAATTAGTGGAGTATAAATCTAAAAAAGCCAATTTCTGAAATAAAGAGGTGTTAACTTAAGGCAACTAGAGAGAGGATTAGTCAAGGAAGTGACAGGCTGCAGTTAGGAAAGAGTGGGATTCTAAAAGCTGATCAGGACTGAAAACAACTACTATACATTATATATATTTATAAGGTATTTAAACTGTATAATGAAATCTGGTCCCTTTTCTAGGCACTATGCAGGCTCCCTCCATCGCATCCCCCCAGAGGTGTGCTATAGATAGCCAAATTCTGGCTCGTGTCTTCTATCTGCAGGCAGCAGCAAAGGCCCTGCTGACTCAGGCGAATTGCTTGTGGAATCTCCTTAGATGTCAGGCACAGTGTGACTCTTCCTATCTTTGCAGCAACAGGAAAACAGTCAACAAGAATCATTACCTCAGCTACGACAGAGCTATTCAGTGGTTTCCATTCCGTCATATCTGACAGTCACAGAGTACAAAAGGTCCCTGCTCGGCATGGGGCAGCTTTTCTGTACCTTTCCCCAAACACCTAGGGGTATTTCAGATTTGATCCTGGTACAGTAGCTAAAATCCTTCTGCATACAGGACAGTAATAGCATTATAAATGTCTATCACCCCTCCAAAAAGCCTTGGGTTCCTATTCACCAGGAATCCTTTCCTTGGATTTTTTTCACCAACATTTGTGTTATCTTGGGTTTCTCCCATGGCAGAGTCTGTTACTATCTGCCTGTCACTGCTGCAAAAACCTGCAGCTCTTCTACTCAGGCAGGTACCATAATTCATACCCATGTAAAGAAAAAGAAGAGCAACACACATTGCTTCTCTTTCATTGGATATGGACATATATTTTTGCAGTGGAAACTGAAGTCTGAGGGGAAAAATCAAAACCAAAATTAAATTCTGCTCACATGCATCGAGACGTATTTGCAACCATTTCAGTTATTTCCAGTTTTAATTAATATATACCAAGACTTTTGGATGTAAATTGGCAACCCAGAAAAATCTCCCCCAAAAGATTGTGTGTTTGGCAAGAAGCATATAATTGCCTGGGTGTTAAGAAATCATGTAAAGTGTTGCCAGAAAAAGCTGCTTGCAATACACAACTAGCTCTACTGATATACAGGAATTATAGTATTTATGTTTGAATAGCATTTGCTGCTCTCTCATCTATTCCCTAGAATTTATGTACATAGAAATAGATCACGTTTGCCAGTATAGGGATGCCCCATTGACACAAAACTACTAGAAGATATTTAACGAGAAGAAAACCTCTTCCCTTCTGTCTTCTACAGTGCTACAGGATGGAAGAAGATATGTTAGCCAGATTCAATTTGCCATACTAAATCTTATGATTAGAAAGCATCTGCATACAGTTGGAAGATACAGATCCATATGGAAAAAGAATAAATGAAAACATGTAGTGTAACAGGCCAAGCTTTCAGCTGGCGTAAATCAGCATTTCTCCCTTAAACTCACTGGAACCATGCCTATTTATGTCTAAGAATCTACACAGTTATCTTGCCAGCTCACTGTAGGGATAAATATAGCTTTAACCAATTAAATGTTCATTAGAGACAAGACAGAAAGGATAGAAAAAGTCAAAACTCAGAACCAGTGAGCACTTATGTTCGTGTTCTTTTATCAAATGAAAGGTTAGCATTTTGTGGAATGCCTTTTTCTGCATGAGTAAATGTAAAACCTACAATCAATACTGTTTTAGAGCTACTGGGGGTTATTTTATGTACGGGTTTGGAGATTTTTGGCTTACTGATGTGTCAGCTTTCTTAGCATAGCACAGTTACCTCAGTAAAAAAGTACTTTATACTCATCATTAAATTTACAGGAGTCACAGATGTGATATGGATACCTTCATCTGTAAAACTACTTCACTGTAGTTCCAAACTAACATACCGTGATACAAAATCACATACATACAAGACCTAACCTGCAACCTGCCTCTAACATTAATCTGACAGTGAACACCTGGAAGTCAGAAAAGAACAGGAACGGTTAGCCCAAATGTAATTTCCATGTTATGCCTGGTAAGTTGAAATTTACCCCAGTATAACGAAATAGCAAAAAGGTTCACGGACCACGGCTGTCTCATTTAATTCACGGTCAGTACCGTCTGGCCATCTGTGGTCATCCTGGATTCATGTCCTGCTATGTACTGGTGGATTCTAGCCACACAGAATATAAACCCATCTGTACACAAAGTGACAGCAGTCCCTGACGTTTACCCTTACATTGGTCTTATCACTTGAGGTACCCTCGCCTTGTGTTGGAATACCACCTTTCTGACTCACAATTGTATTTGCAAACTTGGGCACGCACAAGTTACAAGCTGTTTTTTAAAGAACTGTAAGAAGGTGTCTCATAATCTTGAAGCAAAACTCTTTTAGAAGGTATGCAGCCAGGATGTGTTGGCTGTTTTTTCAAAGATTTTAGAAAAGGTGATAAAAAGTAATAAGAGCTGATAATGTAAACTTAACAGAAAAAAAAAAAAAAGGAAAGAACTAGATAAATCTCTCTGAAAACAAAAACAAAAACAAGAAAAACTGTCTTTTTTAAATGCACTATTTTACCCATATAATGTCTGTTTTAGCTGTTGATTAGATTGCCCCTAATGTTCTGGCTCTAAATCTTTCGTTTCACTATGATGCCCTAGCCTTTTCTCTCATGAGCACAGATATGGCAGGGTGCTCATAAATCTGTGACGCTTATTTGTAGTCATCACCTTCAGGCCATGGCCCTCAAGTTTACAATGACATTTCCAATAAATTTCTCACTTTTCTGGTTCAGAGTTCTACTTTCAGACTTTTAAAGATTTGGGGGTTGGAAGAGGACAGGGAGATTTTTTGTAAGCATCACGCTGCTGAAGGCATGAAAAAATTTGGTCAATAAAGAAGGTATTACAGGATTTCCTGAAGATGGGTGAACTATGAGGAGAATCTCTCTCTGGCTGAAGAACGAAGCAGGGAACCTAAAAGGACTTGTCAAGTCTAAGTCTTTAATTTCCATGGTTTCTCAACTACTAATGAAGTCTCTTTATCAGCACATTTTGATTCAGTTATGCAGTCTTTCGGAAATAATGACGCAGTATTGTGGACCATTATTTTAGCAATGGCTATCCCAATCTTGAGCAACAATATGTGGAAGACGTAAAAGCAGTACAGCAGGAACCAGCAGTACTGCCTCCAACACTGCACATCAGGCTGTGTCTGCAGGTGCGTTCTCTTGTGTTACAACAGGATTACACAGTGAAGTAGCAGCATCATTACTGTATGATAAGGGACTTTTATATAGCCTTCACTGCATTAACAGCGGTCATTATCATGTAAGTTCTACTTTTCCTTGCATATCTTATTTTTTATATGATCTTCGTCATTCAGTACATAGATTGAATTATTTTTACTATGTGTTATTGAGAAGAGAGAATATTATCCCTTTTAACAGCTGGAGAACTGCACAGAGATATTTAGGCTGAAAGTATTCATTTATTTAAGCTTTGAGACACGGAAGGCCTGATTTTTTTCAGAGTAGTTTTTATTATAAAGTGTAAATTGCTCTGCACTTTTGCAAATCATTCTTAAGAGCCTCTGGTTAGATGTGGACTGGGGACAACATAAATTTATTACATTTTCTTAAAAATATGGTTTAAATGTTTGCCCTGGCATTACATTCTGCAGCTGAATTCAGTTACCCAGGACAGCTTCCTTAACTATTAAACCATCTTCCATCTTTCTGCAAGCTTTTGATAAAACACACTTAAATTCTTCTTGAGTTCTTCTTCCCCTGGTCCCATTGACTCCAAGTGCCAGTCTCCTTGTTCTGATGATTTCAGTCTCATTGAAATCTTCATGCAATTAAAATTCTTCATGTCTCCCTCCCATTTTGACACTTCTGCTTTCTCCTGACACTCCCATACCTATTTCCCCCTGTACTTTTCAGTATTCTCTTTGTCTGGTCAGTCTCCAGGATTGAGCAGGTGAAAGGATAGTTCAATCAAATCTAGACTCAGTGAGAGATTCAGGTATTCATAGTGCTGATAAATCTTTAGAGGTTTTGGATGATAAACTCTTGGAGGGAAAGCAAAAAGACCGTGCACAATGCAAAGAACATCCTCCTGCCAAATTTCAAGTCCTCACTCCGAACTATAAAGTCTCCAGTGTTTCAAAGTAAACCTTATCAGATTTTTTAGCATGGGATCATATTATGGCTAATGTTGGTCACCTTTAATAACAAGTTGCAATACTAACTCTGCCTATCATGCAAGCCTTTGAATCCATAGACTGTTACATTCCCAGAGGCATATCTGCAGCTTTTATCTGCCCCTGACTGCCACAATGTACACATCTGAAGACTTTTTTTCTTTCACATGGAAGTCAGGATTCCAGTTTGCTTTCACTTAACTTTGTAATGTGGCTCTAATATCCTCAGATGATATTTCCCCACATTATCAATGAGGTCTGATCAGCTAATGGCAGCTGCAAAATAATTGTGGCAGAGAAAATCTTTGTCTTTTGAAGTGTCCCTCCTTTCTGCTTTGCTCACTTTCTGCTTGCAGTAATTTCCTCCACCATTCAAGCACCATGGAAGTTGTAATTGACAAATGGGAAAACTAATCTGGTTATTAGCTGAAGCATGGGCTTTTCAGCAGCTTCCCAGGGTGAGCTGTACAAAGAGCTTTCTGCTAGGGAAAATACTAACCTGGATGTTGTCAAATCTCTTGCAGAGACAAGTCAGGTGAGTCTCTGATCACACATTAAACAAAAGTAATTATTTTAATCCAGAGGAGTTTAAAGAAGAGAGGAAGGAAAAAAAAAAAAAGGACTTCCTACAAAAGATTTAGTAGGAAAATTCATACTAAGGCTTTTGAATATGAACTTAAGTTCCCTAAGATGGAAAATTATTATATGAAATATGTATAAAAATGGATGTTGCTCACAAACAAGGGTAATTTATGGTTAACTTTTCAAATCTAGGCAGCTAAGGAACAATTTCACTGTCTTGGNCATATTAAACAAAATTAATTATTTTAAGCCAGAGGGTGTTAAAGAAGAAAGGAAGGAAAAAAAAAAAAAAGGACTTCCTACAAAAGATTTAGTAGGAAAATTCATACTAAGGCTTTTGAATATGAACTTAAGTTCCCTAAGATGGAAAATTATTATATGAAATATGTATAAAAATGGATGTTGCTCACAAACAAGGGTAATTTATGGTTAACTTTTCAAATCTAGGCAGCTAAGGAACAATTTCACTGTCTTGGATTTCAGAAAAGGAACTGGTTTATAAAGAATAGAAAAACAGGCCAAGTTCTGTTCTCAGGGTGAAATTCACAACTGTAAAATGTCTATGTATTTTCTAAAATACATTTAGGCAGGCCTATGCAGGCTTGATTTGGACTCTACATAGCGATTAACTTCCTTTTCAAATGGAAGGGCTGGGAAGCAAAATCTGCAGCAGAATAAATGTCAGTATATTTTGCTGTAGATTTCCTGTATCTGTCTTTTCATGCACTCTTTCAACATGCCAGTGGTCCAAATATATTATAAAATCCAAAATGCAGAAGTACCTTAGTTTGTAAAATCGTTACAGCTGGACTGATTTCTGTGGTACAAACAGTATCTTCTGACCTGTAATATCTTGTAACCCAAATCTTAGTTTCTTTATTCACTGTTCTAATTCATAAAGTTCAGTCCTGCAAATATGGATATCACTTAAAAGCCAAACGCCTTGTTCTGTCTTTTGTAACAACCAGCAATGAAGTTTAGACTCCGGACCTGACATACCAGGTTTCATCTCAATCCCTGTGTTACTATAGGAGGAGTAAGAAAATTATTTTCAAGGAAAAAAAAAAAAAAGAATCTTGTTTAAAGTTGTTGAACACGTACATAATGAAAGACAGCTGAGCTTACAGTGACCCAAAGAAAAGATGTTTCCAGCAAACTGACAAGCCTGCATAACTCCCATTAGTGTTGTGAGTTATGCACATGTTGAGTGAGGAAAACAGACTCCAATTAATGTGTTTATAGAGGAAAATGCTGCTTTCAGTATACTGTTCCCCAGCTGAGCTGTGAGTGACTTCCCAAGATAAGACCCTGCTGTTACTCAGCTTCTAAATAAGGTAAGAGAAGATTGGGCGATGGGAGGTTCAGATGGCAAAGTGAATTTGCCTTGGTGAATTTGAAGTGCTTACATTGCAGTCTGCAGTTCAGCTGCTTACCTGGTTTCTGGGTGCTTTTTTATTTACCGTCAATTTAACAAACCTTGTCCTCTGTTGATAAGGAGCCTTAGTGCTCAGCTTAGTCCACCAATTTCCCCTCTGCTGCCCCAAGCTTTTATACTGTCACATTTATTTTGGTGACTACAATATTGTTTGTAAGCCCTCACATCAGGCTGCAGTGCATGTTAATTCATGGAGCCTGACTGAATGTAAAATTACAACACAACAATGAGAATGTTGTCCCTGTATTGATGTATACAATTGGTTGTCCAGGGAAACCTGAGTTCCCTTCTTCAGGGTAGCCTTTTGTAATTCAGAGCAGTTAAAACCACTGGTTATGCAAGTAGGTTACTTCTCTCTCCAGTATCTTCACTTATACAGGTATCTTGTGAAGGATCTCTGATGCGGGCAAATAGAATGATCCTCATCTATTCCACCTCAGGCGCTGATTTCACAAGCTGAACAAATCTGGATTGACTCCATACTGGATTAGCAGACTTCTAGCAAAAACAAGTTGTGCTACGGGAAATGTGGTGACATAACAAGTTCAGCTTGGTCCTGATCTCACACCATCATGAGAGGATACGTGGGCACTTTCAGTAGGAACAAAGGTGCTACACGCTCTCCTCTGGGTGAATCTTTTCTGATTCTCTTCATCAAAATGGATGAAGTTACGCTGTGCCTGCTTAAAGCTTCCTTGCAGCTTTAGATGTACTGTCCTTTCTCATTTCCTATCCTGGGTTGCTAGGGCTGGCTAAGCTTAAGTAGCTGTCATGCCTTATCCAAAGTATAGATTAAGAAGCATATGAAATGATCTGTAATAGATAAATACAAAAAGTATACAAAGGAACTTGGCTCCTTCTCTATTTCTAAAAGCTAATCACATCGTTCACAAAGAAATTAAAACAAATATGAATGGGACAGGTCCCTTCTGTCAGAATGGTGGTACGAGTTGTTGGCAAAGATGTGAGCTTTTGTCACACCTCACTTCCTCTGCAGGGCAGGGTATTGAAAGTGTGGGGCCACCAGTCAGAAGGGTAAAGTCCCACTGCGTACGTACAGATGATTTCAGCAGTAGCAGCACAGACTGTGTGCAGCCACCTCACCTTCTGGCAAAGAACTGTGCTCCATTTATGAAATTCATTTCATGTGCGTGCTAAGCACAAAGGTTGTATACTACTTAAATTCCACCATCCATGATGTATATTAGGGCTTGTCTCAGCATGCTGCATAAAAGGTAAAAGTCTGCAGGAGTACTTTGCTGACATGAGCTAGGAATTGGCAGAGTGATTAGAAATGGCTAATTTTTCTTTCAGCAAAATAATCTTATGGCAACGGAATCCCATTGTACAAGGAATCTATTGCTCCCAGCCTGTACTCCTCATCACCATTTTTGCCAATCTTTGAGGCCTATGTTTGCTGACCATAATTACTTTGCCTGCACAAGCCCATACGGAGCTGTGGAAGCTGACAGAAGTGGCTGCATGAAGCGGAGGTGCGAGATAGTGGGGAAAAACAAGCCAAGGGAAAAATAGCTCCCTCCCACTGCCCACATTTCCATTTTTTTATAGTTTAACATTTCTTTTCTTTTGATTGTATAGTAATCTGGCTAAAGATTTTACCTGGTGTGAACACAGTGAACTTGATTTACACTGGTGGAGAACCAGGTTGTAACAGTGAAGTTTTAGGGAGTAAAGAACAGGGAGAAAATAGAAACAGTTCACGGGGTATCACATATTTTAGAAAAATAGAAAATTCCAAGAGTGCCAGAAATGTTCCCCTTTCTTTGCTCTGACTCTTCAAATTTTTCCTCTTGCACCAAAATAGACTGTTTGTTTATTACAGCAGGAACTAATATTTTCCCTTTAGGCAGTTAAAAGAAATACATCCTCTTTGTGGCTTTGAAAATCCCTACAGGATTATGAATGAATACTTCAAGAGTGTATTATAAATTCAGACATGTCTATTGGGCTTTCAAGTATCACAGCGGGAGCTTCTTACTGAGGCAACCTGAGGGTAAAGGCTTTCCCACCTTTCCAAAGTGACTCCTCCCACAAAATTTTCTTAGGCTGAAGTTAAAAAAAAAAAAAAAACCCTACCTAGTTGAGCTTCTTAGAGCTACTTCATTCTAAGAAGAGCTGAATATAGATATAATTTAGTACAATCACATACCCAGGCATTGCTCTGGAGCCTGCTCAGTTTTCCTGCCACATGCAGTATCTTGCACACTTTTTAGTGGTAGGTTGTTGTTTAAAACCAATGTGCTTTTTATTTTAAAGGCTAAGCAGTCTAGTTAAAAAAAAACTTGTTTGCCAGCACGTGCTGTCCTAGATGTGCTATGAGCACCTGTCATTATCTCCTCCAAATTCTGCTATTGCTCCTACTTGCCAACTGGCAGCATCACAGCATTGTGACAGTGATTACAAAGTAGGATTAGACATAGCCCATTTCTCCCATCCCCTGCTGCGAGTGCTGAACCAGCAACTTTGCCGTGTTTTGATCAGATGCACTCAGCACTGACATATAAATCAGGGACAGTACTAAAGGGATAGGGGAGGAATCAGCAACAAAGAGCCAAAATCAAGGGCAACTTGGAAGGAAAAATGGAACTAAAGAGAGTTTAAAAAGCACATAGCTTTGAATCTATATGTACTCACTTCTAAAGGGGATGAGGGGTGTTGTTACCTTCAAATGAATTCACACATTTTAAGGTTTTTGAATGCACATCGCCCCAGTAAGAAACCTCCAGTTGGCTGAGCCTCAGAATGAACTGCAAGATGAAAATGAGTTTTAACTGGAAACTGTTAAGGGCAATTGTTAAGAAGTCCTGTCATACAGTCTTTGAAATTTAAGAGTCACCTGCAGCAACTGGTGTAGGTGGTACTTGTAACACAATGCTTGATGCTGACTTAATGGCTCAGCAGATGTTGTGCATAGGTGTAACCTCTTCATAAAGGTTAGCAGAAAGGCTTAAAGATGTAAACACATTACCTTTATGGATGTCAGTTAAACATACAGGGCAATATGAAGACAAAAGTTGATGGTGATCTTCCGAGAATTTTTCGTGTTCTGTTAATTATCAGAAAGAAAAGCTGGAGTCAAGGTGCTCCAACATTGTAGCAATGGAGGAAGATTTGGCATTGGCAATTATTCTTACAACATACAGAACACAGAGCATGAAGATGAGGAAATGTTATATTTGATCATGTCTAGTGCCTAAGCGTGCATTCCCAACACTTCACTAGCATTTTTCTGAAAGTAGCTGCCATTAAATAAAGTAATTAGCTTTCAAAAGAAACATTTAGAATAACAGTGATGAAGAAAACTTCCAAAGTGAGACATATTCATTTTTGCACTATATTGCTATGCCATTTGCCAATCTGCAATTGCAGCTAAGTATCTGTAGAAATGTTGACTGTCTAAACCTTCACTTTATAACACAAAATCCCACGAATGCAGAAGAAAAACCTGTGTATGACAACTAATACACACACAGACTTCCAAATTATTGCATAGATACTCAACTTTAAACATATACAAAATTTCTCTTAAGTTTCTTGAAGGACTGATTAAATCTTTAATTCATGATATTCTCAGGTATTTTTGCAGGACAGTGGTCTAAGACACAGCCACTCCTCAAATACTTTACATGACCGTCTGTGACTGAACTTTGGAAGGGTGTGAGAGGGGAGCCATGTATATCACCTGACATGAGTTCATGTGATTAAAAAGAAGCACGGCAGAGTGGCAACAAAACCCTCTGATTTCAGCCAGATAACTATTAGACAAAAACCTTTCCTCTGTTATTCCATTTCATAGTGAACTCCTTGGTCTGAATGCAAGAATTCTGTATTTCCACTAGTGAAACTGAAGACCAGTTTTGTCCTTTGCTCTATCTGGCTTTTTAAACCTGCTAATTAATTTGTATTTATTACTATAAATACAGAGATCATACCCCAGGTCAAGCATTTGCTAGAATTCTCTGGTGTAGACTCACTCAGTACCATACATCCTGTAGTCTTAGTTGGCAAATAGAACAGAAACAAGAACGAAAGCAATAAAATCTTAGGCACTTGGGAAGAAAAAAAAAAAAAGAATGTTATCTCTGTATTTCAATTGCTATTAGTGAGAAAAGTAGCCAGCAATATGTAGGTCAGCATCAGTAGCTGCTTTGGTAGTCTGAGAACAGTTTAAAGGAAGGAAGAGGTTTCTTTTTGTGGTTGAATACGTTACTCTATATCCATGAAGTAGCTGTGTCCCACCCCCAAAGGGAGAAGCATTATCTGCAAATGAATGAACAGGGCATTCTGTGTTATGCCAGTAGCACTGTCTTTGAAAACAAGGGAGACAAGAAAAACAGATTTGGTGTGGCTTTTATTTTCCCGTCTACCATTGTAATGGAGCTCTTCCATTAACTCATTCTTGTCAGGTTGAATTGAAAGCGATAGTTAATAACTTGCACCAGCATCTGCTTTCACTTGATGCAACAGCAATAGAGCTCTGCAGTGTCCTCACAGTGTGTGGAGAGACCTGGTTTGAGGGCAGAGGTAATATCTTGTAGTAGAGTATTCGGTACAGCTGGAGAAAAAATATGGATATGCTCTTGGGCCAACAAGCTCTTCTTTAGGTCACCTGGAAATTCCAGTTCTTATTGATGTACTGGTAAAATCTACTGGGTATAAACATTCTGCTTCAACTAAGCTACCAGAAGTTCAGTTCCTTACTGATACCACCCCACTCACTTAATTAAGCTGCACTGAGTTTTCCCAGCAGGCAGAAGCTGGATCTGAGCTAGAAAAATAACGAATATTTTTATTTTACAGCCTATGCAACGACTGATCCAGATGATACCCTCTTCTGCAGTGTGGGAATCAAGCAACTCAGACCAGTGGCAGGGAAACCTCCATGTCAGCCCATGCAGTTGTACTATTCCTGCAGAGTGAGCGTGTGCCGAGCAGTGATCCACCAGATGGAGACCTGCATTGCACTATCCTAACAGTTTGTGAAGGACAGGGTGGTGGGCAGGCATGCTATCTGGCAGTAAGTGTTTCTGTGTTTTCCTCTAATTATCTCTGTAATTCCTTAGATAATTTATAGGATTAACACTGTAAATTTTACTATCTCTGAGTATATTCTAACCTAGAAAAAATTACATTAGCCAATGTTTTGATCTACCTATTTTTGCAAGCAAAATGTAGCGTCACTCTAAAATTTTCACTTGGTCTTTTCCATGAGACCTTTTAGTGCTCAAGTTGAAGTAACAGATCTGTAATTGGTTTCAAAGCATGCTTAGATTAAGTCAATACTTACCATTGCATAATGAGATACATCAGACCCTGTACGCGAATTGTCTGGACGTTCCTTAATAATGTTTACTTTTGTCATCACGCATTCAGTAATTTTCAAACATGATGCACTGTTGATGCCAAAGTTTTATGTTGTTCTTTCACCAGTGTGTAGGACAGAATATTTTGGTACACTCACTTTATTCCCTCTGTCAGGTAGGACAAATTCTGCCTTTAATTATACCCTACTCTAAATGAACACTTACAACCAAAGTGCTGTTGTCTCCCAATATTTCTACACGGATTGTCTCATGAACCATTTGGCTTCTTCTTCTTCTTTTTTTTTTTTTTTTCCCTCCTCACATTGTCACATTGCCATTTTTTGTAATCTGATTTATACTATTTCCCTTTCATCTTCACCTGTGGCCTTTTCTGAATAGAATACATGGAAAAAAAATCCTCAGAAGTGGGACATATTTTCCCAGTGATGATGATTACTGTTTTGCTTTCTTTCCTTCCTTTTCCATCCCTCCCCTTATTTCACTAGATTCTTTTGCGGTGGCCTAGATTTAACATCCGTTTACAGCCAATTCTTGTAGCTGCAAAACCCTGCTAATACCATATTGTACTAGTCAGGAAAAGTTATTGAGGGCAGGGACAGTCTTTTGGGTCTATGTTATCACACAGATGTTCTGAGCCAGACCTGGAACTCAGAGGTACTGCTACGATAGGAATGGTAGCAGGAGAGCTAAATGTATCTGTATACCTGTATCTGTATAGAGATAGGGGAAGGTAAATGTATCTAAGATTTGACTGAAAGCTACTCTGCTTACTCACTTCATTTCTGATCCCTAATGACCCTTCTCCTCTTGTATTTTTTTCAGAGGTCACCTACTTCCTTCTACAACCCCTGTCCTCAGCCTTTTTATTTCCTTCAGATTCTTGCTCCTGAATTATTGGTGTATTGTTCACAGCTACTCACTGTAGCAAAAGGTAACAATATTAATGATCCATTGAAACAACTTTAGAATTGTTACCTAAAAGTTCTAGCCTAAAGGGGACAATTCACAAAAATAGCATGGTAAGGCTAAAAGTCTGTATTACTGTTCCATTGGCCACAAGTCAAGCAAAAGAGATTCCTGGCTTCCCTTCCAAAAGCTGCTCATTTCTGCTTGTTCGCCACAGATTACCATCTGTTCAGTTTTGATGATTTGGTGTTTGGATGGCTGTGCTCTATACCAGACCCCGTATCAGTTTTGAAAGCAAAACCAAACAAAAACGAACCTTACTTCTGATTCTTCCCCAGTTACTATTTTTAAACCAGAAGATCTCACAGTTCTTCATTGGGACACTACGAAAATAAAGCACTGATTCAGAAGAAAAGAACAAAGGGGACAAGAATAAGCAGGAATGAGAATTTCTTCAATCTGTTCTAACAGAACATGCAACCACAGGCTAAGAGTATGCAGAAGCTAAACAAAAAAGAAAGCCTTGTTTGAGGAACTTGCAAGTAAGTAACTCAAGAGCTGCTGTTCCCTTCCCTCAATTGAACGACTGTGTCATCAAAGGGCTTTTTGCATCCACAGCATCTGACAAACTAGCTTGAAAGTCTCAGGAATTTAGATAGCATCCTCTTCTTGGATTTTGAATGGGGCTTTCTGGATGTGATACTAAGCTTTGTTCATGGTAAGCTAAAGATCCTTTTCTCTGTGTAAGTGCGTGTGTGTGAGACAGAGTGGCTGTGTCAGGATGGATGATCTCAGCTTCTTGAGTGGCTTTAATTGTATAGGCTAATCATCACATCCAGGCTGATTTCACTTATTCTATCTGTGACACAGTAAGCCTCTACGAAGCACAAACAATACAAGAATAAATAAATCCAAATATTAATCATTCCTGGCATCGTAACTGTTTATTGTTTCAGGCGACCTACATGAAAATGCTGACAGGCAATGCAGGGAGGGTTGGAAAGAGAAATATGTCTCCATTGGTATCACCTCTCTATGCCAAATGGTTTTAGACAAAGGAACGTTTAATCCTTAGAGCTCATATATCTGAAAAGCATCTGATTCACATTTGAAAGGAGGGAAACTGGACAGGCACTCAGTACTTTCAGAATATTTTCAAAGGAGAGAATAGTCCTGTCCCTACTATAGATTTTGGTTTTGGAGTATAATCAGAAAAATTAGTGTTAATCCCCCTAGAGACTCAGACTTCCTATATCAGAGTGGGTAAGTCATTAATTACTCTCCAAGTTCCTTACAGCGTTACAAGCAGAAAACTTACTGAACCTCTGCTCTCAGAGCAGTCCCTTCACTCATTTTTTCACCCAGGCTGCATCTGTGTATAGGGCAGGAAGGACTCTTTGGCAAGTATATCACACATACCTTAGTATGGAAACTGCTGACTGTCATTAGAATGATTTAGGAAGCAGATTAACCAAAACAGCTTAAAGTGATATTTGCCAGTAAGGATCAGAAGCCTGTTAACAAACAGAGCCATTTTGAGCCTCTGCCATTTACCATCTGGCTCCATCTCCAGACTCCCCTCCTCTCCTAACACTCACAGAAACTTAATCGCCCTCTCAGTCACAACCCAGATGTGCAGCTTCTCTTCCTGGGCCACAGGAGGAGGTAGGGCTCAAATACATTTGCTTGCAATGTTATCCCACTGGAGTTATGGTTTGCTTCCTTGCACTTGTCTCTCTAGATGTATAGCTGAGTAGAGACTTCTACCTCAACGCAGACAGTTGAGATCAGTAATAGAACTCTTCCACACACAAAAACATATTTTACTTGTAAATAGCTGGAACTAGCCTGCCCTACACTGACCTGTCTCCAGCAGAATTGCATTAAAGAGCTATCTCAATAGTAGTACTTTTTCATCCAACAGTGAAGCAAAGCTTGAGAGTTCACAGGATATATTATGTTAACTCTAGGATTTTCTACATCTTTCTGATTTTAAATTAGAGGTTGAATTAATAGAATTTCTTTGCATTAATATCCTTTGTTTAACCAAAGGTAAAAATGAAATGAAATTGGCTGTGCTTAATCTTGTTAGTATTTAAATTGTTCTAATTAGACTTTGAAGTTCATGTGCTACTTAGGTGAGTGGGATAAAACATGGCCATGTCTCCATTTCTGCGGGCTCGCTTCTTCTAATTCTCTAATTTAGATCATGGCTGGGCTAACGCAGAAGCAGGTGTGTTTACATTGCAACAGCTGCTCTTTGGTAACAATGCTGACTTTAGAGTTAATGGGAGCTTGGAATTCCTTGAGCACTGAAAAGTACAGAAAAATTATCAAATTACTCTAAAGATCTACAATATCTGTTCCTTGATATTTTGTTTGTTATCCTTGATTTTTTTCTTCCAGTGTTAAAATAGTGCTCTTGTAGGGAAAAAAAAGCAGAAACAAAACAAAAAAAAAAAACACAACAAAACCTCACAGTTTTCTGTCTTGTGTTTTTCCCTTTTTTTCCAGAATGAACAAAAAGCAAAATTTTTTTTTTCCCTTTATCTTTCTTTAGTAAAGTACCACAGGAACTGACAGGAACAGACAGGAACAGTTTAAAATAGCCTGTAGTTCTAAAATATGTTTCAAAGAAAGTGCATGCAAGGTACAAATGACCATTCATGACCTTTGATTTTCCAGGCTGTCAAACATCCTGAGCCCTGACAGAATGAGAAACAACTTGATCTGTAAACAACAGAGCTAATGAAACCTGGTTTCCTAAAGATTTCTGTGGTACGTACCAATACTCCCTCACTTCAAACCCTAAGCCTCTCTCCCTCATGCCTCCCTTTGTCACCATGGCCAATATCTCTAGGTAAAAATTACTTCAACCCTTACAATATCTCCAATGATCTTTTCACTACTGAGCCAAGCCATGACTCAAATCCTTTTCCATAATACTCCTATTTTCTCTCATTGCCTTTATAATTCTCCATAGCAGCTTTCTCCCACATTCCCCAGCAACCTTTGCCCGCCCTCCTAGATGAGTAAGAACGAGGAAAAGCTGTGGTTCAGATAGATCTACATTTGTACTGGTTAACTAGCTGCCATGTACCTACTGCTTGGCCAGGAGCTCTGCCTCTGAGCTACCAGGCTGTCAAAACTGAGGGCGTGAGAGCAGAGTTTTCCCTGCCTTCCACTCTCTGACTACTGAACTCAGGAAACATGGGAATTTAATTTCTTCAGATTTCCACTCTTCTTTTAAGTTTAGTGGAAATTAGCTGATAGGGTGAACAGAAACTTAAGGAGGGAACAAATAAATATTGTGAATATATAAGCTTTATTTCCTTAGTAAAGCAGGTTAAAAATTGGTTAAGAACTCAGTCTACAGTTTTGTCTACCCCTTAACACTTAAAATTAGAATGGCCAACTTCTTCACAAATAATAGCTTTTCTCTCTCTTCTATGTATTTATAATGGTCTCCATTACCATAGGAGATGGTAATAGGATCCTCACATACTTAAATGAAGGTGAGGATTCTCCCTTCAATGAAGATAAACAGTACTGTCATCTCAATTAAAAGTAGGAATTGGGCCAGAGAGCACCTAGCCCTTTGTGTAGAAAGTAAGGTCTAAGCAAAGGGGCATAAGCATTGCAGCATGCAGCACTGTAACTCCTCATTGTGCATAGACCCTTAGAAACCTGTCTTGTGATGCGGTTCGTCTCAGCTACCACAATCTCAAAAGGAACATCACTTTCTGACAGCTCTTTCTGCTGTACCAAATTCATACTGAAGAGCAAATGCAGAGCAATAATATAAAGGTAATCAGATCAGGTCCTGGTTTTGGTTTCTTGCTCTGCTTCTCAAGCTCCTTTCTTTCTTGTTCCCTGTATTTATTTTTTTTCCTCTTGTTTTCTCTATTTTTCCCCTTTTCTTATTAAACTGTCCATTAAAAAGAGGTATTTTCTATCTATAGCACTTGAGAAAGAGCTTGTTTCAACAGAGCTTGACTTAGAGCCTTCCATCTCACATCTGTGGCTCCACAAAGGCAGGAAATACTTCCTATTTGTTGTTTTCTGGAATTGTTTTATGCTCATAATAAATTACTGGCTCTCCCTTGACTATGAAGATCTTTATTCAGAACGCATAGCCTTCCACCTTAAGAGGCTGTATTGACCATGCTCTGCAAAAAGTTTATACCTTGAAAAACAAAAAAGGCATCCAATTTTGGTTAAATAGCTGTAGTCTTTTATTGTACAGTCTCTCCATAAGCTTGTGATGCACCTGACTATGTTATTACAGATAAATAAAAAAGATCTTTCTTCTGTTAAGAGGTTTAGCTATGTAATCAAAAGTAATTCAGTACCTGTTTAGCCTTGGTACTGGCTAACAAGAGGCAGATTCCACGCCCTAGTGGAAGAAAGATCAAAGGCTCTTTTGGCATTAATAAATGCTAAGGAAGAAAAAAAAAATAATCAGGAGGGAACAAAACCCCAAGACTCATGCAGCTGTGAGCATTTTTACATTTTTTCGTAGTTTATACTTGAATCATATCTCAGGTTTGTCACCACATNAACAGAATTAAAGCCAGGTGACAAAGGGTGTGATTTTCAAAGTTTCTTTAAAACTGACATAGACATGAATGGGGGCTGGTTGTAGGTAGAGGGAAGAGCTGTTATAGACTGTCAGTTCTGAAAAAGCATTTAATGTGATGGAGTGTGATTACAACTCAGAAACACAACAAGTGCTCTAAAGAGAGGCAAAAAGAAAAGGATGCACCTGACTGTTTTTGTAAGGCTGCTTACAAGTGATACAATAATTCTTTCCCAAACTGGCAATCAGCTGATATCCTGAAGCAGATTTGATTTTCCAGCTTATGAAATAAAGTGTCAGTTGTCATGTAATTACCCTAAATCATTATAAAAATTTACTATTTTCATTGCTGTTATGTTAGGGAGCCTTGGTGGCAGATAAGAATCCACTTTGCAAAGCCTCAACACACAAAGAAGAATTGGAGATTCCTTCCCCAAAGAGTTTATGGAAGATGATTGACAAGAAAAATACATGGAATCTAGCCATTGATATTAGTCATCACAACAAGGAGCAATCACATTATACCAAATGTTTAACCGATATTATTTTTGTATAGGCATCACAGGGGAGTAGACTTCTAAAAAGGTATTACAGTGATTACAATGCAATTAGTTAGGAGAGGTTTAAGAGACACTCCACCTATACGCAGAGGCAATCCAAAAAAAGAAAAAGGACTTAGATGAGTAACTAATAATTAACTGATAAAGATGGCATCAAAAGGAGTAATTGTGGAAATGACACCTAGATAGTGTGTGAAATGTTAGGTAAGTGAAATCCACAAAGAGCCTTGAAAGTAGTTGAAGTGGTGGAGAAGGGGCATGTTGTAAAGGCAAACCACGAACAGATTAAAGGCACTGTAAGCCAAGCCTCAACAAGACCCAACCAAGAAATCAGGAAGGTAATCTCTGTAGCAATGTGTTGATGATAAAATCTAGATAAGATGGAACTCACTGGTGTGGGGAGAAAGAGCTTATACTTACTAACAGACAATTATGAGGAATCTACATTTCACTTGTGTATGTAGGGAAGAAAAGCAGGATTTTAAATGTGTTATGCAAGCAGAAAATTCAGCCTCTCTGTACAGCTTGGACGTGATGATCTACAGACAAATAAACAAGTTGAAAGTACAGTTCACGTTGCACACTCAAATATTGGTGAGGACGACAAGAAAAAAAGGAAGCATGAAAGTTTGTAGGCAAATTTTTTTCAGCAAGCAATGTTGAGATTTTTATTTGGATAGGAAGGGAGTTTCCTTAGTAAAAGCTAAAAAGAAAAACAAAAACAAAATAGTAACATTCTGGTGTAAGAAAAAAAAAGCAAAATGAAATCAACACTCCAGATTAAAAACTAACAAACAAACAAACAAACAAAAGATGAGGAAATCAGTTAGTTGTTTTGGTTGGTTTTGGCTACCCTACCTAAGTGATGTCAGATTGTCATCTTTCTGTCCATCACAGGACAATTGTTTATGCCTGTGCAAAATCATTAATTGCAAAAGAACCTTTCAAGTGTTGATGAGATTAATGTAATATAGGGCTATTACTAGCTATAATCTTGCTATGAGATTTTATTTACAATGATGATGCACAAAATGGAGAGAATCCTGCTTCGTTCTTAAAGTCCAAGTTGAATATGGAGGACTGGCAGTTAAAAAAGCACTATTTAATAGTGCAATCAGTGCATTTACTGTGGCAATCAATGAGACAGAAAAAAAAAACCAGAAGATTCTATGCAATTTGTAATTGTCCATATTCAAAGTAAACCACATGAAAATTTCATTTAAATATCATGGAGTGAAATGTTCAGGTGATGAAAATTGGGGAATGTCCTACAAAATCAATGAAGCTTTGCATTAGTTGAATATGTTTTGGTCACCTCTTTACCTTTCTTTTTTTTCTTTCTTTCTTTTTTTTTTTAGTATGGTTGAAAACGAATATTATTTATGTGGACTACATAATGTTACATTCATTGAAAAATCACCAGCAGATGAATTTTTAATGTGGATAAAAACAATAAAAAGTGAACATAGGTGATGTTGAATATTTTTATTATTCATTATTACAAAAGATGAAGAGACATTGCTTCCTTAATCCAATAAAGCCCCGCAAAAATCTATGTCCTACAGAAAGTGAATAACAAAATGTGAGTGATATTCCCTAGAAGGAGGTCAACGTTCATTCTTGGAGATCCAGAAAATGCCCTTTACAGCACATAACTCCTCATGGAAAAGGATCTATAAAATCGCAAGAGCAGAAAAATCGCACAGAAGACAAAATATGTGTCAAGGTTTCAATGGTACTTTGGTTATCTGTAGGATTGTACACAGAGTTCAAAACTGTCAAAGAAACGAAATGTAAACATTCTTCTTGCATCTACAGATGCTTGCATCTGAATTTGTAATTGGGGCAATTACCAACTAAATTACCTGCCTGCATATGTAATTAGGTAATCTGCCACATTTTTGTGGTACTGACAGCCTTTGTAATTGTGCCCTGCACTTTCACTGAGATCTAGTAATTAAATCAAAGGACAGAGAGCCTAGAGGTTTCTGGATCCTCGTGTAGGCTGAGTCACCTGTTAATTCTGTTGTGTCACACCTGAGTAGGCAGTTAAGTGGAGTTAATTATTCATTCTCATTTGGGAACCAGTCATCTACAGCAACAGATATTATTGTGTGCACAAATATCAGAAAGGATGGGATTCTGAAGATTTCTACTGTAGTATAAAGCTTAGTATAGACCCAGAATCTCTCTCCCTCTCTGTTAAATTTTAGATCATCTGAGTTTAAAAGCAACAGATTATATCTGCAAAATCTCTCTTTTTAATCCACAGACAAGTAGATTGATTGTCTAGTTTCATAGTGGCAAAAATGTCCGTATTTGTTTCCATTTTTTTTCCTTTCTCATAGGTGCTTGTTACTAGAAAAGAGCATCTCAGTCATCAAGTCCAGAATCCCTCCATCAGAGACAACCATGCAATAGTCACTCACCCAGAAGGGTCCACAGAATTGCTACTCCCTACCTTTCACAGACACTTCCCTTCATCACACAGTGAATTTCAGACTTGAAGTAAAAGATTGAGTGACACACTTATAATTACTACTGGAAAAAGAATAGAAAAGATGAAGTATATTACCAGTGATTTATGCCTCTGCTAAGCAGTATATTTGCCCAATGACTCTAGCAAGTGTATTGCACACTACAGGAGAGGACAACAATCTAAAAAACTCAGTGATCTCTGCCAGTCAAACCTGAGAGAAAATTCCTTCTTTCCAGACCCCAAATCAAGCAATCAACGTAAATCTGGGTGTGTGAGCAAGACTCATCAGCCAGGCATCTGTAAGAGTTTAATACTGCTTGCCAAATCCACTCTCAAGCTGTGGCCAGCCTTCAGTGCTTCAGAGAGAGATAGTAAAAAGAGGTTTAGAAGCATGATGCAAAAAGAAATCTCAGCCTTTCCATGTAGCTTAGTTGTAAGACAAAAACTAGAGAGGAGAAAAGAAGTCAAACAGAGTTCACGTACACCCTGAGGATGACAATATTTCTATTCCATTCCATTTTAAGAAAAGAAAGGACCCGAGCTTTTAGGCAAACTGTTGTCAGATGTGGTGAGATTTTAGCTTGGATAGGAGGGGAACGTCCTTTGTAAGAGAAAAAAAAAAAAAGCAAAACAAAAAAATAATACTCATGGTTCTGAAATAGTCAAAATAGCCTAGATTACGAAGTAATATTAACTAAATAATGTGTTTTTCAGTGAGTTTTGATTATCCCTGAGGAAAAAAAAGTAGCAAAATTATACATCAAAACGGAAAATATCCTTTCTGTCTCTAACAGTTAGTGAGATTCCATACACCACGGTGTTCATAAAAAATAAACATGAAACAAAGAAATACGACCAAGCAGATTTCAAGCAGCTTTTCAAATCCTTTGGGAATAGCTGTAAATCAAACACTCGTGACTTAAAATAACAGGTAAAATATCTACCTCAAGATTCCCTCCTAAGCTATGATCTCTTCCTTACACTTACTGAGCTCATTTCATTTTACCTCTTATTTAGCTTTAGAGCTTCACAATGGAAAATAATGCATACTTTTTAACAGCATCTAACTAGGAAAAGAATCTAAGAGAAAAAGCATGTACATCGTTTATGAGAGTACATTCAAAGGCCATTCTTGCCTATAACAGAACACATCCATGTACCTTGATGAGGCTGATAGGATTACTTCTAAATGACACTGCTATCAGAAAGAGCAGAATCTGCCCAACAACTCAAAAATATATGATCATTCTGTATGGTCCATTACTGATTAAAGCTTTGTCAAGAGCTGATTGGCCTTGGTTCACCCAACCTAACTAACACCTTTCATCTAAAAAAATGGGTATTCAAAGCCAGTAGAACGATGCACTCACCTCTGATTAATGATATGGCCCACCTAGGACTGGAATTGTTCTTTTAAAGTTTGTAGCTCACCAGAGGGAGCCTTTGGCAGTGAGTTCCTAGTTTAGCTAGGAATCCAGTCCTTGTATCTTCTGTGGCAGTCTCATTTCTTTTAATTTGTTCATTTTTTTTTAGTAAGGTGCAGCATACTGGAAAAAAGAAAGCGTAAGAGTGGAATATTACTGAACAAATGCTGATTCCACAGGAATCGGTTTTTGTGTGGCTTTGAGTCATACGTTCTTCTGAGGATGGTGTAGATCTCCATGTAATAGACCAGTCACATCTATCCTGCCCTCTGTAATGGGATCGGTACAAACCCCAGCTCAGCACAGGAGATGGATCAGCTGAGGCCCAGGTTTCCTCACAAATAATATGCCTATTTCTTCAGGTTTTGCTCACTTTCTAGCTCCTCTTTTATCACATAGCCTGGGTTTTATCCTACCTGCACATATATTATGGTCAGTTGTTAATAGGTAAGAATATTGATTATGGCTGATATTGATTTAATCAGTGTTTGGTAACTTCATGAATTTGGTCATTACGCATACAGCAGTGTAATGATGAACAGACTGGTTATAATTCTGGATAAAAGGCAACAGCAAGTGGGAGGCTGTTTCAGCTGGCATGGAAAGATAGCACAAAAGTCATGAGTGGGTGAAGGAAACCAAAACTTGGGTGGAGCAAAAAGAAAGGGGTAGGGCGTGAATTGAGATGATGGTGAAGCTGCAGGCAGGGGTGACACACTCTGTACAGTTATTACAATGCTTTTAATTATCTCTCATGCCTAACATTCCATTAGCACCATGGTGCCATGGGTGGAGACTGATCAGTGGAAAGGGGCATCGTTCCCATCCTACTCTTGTGCAATTCAAAGCACAGTGGTAACAGGTAAATCCCTAGAGATAAGGCCCTTTTACCTATTCATCCCTCCCAAATGCAAGTCAAGCTTTCTATAGGTGTTCTGTATTTCCTGTGTCCATGAATGTTGTTCATCTGCTGAAGCCAAAGTGTAATAGTCATACCAGTTTTTGCAGTTATTAAGATCACTAAGGCCAGTTTTTCTTGTCCGTACTATGCTCACCTAGGGTGTGTGGCCTAATTAATAGGTGGAGCAGTTAAAAGAAAAAATAGTCCATTTTTTCCTTTTCCTCACTGACAAAATTCCTAACTGACAGGAAAAGATGCTTTTCCAGTAATTGCATCAGTTCTGTTTCTGATTGACATAGGCACTCCTGAAGCATAGTGCCCAGATTGTGCCAGATTCATGAACAAAGATAATTTATTTAAAGAAAACAAACCCTCAAATTTCCTGTAGCATTTTTACAGGTGCTGCAATAAAACAGACTGTGGTCACATCATTTTTAACATGTTTTAAAGATTCCTATTTGGGGAACAGGAGCTAGAATAGACTTTGTAAACTTGCCTTACAACTTATTCTTTTCTTTCGTTGAGTGATTCACTCTGCTGTTGGGATCAGCTGCCTCAAATCACTTCTGTGATCTGACTTTTAGGAGCTGGACAGAGCACAGACTGCGCAGGAGGTCTTGGCTCCTATCTCCTCTGGCTGTGCAATGGCTCTGAAAACAAAATGTCCTTTCATGTGAAGAAGACTATTTGCTCACTGTTTTTCACCATTTTTTCCTGCAAAAATTTCAGAGAATGCTTGATCCCTCTCTTTGTGGAGAACCATGATAGGTCTAGTCTACTGCAATATTCTGGACATAATCCTACACGTTTTCTTTCCCATCCTTTCTCAGAACAGTTCTACAAGTTTTTTCCAAAGGGAAAGCATGATACTTTGCCTGTCTTTTTGCAATTCTGAACTCAGGTCTAGAGTTACGATCATACCCATATACACAAAACGAATTAATGAAAACTGTAACACTTACATTCCTGAGGGATATTAGAAAACCAGTGGAAAATGCTAGATTTTGGCAGATGAATCAAACTTCTCCAGCAGAAAGGAGTGACTGTAACGAAGACTGTGTTGACTATACTGTACACTAGCAGAATAAATCATATCAATAATCAAAGATTACACTGTAACTTATCTAAAGTTTAGGCACTATAACTACTCCATGAAGTGTTAAATGGGGGATGCTAGTGTGGTATGTTGCAAACATACTGTCACAGGAAGAACTATCTCCTATTTTTATTGCCCATGATCCAAAGCTTTGTTTGCCCCCAGAGCCTCATCATAGATATTTTAGGAAAGTTTGTAAAATAAGAGAATAAATTCTTAGACACCCAATGACGTTGTATTTTATAAAACATGAGAATTAAGTAAGTCACCAGGCATTCATATATCTTCATTATAGCAAGCTACAGATTCTTCCAAGCTTCTGCATTCAAACTGCCCTTCAAAACCCATATCCTTTCTCTTGCTCTGCCTTAGCTTCACTCCTACGTCTTAGACTGGTAATTCAAGGTTTTGTTCTTGCCGAATTTCAGAAGATGAAAAAGCCAGCGCAGAGGCAAGATAGCAGTCTTGTCTTATACAAAAAAGCTGGTTCCTCATTACCCACAGGAATCCAGAAGGAAATGGGAGCCCCACCAAGGTATCAGCTTGCCCCATGAGAGACAACAGGTCTAGTGGCTTCATGAATTTTCTGAAACTGGTATCACACTGGCCAGATATCATCAGTCAGCTCTATCTTGTTCCTGAAATACAGTGACACTCTGCTCCTGCTGTGTTCCCAACGCACCTCTTCCACAGCACCTGTGGGAACCACTGCTTCATGCAGATGCAAGATATTATTGACGCTGTATCTAAAAACTGTGGCTCCCAGCTCAGCTGACTGGGGGTAGTTTACCCCTCCATCCCTCTGTGAGTCAGCCACCCCACAGTGCCTGCAGCAATTCAGCTGTGCCTCCCTCCTAACACGTTCATGCCTCGCTGGCTGGGAACGACTTGTCTGCACTCTGTTGCGTTTCAGTTCACTATCTATCTGCAATAGTGTGATATAGCTTTGGTGTTAATATTCAAATTAACATATGTTATAGTTTGAGGTGATCAGATAATACACTAACTGGAGCCATAAAAAGATCTAAGATAAAAGACTCAAATTCATGAAATTCTGAGCTTTCATTTTAGTTGCTGCTTCATGGCTCTGGGCCCTACTCAAGAGCCCAGCTTATTACATTCTGTGCTGCAGAATGCCATGATATATTTCAAGTGATTACTTTACTGTCACTTTCACAGTGCTACCTTTATTTTTCATCAGAGGTCTGAGATATACCAGTAATACATTTAACCATGTATCACTCATCCCATGGGAAGCACAGAAAACAAATAGAAACCAACCATTTCTTTCTTAACAAGAACTACTCTTGTTAGCTTGGGGATTTGCTTTGCTCATTGCTTTTGTTGTTTTGAGAAATTACTTTTGCAAATGACCAGAATGAAAAGGATATAATTCAAGGAGGCCTCCTTTGTAAACAAAAGCAAAAGAAAAAATCTCACTACATAGCGTCTCGATGCGTTACTTGTGTGTTTAAAGTACAAATCCAAAAGATTAAACCTGCCTTGAAATATGGTTCAGTGATTTGAAATCAACATATTCAATATTGTCATGCTGAGAGTTTTATGTATTTCAGATTGTGATGATAGGGATATTTTGTCATGTACGTTTACTACTCATAGACTACAACTATCTGAGTACTGTATGTTTTTGAACAGATATCATGAAAAATCAAGTCATGAATTACTCATTGTAGTGACCAAGGTTATTACTGGAACCTTATCATAAATTGTAGCCTTCTACATCAGTTGCAATCTGGTTCTGTAGTAGTCAGAATCAATCACAAAGCTTGTATAGGATCAGCCCTTTAAAAAGAATATTTTAGGAAAAAATACGTAATAATAGTGCCCCTGCAGTTTCTATTACTGTTGTTGTGGTTGAAATACCCCACGTTGTGGAAGGAATAGATTTCATTTGTTGAAATTTTACCTTTTGCAGTGTGTATGAGACGAGAGGTTAAGCTCCAGACTAGACAGATCCCTCTCCCATCAGTGACAGAAACAATGATGCATTTCAAAGGAGCCCCCTTGCAAGCCCAAGGAATTTTTTGTTATGTAAATGAAACGAACTTGTTTGTTTTTGTTGACGTTTTTAAATGCCAAGTTGTAGATACCTCTGTTGTGTTAAGCACATCAAACAAGGAACCAGAACGTCGGTCTCCTGCATCCTGAGGTCTGCGGTAGACATGGATAGTTTGCTTAAGGTTGCATTTCAAAAAGCAGCTCTTTGATGCTTTTAAATACCCAGCTGACCAGTGATCATTAACACAAGAAGGTGGGAACATGCAGTCAAACGGAGATTCCTTGCAGAAGAGGGATGTTAACAAGGTTTGCCAAAATGAAACAGCTTCTACTTCATAATTACTTCAAACCAATACAAAAGCATACACAAACCCAGAAACTGTCACTGCCAGTGTTGATATCTGAAACTTCACTGCTCCTGTGAGTGATAGAGGGGGAAAAAAAGTCTGATGCTCTTCAGTTTGGGAACAGAAATCCTTCCACAGATGTAGACTAGGTCCTGCAGGATTTACCATAGGACTGGAAATCACAGAACCTGAGCTGTGTTCCTGACTGGCGTTAGTGCGTCTGGGCATACCAACATTACGCAACGGAGATCTTCAATCTGCACAGGCTGCAGTGCAGAGAAGAAAGCTACAAACCCATGTCACAGCATTTCAACAAGTTTCACATAACGGCCCTTATGACCTTTTCAGCCCTATTGAACCTTATGATTCCCAAGTTAAAAAGAAGACTGTTAGTTTGACTCCAGGGCTCCAGGGATACATGGAAGTTAGCAGGCAGAGATTTGGGTGCAGGATTTGTACAATGGAAACAAAAGCTAGAGTTCTCAAAATAAATTCCAAAATACTGCTTTCAGAATTTTGTTTTTCTAGGAGACACAAAATATTTATAGTTAAATTGAATACACTTTTTCATCAGAGAGTATATGGTCTTCTGAGTATTCACTCTGGCTGTGCTTATGCTTTGGTGTTATTTGTGTCATGCCTGAAACCCTGTGGATGAGGGCAGTCTGAGGAAGGGAAGGTAAACTCACAGTTGTTCCATTTCATCATTTTTCCAATAAGCGCATATACAGAAAAGGGTGGCTTCTGATAATCATGGGTGGAAATAAACACTTGGACCAGATCCAGCCATTCTTGGGCTGATCTCCACTTTATTCTTTAAGTATGGCAATCTCCAAACCTCATTGGTGTTTCCTGTACTACTTAATGAAAGCAGAAACTGTTTCATTAAGTACCTTGTTCAGAGGTCACTAGTCATCAGTAGTTCGTATGAATCCAAACTTGGATGTTAAAAAAAGCTGTAAAGAACATACCTTTTTGTGCCTTTAAAATTTTTGCTTTACCATACACTGCAAATCAAGGACTCTGAGTCATTTTCAAAACTGATCAAAGAGCTGCATAATACATCCCTTCACAGTCCAAACTACGTGGGCTCTAAGGGCAGAAATTTCAAAGCAACATGCAGAAGAACCTGTTACCCCAGATAAGTTAATTAACAAAACCAGTAAGAGCTGAAGTTCTAAACTAGATTATTTTTCAGACCTTCTCTTGTCACTGCATTGTAATTTGTTTCAAAACCATAGGTCGGTGACTTCAGTTTATCAAAAGATGCAACATTGTAATACTCTTCCATTGTAATTGTACAAAATACCGCGTATAAAACTAGATAATCAGATTCCACTGTAAAGATTGCTACACTTATACACAATAACCAGGGGAATCATGAAATGAAGATCTCTGAATGTCACTTCTGATCTGTGAGGAAAGTAGTGGGTCAGAGCAGTACAATGGAAACCAAAGCTCCTGGGAACCAGACGATATTAACGCAAAAGAATTAGCAGCTGAGTTTGTGAATCTCTTGCTTTAGGACTTAGATAATGACAACTCCCTTGAGGCTGTTTGTGCCTGCCTTCCTCCCCTCCAACGGCTCTGTTCTCAGCATCTTTAACCTACTTACTATCTATGCTCAACTTTCTTTCTCCCTTCTCTTTTGGAGAAACTCACTATTTGCAAAGTTTGAACTCCTTCCATATAGATACACTCAGCCAGTGTTTACATTATTGTGAAATTTGCTATCAAACACAACCCTGCAGCATGCAAGATTCAGAAGTCTCTCACACAGTTCTCCTTGTTAGGACATTCCTGAAGAGCTATTACAGACTGAAAAGAAACATAAAATTTGGTCCACTCTTTATGTTCTTATCTCAGTAGCAAGACAGAAACAAAGCAAAATACACAACCAAAGATTACAGCTACTTCTTTGTAGGACACTTCACAAATGTTGTGTAGCAGTACAGTTTGCACAATCCGTAGACGGTGTTACCAGACGCAAAGCAGCAGTCAGCACACTTCAGAAGTTTTGCAAAGATTTCAGGCACTTCAGTACTACTCCAGACTGGCTAAACTGAAAGTCTAACAGGATTATGCTCACTAATTCGATCTCCTGGATGATTCTTTGGTTATGATTGGTCCAGAACTAGCAAATATCTACCTGTCTGTCCCATGCTGCCTGGAATTCAAAAGAGCTGAGTTGTATGAAGAGCTAAAAGCACTAAGGAAAGGGCAAGCTAAGTTTTAGATAGCTCCCCCCCTCCCCCAAAACAAAACAAAAAACCACTGGCTTGAGCTGACTTTAAATTGTAGGAAAAAGTTTTTGTCTGTCCTTTCTTAACCATGACAGTGTTAGCAACAGCCACTCTTGTGCTAAGTAACTTTACTGCTATCACAAAGAAGGCATAAAGCTTAGGTGATTCGGGAGCTGTGTTTGTGAATAAAAAAGCCAACCTCAGCAATACTGTTGTTCCATAAATGGGTAGCACATTTACCTTAAATAAAAGAAAAAGATACAGTAGCGTGCTACAATATGTTATGCTTATGGTCCTTGCACTATGGTTCAATTCAATTGCCAAAATTTCTAGGAGGGAAATTACTAAAAACATCTAAAGAGATTTACAGGCTCAAAGCCATCTCAAGTGGGACTTGAGTTCCGTGGTTCAGAAAATTTACTCTGCTTGGTCCAGTGCTCTGTCCTTAAGATTCCCTTTACACTTATCACCATGTCTGTTTTGCAAATTGCATCAATTTAATTAAATAGTTTTTTTTTTTTTAATCTGGTTTCAAATTGATCAGGTTAAGTTAGCATAAAAATCATCTGCAGACATGTAACTTGGTTCTTATTCTCCTACTAATTTTCAATGAGTAACTTCGAAAGACTTTTTAAAGAAATTAAAAGGCTGTATAGATATTGATGCAAAAGGATGAGAAATCTAGGGAAATTGTCATATCTCATTACTAAAATCAGCATCCTAAAGAATAAAAAAGGTCATTTTATGTAATTAAAAAAGGATAAAAAAAACAAAAACAACAAAACAAACAAAAAACACCCCAACATCTATAGTAATTAAAAAGCCTGAAGTCTCAATAGAAATCCATCCTTTCCTTAAAAAATAATTTACAAGAAAAAATTCTGACAGCGCAAAATAAAAAGGTTTTGACCAGATTCAATAAAATCTTAACAAGGTGAAAAATGATATAACTGAAAGAATATCACAGGTCCAGATTCCAATACCATGTCTTCTAACGTTATCAGATTATTCTAGTGGTCATAGTCCAGTTTTAAAGTTTGTTTAAAGAACTATGAAGGTCGAAATCAGTCTCATCGTTACTATTCTTAAGTGTAGCATTGTTACAGCTGTGAGGATCTAAGGATAAGAGAAAGATAAGCTAAGGGCAGATATAAAGTCTCTACTGGACCAGCTGGGTATAACTGGGAAAAACTTGCAAGCTCTGAGGAATACAAATGTCTCCTTGGGCTAAAAGCTTTTCAATGCAAGTTTTTTTTTTGTTTCTTTGTTTGTTTTTGGTGGTTTTTTTTTTCCTGTTTTATCAATTGATCTAATGTTCTTTCTCCCTTTCCTGTTTATAATTTCACACAGGCAGATATTAATCTCTGATAAAGGAAATGTAAAATAACTAACACACAAGAGAGAACCAAGCAGTTTGTCTTCAGCAAGAGTATTTTCACGCTTAAGGTGCCTGCTCAGAACTGGCAGTCTCTTCTTGACAGTCTCCTGTGTTCATCAGCACCTTTGGTGGCTCAGAACTTTGAACTTCTGCTTCTTACCACACTCCTTATCCAAAAAGAAAGATAAAACACAAGTTTTCAGATATCTTTTCGTTTATATTGAACAAAAAAGCTCAAAGCAGCCCTAGCTATGGGCCAGTACCACAGAAAGCTGTGTGTGGGCAGATTAGAGACTAAAAGGATGGGATCACTTGAGAGGAGGGTAAGAGAAGCAAGTCACATGCAGATGATGAAAGACTGATCAGCAGTGGAAGAGAGGGGAAGGGGAAGGGAAGTGCTGATCAGTGAAGAAAGGAGGAAACGAGGAGCACATTGTGGGCTCAACTCAAAAATGTTGCTGTTCGTCCTTAGCTCCCACTGATACTACAGGTCTACTCCCTTGGAAAAAGGTGACAAAAGGCTCATAAGCAAAGATTTAAATTGACTGAAGAATGTTTGAAGGGGTATTCTGCTGCTAGGAAATGCAGATTGATTGATATTGAACATTCTGCAATAAATGAAGTCCTCAAAAAAAAAAAAAAATCCATTCCATTTCACCGTTATTGACATCCAATACTTCTGAATTTCATTTTGAAATGACACTTGGTTTTGGAACATACTATGTGCATTCTAACATAGCAGCATGCTTTAAAAATACCACTGAAATAATTTTCACTCATTGATTTTTTTTTTTCATATAATGAATTTTTCATATCAGTACTTGTAAAGAAAATGTTCTGATTTGGAAAAAAAATTCAAAATAAGGACGTTTCCTGTAGCATGTGCTTTCCCTGAGATAGGAAGTTTGATTCAAAGCATGCACTGAAATTAGTTGGACACCCATTGATTTCAGTGGAGCAGATCTATAAGGAGATCTTGAAGAATAGAAGGAAGAAACAAGTGACAACAAATAGAAGGAATTCCTTTTTAAACAACGCCTTACAAACATATACAATGATCACTCAGTCCTGCCTTTGATGTACAACTCCCCAAAGCTTTAACTTTGCTAATACAGGAAAGGCAGAATTGGGCTCCCAAAACAGGCAGGCATGAACCACATCTGTTCTCAGACTAGAATTAACTAATGAGATACCACTGACTGCAGTATGTATTTGCATCTAGGTTGGTAAGTCTATACCAAAGTCCTGCATATACAACATTAAATAATTAATGGATACTAATTTCTGTGATTTATCATATGTCCCTTGGTGAAGTCAAAGCCTTGTTTTGTGCTGTTTTCTAGAAATATCCATTACACTTCAAAAGTAAGTCAAAGCTATTTGAAAAGTATTTATTAAGCTAAAATCTTATCTACCATACCAGAGCCTGTTTGTTTCACAAACCTGATAATGTCTCTTCTGGATAAACATGTAAACGTACACAAAGCTCAAGCTGCACTGATTCATGGGCAATACATACTATTGTTCAGACAAAGTATGAAACAAGGTAAATATTGGCACCCAGGTTGATTTTAACTTGGTAGTTCACTGAAAATAAAGGTTCTGTGATGGGAATGTTGTTTCAACCTTAACTGTAACAGCACAAACTGCTACTGAAATACAGTTTTGGGTAAGCTCCATCAAGGAGTGTTTTGTAAATGAATAATGACTTTGCTTAAAGCCAATCACCATCAAGTGTATTAAAAAAGATGAAATAGTGCTGGAAGGCAGTGGGAGGTAGAGGAGCCTCAAAGTGCAAACAGGTGCTGATCTCCCTCCAGGGGGGATTGAGTGGCACAGACCTTACAGGCCTGTCACTTCTGATCAAAGTAAGCTCCAAGACCACATAATCACCATCATCCACCTCTTAAAGGATGCCCTGATTTATCATCTGTCAGGGTTAATAACTTGGCTACTCTGTCTAAAATACTTAAGAACATTACACAAGGATAACATTTCAAAAATTTTTTAAAGAAATGTGTAAATGTTTTAAACTAAAATGCACTGAAGTTCCTCCTTTGAGGCCATCTGCTGTTGGAGACCACCTGTCATCAAAAGACCACCTGAGCACATAATATCCCATCATTACAGAACTATCCCCTTGAAGCCATAGATTTTAAGTGTTAGAGTAAGAAGAGTGTATGTTACAGACATTGTTGTTACTTGGCTTTTCGTATAGTTTGAAGCCATGGGATGACAGCCATATGTGAATAATGGCTTCATAATAACATACATATGAAACGCTACTTTGGGAAAAATCTGATAAGAGATCTGAACATTCCTTGACTGAGCTCCTCACATCCCTTCAACCGTGGTGCTTGCACTGTACTCTTCAAACTGTCCTAATACGTCATACCTAAAACAAAACCTTGAAAGTAACGAGCTTAATTTCCTTTCTATTTATAAAAAGCATTGGCATTTTACTGAGAAACGAGACATATTGTTGTAAACAGAAGAAATTTTGTGTTCGTTTTTTTCTGAATCTAATTTTTCCCTGCTGATCTCATATTCTTATCTCAATAATCTCTATTCAATAAACAAAGTACTCTACCAGACTGCCCTTGTCAAAAAATGAACTTTCTGCCTTTCTTCTACCTGTCCCTAACACACACACAGATGCTACCTGAGTGTTGAGACATAATCTGCATCATCTTAACCTACACAGTTTGAGACAATTTCTACTCTCATGGGTAATCTATAGCTCCCACAGGACAGAACAGAGCCCTCATACACAAGCATGTGGCAAATATTTGATTCTTGTTTAGTATATGCATACATTAACGGATTTTTTTTTTTTTGAGATATTTTTAACTGAGCAAAACTGTATCAAGATAAATGCCACAGGACTGTAATAAAATATCCTTTCCAGAAGGAAGTTCTGGACTTGCATTCCTTCCTCAACAAGTTTCCTATGGAGTGACTGAATTGTTAATATATTCACATATAAATACTTAAAAGTTTACTGATCAGCAAATACCCAATAGGCCTTGACAGTATGTAGAGAAAAATCCTATCAAATTCAAGAGAAAAAAATACCAACATGATTTCACTAAAATATAAAACTACCATGAAAAGTAAGGAAGTTCAACAAAGAACACTTTTGAGATACTTTCTCAAACCCTTTTTGGTTGTTTACTATTATTTTTAACTAATGTGCAGATTTCTAAGACAAGAATAAAATTCTCTGTTAAATTATTAATAATACTATACTAAATCACTGAAATGTTGTGAAAATAAGAATATGACTTTCCCTTAACAGTTGTAAGCTTCCAATTCCTTATATAACAACTTCAATATTAAACTGTTAAGACTCTTAGGAGTTAAGGAGCAGTAAGAAGTACAATTTCTGAACTAACTCATTCTTAATGTCCTTAAAGACATCCATTATACTCTGCTATACATCAGTCTTGTATATCAGTCTTGACGTAATGAAATCAGCATCGTTATATACATCAAGATTCTAGTTTGCTTACCAGTTTTTAAAAAATAAAAATAAAAATAAAAAATCCTGAATAGCTACAAAGGGGAAGTAAAATCCAAATCCCTAGTTTACAACTCAGGAAGAATTTACTGGCGACATGAAACATCTAGCCAGGCATTCAAATTTGTTATTTTCATAGAAGAACATGCAGTTCTGCTGTGGTGACAATGAAGGGCCTAAGCTGACAACTGATTAAGCTCAGAATGGCAGCAGGAATCTAGCTACTGCTGAACATCTTTCTTCATTTTTTGTTTTCTCTTACAGAATCCTAGTAACAGACTGTAGAAATACATGATCAACAATGAAAGCAAAAGAATTTCTATAATCTGCAATTATAGCGCGATGCTGATTTCAGTGGCTAATATATTTTAGGGTGAAGCCTGAAATATTCTCTAAACAAATCTGTCACCGGTAAAACCAGCACTAACCTTTGTGTCAAAGATTAAATTTGCGTGAAGACGACACATTACTGTTAAGGTGACACGCATAATAACTAAACACGTACTTGAAGGACTCCTATATAATCCGCAACACAGATAATTTTAAAACTTTGTATTTCTTGGGATCTAATGTAATTGGTTTTAACTAGAACATATACACATGCAAAGGCATTAACTCAGTAGTTTTAGAAGTGAATTTGTTTAGTGCAGTGTCCTACTTTGGCTCCAGCAGGGTGTGCTGTGACAGGATTAACTTCCAGGGCATCTACAAAGCTGTGTATCAAACAGCGGCACGTACGCACAAAGGCAGAAAAATACACCCCTCACCCAAAAAAAAAGATAAATTTTATATTGAAAGCTGCTTCATGTATGTGCATTTTAGACATCAAGATTATTAATAATACCTGTGAGATCATTTTTGTCATTCAAGTTCCTAGTCATTACCAGAAACACTTAAAAAGACTACAAGAAGGAAAAAAAAAAAGTATTTGCAGCTCTGCACATATCCTTGAAAAGCTAGGCCACTAAAAAAAGACCTTTTGTTGTAACTTTCCTACCCACTGCAAGATGACCATCGCAGGGATCCGCACTTTACCAAAGTCCATTAAGACCCTTCTTTTTTCTGTGATGAAATACCTGCTAAAGAGGTTTCTAGAGCAGCCTGTGTGAGAAAGTGAGGTTGCATTAGTATCTCACCAGGTGATCACACAGCCTGTTAGTTAACTGCATGGAAAACTTCAGGTTCATAAAAATCATGCTCCACTAAAAACTTTTTGAAAATGTATTTACAATTTTAATCAGGTAGTTTTCCTAAAGTAGTATTCAAATTCTATGTTTAGATTTCCCCTCTCCTTTCCCCGATCTTTCCCTGAGTCTTTCCCCAAATAATAGTGATACATTCAGTAACGCTAGAAGGGAAAAAAATCCCTGAAGAGGAAAGACTGAATTGTATTCAAACTGTGCTGAAGTGAGCCAGCTATCTTTAACATGCTGAACATACCCTATGCAAATTTTAAAGGGGTGTTAACCAAGGATCATTGTTGTAATCTCAGTGCTTTGTAAACATGGTACTACCCTACATGACTGCAGCTTTTTTACATCACTAAAGCTTCTTCCCATTCAGTTTTCTCAATTGCAGAGGTTCACAGAAAGATGCAACTTCAAAACCCATTTATTTAATTTCAACTTGCAATTTCTTTTGAGCAAATTATTGTTCTATCTATACTTGCAGCCAAGTATAACAACTATTGTATCCAAAGTGTGCTTTTATCAAATAATTGAAGAAACAAGTTTATTAACCGCAAAGCACATCACAGAAAGTTTAGAACACACAAAATTATCAAACTAAAGAACATATTTTATTATTAATAAAATAGTGGAGCATGAAAAATAATTGTATATTACAAATATATACAGCCAAAACTGTGCACCCCCTGCACAGTAAAGAGCATCACTCTATACAAAGCTTCCCTTTGCAGAATCTAGTGCTTCTTGATCTATTCATAGTGAGAATTTGT
>VXAL01017378.1:107051-121692 GCA_013399475.1 Chauna torquata
CGGGGAACTTCGCGAGCAGCCAGGAAAGGAGGAAGTGCCCCCAGTCCACGGATGCGCGAAACTTACTGCGGGGAGCCCGGCAACTTTCTTTTCCCCGGGCTTCCACTTTTGCGATCCAGCTTTCCACCACCCTTCTCCTCCTCCACCTCCTCCTCCTCCTCCCCGCTGCGCCCTCCCGACGCGCGGGCAGAGCGAGGCCGGAGCAGTTCGCGTCTGGGCAGAGCCGAGCGATCACTGCTGCAACTTGCACATGTCCCGGGCGGCTTTTGGTGCAGCGCCTTCCTCCAGGGATCTTCCTCTCCCTACAGCGGGTCACGGCTCCGTACTTTCTTGCCGAGAGGTGGGGATCGGTTTATCCGAGCGCAGAATAAAGGAGGAGGAAATAGCTAAGCCATGGGAGAGGGGGGCCTGAAGTCTCTGCCCCCCTCCCTTCTCGCCGCCCCCCGGCCCGGGTTTGCAATAGGCCGGCGCTGGGCTGTGCGGAGCGGGGCTGGCGCGCCTGGGTGCGTCGTCTGCCTGCCCGCTCCGCTCCGCTCCCCCCGCATAGCCGGAGCTCCCGGGCTGGAGCAGCTGAGGTTTTTAGGGGGCGGTTGAGTCCAAGGATAAAATAAAAAAAAAATAAAAACCTGTGCAGGATCCGCCTTGCATACGACATCCACTTTGCATGAGAAAGGTGAAGCTGACACGGTGATTACTTTCCAATCACTCGGAACGCCTTGAAACCTCCTTAAGGACCCCTACAGGTTCTCCTTGATCAGCACAGATTAGAAAAAGCCCCATTTGTTTCTCTCCTCCTGTCTTTCTTTCCTTCCTTTCTCCTTTCCCTCCCGTTGCCCTCCCTTGAAAGTTTAACAAGATCTTTTCTCTAGAAGGCGTCAGCCTAACCTCCCTCACTCAGGTAGGAAGCCAGGGAGAGCGAGTGCTGCAGACTTCGTGTCTCCTAATAAGAGGGTTGAAGGTGGTGCCTCCTTGACTGCCTTTATTGGAGGGAGGGCAATGCTTTAGCAGGGAGGATGTGGGGAGGAGGATGCATTTTATGGCGAGTGCTATAAACTCTCCGCTGCCAGGGCCATAAAATAAGGTTGCTTTCAGCCTGGAATCTCAGCTGTTTTCAAGTGTCGTGCTTTGCCTCGAATTCCTAAATGAGCAGGACAGGCGGGATTGCTGAAAAAGTACCTGATTATGTTTTTAATCACAGTATGGCATCTCTCGAAAAGTAGCTTTTTTTTTTTTTTTTCCTTACATAAGAAACCTTAAGAGGACTAGAGATATAACCTTGGGAAAGTGACTTCATCCACTATAGAAAAGATACAGATTTTGGAGACGGAGATCATTTTAAAGTGAGTTGTGTTTACTTTTTAAGTTAAGCCTTGAGATTTATGCTGCTTATTGGTCCATCAGAGCTAGAAGGAGGAAGTTAAATCCCCAGCCAAACTAAAATTCACAGTCTTGCAGATCGAAAGGAGCACTGTGAGCAGAAGTCAAAAGATTAGCTCTACTTTATTATTATTATTAATTTACTTTGAGCATAGTTTTAGCAAACATATTAATGAAGGAGGAAAATCTCTCTTCATTCATGCTCGCCCATGCAAACCGGGCTCCTCTCCATTAGTGCCTGTTATCGAAATGAACACGGATTCTCCTGGAAACTACCAGATCCCGCAGGGTCAGAGTTAATACCCCACCAGCCTCTAGAAAGGAAACTGTTGGCTTCCTCAATTGTGATAAGGGTGAAATGGATCCAGGCAAGGACAACAAACCAGGGCTAATGTTTGTCTTTGAAAACTCTGAAGATGCAGCTAGTTTTTGCTTAGAAGTAAAAGCCATCATAAACATGTCTTAAAACAGTACTTCTTTCTATGGCTTTTCAGAGGATCGAGGAGATCACACTTCTGAAGTATTGGTCTCAGGGGCTGACCTTTCCTGGGCACTTTTAGATTCCTAAGGGAATGTTACAAAAGCAGGCAGTGTTACGTGCAAAAAAAGCTTTATTTATTTTAGTGTGTCTGTGTGTATGCATGTGTGTGAGAGAGTGTGTTGGGGCATTTCCATTCTTCATTAATCTAAGCCTGTTTTCTTAGTATTTGTATGCATCCTGACTGCCTCTTCTGGAGAGCTCAGCTGGGGGTAGCAGAGAAGCGTGGGGAAAGCTTTTACAAGGGACAAGCCACCTTTAAAAAGTAAAACTTAAATAATGCTTAAGATGAACATATTAAATATTTGTTTTGTTCAGCTTGATTGTTTGCGAGGTTGTTTTTTCCTATTTTCTGGTTTTGAAAAGCTTTTATATTACCATTAACATTAAAATAATCCAGAAAAAAATAGATGAAATAAAACATGACATGTTTTCTTCTATAGCACTGATAGCAACCTTTTTGTCCTAAGTGGCAAAAAGAAGTACGAATAAAAATGAGAAAAAAAGGAAAGGAAAAAAAAAAACAACCCAAACCTTTGTAGCTGTGTCTGTCTTAATTGATCTTTTATGTGACAATTTAAATCAGCCTTGTTTTTCTAGCCATTATCTTAGCCAATGCATCCTGCTTTAGATCATTTATTTCACTTTCTATATTTTTAAAGAGCTATCTAGGAGTATATCCCATTCAACGAGCTTGAGTCAGTGAAACTAACAAATAGAACATTATTATAGAAAAATGAGAGCACTGAGAAATCAGCAACTGGAAGATACCTCTGTAACTAATAAATGAAAAGAGCCTTTTGATGGCTCCAGCTGAAAAGATATTTTATTTTATTTTTTTCTCCTGTGTGTGGGATTTGAGATGTGTGATTCTATGGAGCAGCCAGGCACCCCTGCTGCTAGGCCCTGGCTAGGAGTTGGCCCCCCTCTGGCAAATGTTATGGAGAATTGGGAGGAATTTTATGGCTGTCTTTTCCCTCAGCTCTTTTTTCTTTTGTCTTCTTTGAAGAATGACTTTAGACATTTTATTTACATATTTAACCATGGATGAAAGAGGAAAAAGAAAGCATTTGGGCCGTTGTGGGAATAGTGATATGTTTAAATTAATGGAAATCTTATTAGGCTTCTAAAATTTTAAGCAAAAGATTTTTAATGAAACTTTATAATTAAACATGATTTCAAATAATGTGCCAACTCGCAGGAAAGATATATTTCTCCCTCTAGCTATCCATCTCCCCACCTCCCAAAAATGTGCAGAGGAATCATCTGTACCTTAAAGTCCATCTCGCCTTCTGTCCCATAAGCAAAAGATTAAAAGAACTGAATATTTAATAAGGCATGTCAAAATTTAAACCATAACTAAATATTTTGTAGGTACAGCAAACCATAAACAAGAAAAGAAAAAAGCCCACCCTCCCCCTATCCATGGAATGGCAAAGTTTAATGCTGTGTAATCTATTGCAGTGACAGTGGATATGGGTATGATATGGGTAATGGTGAAAATCAAAGTTGCATCTACTCTATACATGTTAGAGTCAATGGAAATTACAGTGCTAGGCAGGGTTTTCTGAAATGGGATTAAATAAAACCCAAATAATCCCTTCGAGATAAAATGTTCTGACACTTCAGCAGTGAAGAGAAATGAAATGATAGACTTGGGGAGTTAAAGAGTTAATTAATATATTAAAGAATTTTAGTAACGTAGTCTAAATGATCTATTATAACAAGTTATGACAGAACATGAATGACCAGAACATTGATGACCTTATGTTTATGTTATGAGATGTATAACATATATATTTTTTTTAAAAAGTTAGCCATACAGAAGGTAGTGACTGTAAAAGAAAAAGATCACACACAAAAAAAATGAAAGCTGATAACAATTTTATCAATTTTATAAGCCAGCCTTTCTTACTGAATTTCCACTAGATATTCATAAAATTAAATGGCATCCAGAAAATGTTTACTTTTTATATCAAATGGGCTCATTTTTCCTAGCCACAGAATCTCTGTAGCAGTTTTCCTCCAATATTTAAACAAACATGTCTGCCTAATAGGACAAGCATACTGAGAAATATTCCCAGACAAGTGCGAATATTCACAATACACAAAAGTTTTAATTACCTTAGAAAGCCACCACCACCAACAGTTAAAAGAGTTAAAAACAAAAACAAATCATAAATGGATGAGTGGGTTGTATAGTATTGCTCTAATACAATTTAGCTGGCTATTTCAAGGGCTCTTCCCTTGAAATGTGGTTTGAAATATTACCAAAGGTTCGACGGGGTGCATTAGTGTGAATTGCAAATCAGAACATTTCTTTAATCCCCTTTTCATGGCCTGGCTTCGGATCAGTGGCATCTAAGGGACTCCCCACTGATTCTGGCTCAGGCGGAACCATTCACTGGGGCAGCTTCCCTCCTCTATTCCCACAGTCCAGAAAACAACACCACAGACAGACACCCTCCAAGTAAATTAGATTAAACTCCTTCTCTTCCACAGCACATTAGCCTTTTCACTGCCCAAGATTCATTATTCAGCTACTCCTAATTTAAAGATACAGTATTTTTCTCCCCTTAAGAACAAAAACAGCAAACAAAATTGAAGCCAAAACAGAATAAAAAAGATTCCTAGTCAGAAATAAACCCCATAATTCTAAAGTTACATAAAGGTAGAATATCCTTTTTGCTTATGCTCTAATATTATGGGGATAATATCTTTTTAAAGCACAGGCCACAGCAGAAAGTTCTATGGAGACTAAAATCAAGTAAAAAAGAAAACGTACACCGATTTTCATCTCTTATATACACTGTTCAATAAACTTCGTTCATCGTTCCTTTTGCATGCACTGTTTGTATAATATCTTGCAGCCAGATCTAGACTTGTAAAGGCGTACATATAGTGAAAACTGCATATGATGGTGCAGATTAATTAGTCCTGTTCTAGTCACTTCCTCCTTTATTTTCCATCTCTAAGTTTCCCTCTCTAACTTTTCAAGATAAAAATGATCTTTTTGTGACTCCTTCACTCTGTTTTCAGGTATGAGTGTGTACTTCTTCACAAATACAAATGCACGCAGCTAACAGTAGACAGGAGCAGTAAGATCCCAAGCTAGCTGTCTTTTGGATCTCAAGGGTCTAGATTGCTGCAGCCGCACTCGCAGCCTTGCATCAGGCACTGCAGGTACATGAACCTAGGAACTCCTACTTCTGGGTGCTATTTTACATAAGCTACATCACCTGTGTACCACCTGGATGGTGCAAAAGGAGAAAAGGGATAATCTCTGTTCCCTTAATCTTCTCCAGCTTAAGAAAAAACTAAGCACCCTGATAAAGAAGAATCTTTGCTCCTTGTGCTGTTTTGTAAAGCGTCACTGAAGTATCTTTACAATAAATCTCCAGTACAAATATTTGCAACATCTAGCTTGCAGAAAACTGGAAAAATAATTTTAGTTTTTTTCTTCTGGAAGATCCTGAAAGATACTCTCAGTGCCTGCGGCTCCCAGTTGTAGTTTCAGTACCTTTCTAAATCAGCGCCTAGATTATGGAAAGATGACTGGGTAGATGAAAGCAGTCTGAAGTATACGGCAATATTTCTGACGTGTGCATGTTACCCTACTTTACCTGAGCTTGCAGGTGATGAAAGATGTTGCGGCTGGCTCTCCCTGGTCCACCACAGACCTTCACACCTAGGCAATAATCTTGTGGAAAGCTCCCTTCTCTGCTAGTAAACTTTTGCAATAGTGTTATCTTCCTGCTGGCCATGCATCTGATCACCTGAATATCATTCAGTTCAGTTTTCTCACTAATATTGTATCTTTTAATTGCCTATGCAATGCCATCAGCATTTTGGCACTTCTGGTCTTGGCAGGGACTGTCAGAAGTAAAATGATGGTAATAAATACATTTATTACTGCTCCAGTAGAGGACAGCAAGCTCCATTTCCCTAACACTAAGTATCACTCGTTCATGAACTTCCAGAGAAATACACAAAAGCCCATTTATCTGAGAGGTACTATACTTTGCTCACATGAAAACTTGATGAGAAAGACTAGGCTTTCTTGTGAAGGTTCCAGTGCTGACTTATACTTTTCAGGCCTGAAATCTCTCTTTAAAACAAAACAAAACAAACAAAAAAAAAGGGGTGGGTAAGGGGGTGTGTGGGCTGTTGTGGCTGTACAGGACAGACCTGAGGACTGAGAGTTTGGGAGGCTTAGTCTCTCTTCCATTAACACTTCACGCAGTTTTGGTGGTGGAAGAAACAGCCTGTGGGTACTGATGTAAAAGATAATTTCCAGCTGTCTATAACTGTGAAAGTAGTCACATCCCAGCTTTTGTACCCAGCCTATAATATTCAGAGCAGACTGGGGACCGGCCAGAAGCAAAGAATTAGAATATGCAATTAGAAAGAGAATGAGGTTTATCAGAGAGCTGCCAGGGTAAGCAAACATAAGATGGAAATCTCTGGTGCTTTGACAGGAAGCATTATTTTGCCCTCAACCCCACGATTTAAGAGCCTCAAAGATGGCACAAAGTGTCTTTCTGTGTCCACCACTCCCTTCCTATTTTACCTGTTTAATCTTTTATTAGTATCTTAATTCTTAACTTTTGATACCTTTACAACACTTTCTACATCAAAGTGATGTTTAAACTTTTGTAAAGATCACCCAACTTGTGTACATGGAAGGCAGTAAGTAGGATTAAATATTTTTGGTATTTCTGTAGCAGACCAGATTCAAGAAATCATGAAGATGATGTACCTATCCAGAAACAAACAAAAAATCTGAAAATCAGCTTATTTTCAGACTTCTATACTTCTTAGACTTAGTATAATAGTTTAAAAAAATACCTATAAGCTTTGACCTACAAAACTTGAAAAATCTCCCTCATTGAAAATCAGTGACAGCTAGACTCTTTAATTCTCTTACCTGCCTTTTGAAATATCCCCATTTCATAAGAAGATGGCATTGTCTTTCATCAACTGTACAGAAGCACAGAGTTGGGATGCAATAGAAAAATTCAGTTCTCTTTATCCTATATCTTCCAAAAACATTCATTATCCTGCTATTATTTCTATGGTCTTTTTCAATTCAGAGGACTACTTTATACTTTTACAGTCCCTCAGTTCTTAACACTTGTATGTTTGTCCTCTAAAATCACAAAGAGAACAATTCTACAATTTCATCAGAAATCTCTAAACTTTCTCATAGTGAAAACTAACACAGTAGTGAACTTGTTTTAGCAATATATATAACGTGCTTAAGATGATTTTCTAGCTTGGGAGGTATGCTAAAATCAATGAACTCCCTATGCGGACCCTCATGACTTTTCACCATCTCTAACTTCATTGTTGTCTTAAGGTCATTTTTATTTGCATGATTTCATAATAGCGTCAGTTCTAACCTTTAACAGTCCTTGACCCAGTTTTTTTCCTACCTACCTAAACGTCAAATTAATAGAAGTAAACCTCAGAGAAACAAAAGCATAGTGGAAGAAAGTTGGAAGGTGATTCATAACTTAATGCAGGGGCCATTCTGGCCCAACTTCAGCTCCTGTGACCATTACAACAGACGAAATGCAGCAGCTCTCTGACATGTCCGCCCTTTGTCCTTGTCTTTGACACTTTGCTGTGTGAGCCAGAGAGGCCCAGGCCAGCTCCTTTGCCCGCTACAGAGGATACCAGGATTCCTACTTGTTCATTAAGTAAATGGTAAAGATCTCTCAGGCCCTTTTATCCAAGAGAATTCCTTTATAGCACTACACGTTATATTGTACTGCACTTCACAGCAAAGGTGGTGGCAGCCACAGTAACACCCTTTTCTGAAGTTCTGAATAAAGGGTTTTTCAGAAGATAGGCAAGAGACGTTTACCTTCCTAATACCAGAGTGGTTTTCTTTGATTTATCACATTATCTCTTCAGAAAGTTTTTACTCTAACATTATTTTAAAAAATCTGGGGAAAAAAAAAAGTTTGGAAACCTGCAGTATACCTTCTCTCATGATATAGACCACTAAACATAGCCTGATTTATCAGCCTTCTTAGTTTGTGGAAAACAGAATCTTAGCCTGAAGATGCCTTCATGTCACAAGTTCAGTTCTCTTTATAAGAGCCTTTTAAAACTGACTGTGATAGAGACCCGTGTCTCTCAGTGATTTGCAAGTGTTAATTAATATTTTAAACATCCTTGCAAGGTACTGTAGGTATGTACTTTGATACCTAGTGTAAAGAAGGATAAAATGTGATACTGTATCAGAAATGGAAAGACTGTCACAGAAAGAAATACAGTTCTGCCATTTTAATTCAGACTCTGCTCTCTCTCCTAGATAAGAGTAATCTTTCTATTTCTCTGATGTTTACCAACACCTGTCATTCACTGGACAACACTCCAAGCCAGGTCTGAAATGCACATATGGCACGCACGGTACATATAGAATTGGCTCTCGTCTCCTTCTTGAAACAATGTGTTGGAGATGTCAAAATAGAGAATATACCCTAGTTGTTGCATATTAATTTGGTGCTGGACAGTTAATAGCGTGCTTCCTGATGTGTACTTCTTGGTAAGCAAATGGGAGAAAGCAGAGTGTGCTTTTGAAAGTCACTGCATGCCAATGTTAGGGAACAGCTTTTGACAGACAACCAAAGATTTCTCTAACCATTGAGGCCCCACAGCAAATTCATGTGCATTCTGCATCAGTGAAGTACAGGTGTGTATCAGGCAAGTCTCCTAATTTACTGCTGCTTACTTCTGCCTTGCAAACACAGTGATAGCCTGCAGTAGGCAGAACAAAATTCAGCTATTTTGGTTAAGCATGCAAAAGAATTAGTGAAAACAGGGGGTACCTGAGCATGCTAAAGCTTTGCATCAGTGCAGCTGTAAAAGTGTACGTCTTTTACAAACTTTGCTGGCCACTGTCAGCTGAATTGGCCAGCATGCAGCAGGCCAGAGCACGTATACTGTAGCACTACAAAATGGCATGATGTTTTGTTTGTTTTCAGGTGGATAACCACCACTGTTAGGACCAAATCCTGGTTTTACTGGAAGCAAAGACTTTGCTGTGCAGTTCAGTGGAAGCGGTCATTGTCTTTCCAATTACATAGTTCATCAAAACCATAGCCCTTGTGGTCTGTTCCTAGCATGGCACTGGACCACATTTGGATGGGTTTGTCTGTGTTTTGCTCCTGCTTCTTATTTTATGCAAATTCTATTTTCAACAGTATTTTCCCTTGTTTTCCATCTCTAGAGTTATGTGATAATTCTTCAGATTGAACAGAGAATTCAACAGAATTGTGGTGTAAATGGCCTGGGGCCTAAAATTTTATCTTCACCCATCTCAGAATAAATCTACTTGAATTTCACTAGTGTTAGAATGAGCTTCAGGCAGTCTGGGCCAAAAGAAATCTGACTTCCATGTTGCAGATATGCTTCTGTGACGGAGCTGAACTAAGATCTAGTAATTCAGTTTCCAATAGGTGTACAATAGGTATATGATATTCCCCAATATATAACACAGTATATTGGGGAAGTAGCAATTCCATAATAGCTTTGTGGTTTACCCATTCTTACTCTTGCCCAGGCATCTGCTAGAGGGCACTGTCAGAGACAGGATATAGTGCTAGATCGACTTGTGGCCTGACCTGCATAACTGTTGTACATTCTTATATTCTTAGGTACCATGGATAGATTATAAGGGTTTAATTACTACTGTATGTTCCTCTTGGACATTCTCCATCTCGCATTTTAAAAGGGTATGATGTCAATAGTTCTGAAAACTTTCTCTGAAGCAAGCCTGAAAAGTGAGAAATCTAAATACAATTGTTCGGAATGCTATTTATTAACTCCAGATCACAAAAAAAGAGATGCTTTATGTATCTTACAAGCAAGAGGCACAAGAGGGACTAATCCATAGTCAAGACACGCATGTCAAATTTCACAAGGTCACATATAAAAGTTGGTTCTGTACAAGAGCCACAGCTGATGTGTTTGTAGTACAGTCTTTTGCTCATCCTATGACACTAAAAACTAATTGTAGCTGGTTGGCAGAATCTCTAGTTTAGGAGGGGAGGCCTCATGGCGGCCTGCAGCTTCCTCACGAGGGGAGTGGAGGGGCAAGCGCTGATCTCTGCTCTCTGGTGACAGCGACAGGACCCGGAGGAACGGCGGGGAGCTGCATCAGGGGAGGTTCAGGCTGGATGTTAGGAGAAGGTTCTTCACCAAGGGGTGATCGGGCACTGGCACAGGCTCCCCAGGGATGTTGTCACGGCACCGAGCTTGCCGGAGTTCAAGAAACATTTGGACAACACTCTCAGACACATGGTCTGATTTTTGGGTGGTCCTGTGTGGAGCCAGGAGTTGGACTCGATGACCCTTGTGGGTCCCTTCCAACTCGGGATATTCTACGATTCCATGATTCTGTGATAGATCACAGGACAAAAGAGACCTGGATAGGCTGTGTTTTGGGATGGCGCGTGTGTTGGCTATTTGAGCCCAACATGCACTCGCAGTATAAGCCACAGTCCATCTTCATGTCACAAAATCCAGTCTCTTATCCTGGAACCCAACCCAGTTCATCACACATAACTTGTCAAGGATGTATTTCTCATGTCAAAGCAGGAATTTGAGAGAAATGTTAAAACATTTGACTGAGAATAAATCTGGCTCAAATCCACAAGCTGCCAGCATGATGCAGAATAAGACACATAAAGCTTTCCTACATAGCAAAGTTATACCAGTATGAAGTATGGTGAGGAAGTGTTACATTTAGATCGCTCTCAGATGTTCGGACTTTTTTTTTCTATTATGATGATGATGATGATGATGAAATGATTAAAACAAGGTGGGAGACAAGACCTTCTTAGTCTGAAATACTTGCATCTGCATAGGGAGCTGCACAGTCAGAACAGAAATTATTTAAGTACAGTGATATAGTATTATTGGAAAAAGCTTCTGTGTACACAAACCCATTGCCTGACTTTGTGTTTCCCCTATCTTTAAATGAAGAATATTCTGCTTGATGTTAGTGAATAGGATGTGCTCAGACACTGCAGAATTAGAATATACTATTACTTCATGAGACAGTGATCAGAAAATTCAGACTTTTGGGAAGATACAGATAGACCTTTTTAGATTGATTGCAAGTTCAGTACACATAACGTTCCAGTTTTGGCGATCTCAAGAGCACAGAAAGAGTGTTACATGTTGCACACATTAGGCAACCAAGTATACAGAACCAATTCAAAGCAGCTGTTGAAGATCAGAAATTTTAGGGGAGCTATAGGGTGAATTCCTCCATCTATACATCTTTTTTTGGAAGGGGGAATGAAGAGGAGGAGGGAATGAAAAATTGATACTGCTCTGTGCTCCAGATGAAAGAACAAACATAATTTTATTTTCTTTAATGACTGTACTGGATTCTGAAATTAAACCCAGCGGGTAAAAAGATCCTGTACAGATTTCAAAAGAGATCATGCAGTCTGTCCATGTGCTAAGTCAGGCACATTTTTTAAGCCCTGCCATGTTCTGTAAAACTGAAAAAGCGTTATCCCTCTAAGCATTCTGCTTTTCAAAGCCATCTATCTCCTTCCACCTACCCCAAGTCAGTGGATATTCCAAAATAAATGTCATCCTATCTTTAAATGTCATTTTCTTCTAACTTTAGAAGGAGAATTCCTGTATACTCTGCATTAAATATTATTAGAACTCAACATACAGACAGCACTCTTTTTTAAACCTCTCAGCAGAGACAGACAACAACAAAAAACCCAGCCGTATAAATAACTGAATATAATCCTCAGTAGAGATTTTAAACCAATTGAACTGAGAATATCTAACCTTCACTCTGAACTCACTCCAGCTGCAGGTTAATGCAGTTAATTGCAGAGCACCTGGTCTAAGCCTCAGGTATATGAATCATCCCCACAGCACACCTTTCAATCTTTTATTCTTATGTAATGCCCTGGGGCAGCTGACAGTGCCTGTTTAAGCTTTGTTCCTAGTGGGTGTGCCAATACACTGTCAGAATTCCCTCATTATATGCAAAAGAAAGGTTGCACTTTAAAGCATATGTATGTATCTCCAAGGCTGTGGTTTGAGGATGCACCATCTCCAGCAGTAATACTGATTTAACAAGTACCTACTGTCCCTCCAAAGGGGCCTCTGCTGCATGCTGCTGCTCCCAGGCTAGGTGCGCATTCCACCAGTTACGCTAATACAGGTGTTTGTGGGGTCGCGCTGTGAACTGGATCAGGAAATTGAGTCATCTTAAAAATCAACCATAAAAATATTTACAGATTTATAACGCCAAGACAGTGTATAACATTAAGCTATTATTGCTTCTGGATTCAGCACATTCTCAAACGGTGGCCTGTGAGTGTGGATACATAAAGCAATATATACGTACATATGTATATACACATGTGCTTTCATTTGTAAGACAGAAACATTTTTCAGTGTCTACATGCATACACATTACTTCAGACACTCATACAACACATCCTTTTAAAACCATAGCTAGTCCTCTTTAGTTTGATAAGAGCTTGCTTTTTTAACTCCACTAGTAAATTGCGTAGCTTTACCCAAGGAAAGCCTGTTTGTAGACATAAATTTGTTTCTACCATCAACAGTAAAAAGGCATACTGAATTAACTGTTTACCTAAATACTATATTGTATATACATATAACGTGTACAACCATATGAGTTTCATAAATAAATATCTACGTGCACATATATAAATAGATGTATCTGGCACTGAAATGCCTACAGGGTCTTTTTGGTATGGGTGAACTACTTGTAAGTTCTTGCTAGTCTGGGATTGATTATGTCCTGCTTATTAAAGTGGTTTGCAGCTTTAAACTGGTAAATATTATTCAAAAAGGGTGGGACAGTGTTTTGAAAATAGTTGGTCACTGCACTATCTTGCACAGGCATAACTAAGAAAGCACAATCTATTTTATCTTCACATGTATTCACTGAATTACGTTTCTTTACATAGGTTTAATGCAATTGTGTCACATGACATCCTTCAGCTATAAGTGATACATAGATAAAGAACATGAAACTGAAGATATAAAGAAGGTTAGTGGAGAAATAATTGTGAAGGGAAGGCAAGTGAGCTGCATTGAACGTACTTCATACAAGAAATTAATGATACCCTGTACAAGAACTGTATTATAAGAATGACAGTCTGGAAATTATAAAACTGCCCTGTCTTTGGCAATACTGATTTCTTGTTTCTTTGATGTGTGTAAGCACAGAAGATTAGGTTACTCCTTAAATTACACACAAATAACAATCAGACATTGCCACAACAATCTTGATGTTGTCATCTTTTCCATTATGCCATTCCACTACATTGGTTGGCAAACTACCACTCAAATATCAAAGAACACACTCATAACAATTATGATTTCAAGCTACTTATTTTCAGTCTGCCTGATACTCTTTTTTTTTTTTTTTTGCCTCTTGCTTCATTGAATGTCCTCATATACAAGTATGTTCTGAGTGTAAAATGGTACATTTCTGGTTTCAGAGCATTTGATGTTTACTTTGCCCAAGCATCAATAAACGTATAAAGCCAAAGGAAGCGTTTAGCTATGCACTGCAAGCCTCCACAAGTGGGAGCATTCTGAGAAGCTGGGATGCTAGCCCATTAGACAGAAAAGGCCAAATCTGCTTTCATGGAAATCAACATCAAAACTTCTGCTGACATACCTGGAGTCAGGAATTTGTAGCTTGAGAGGTCATGTTCAAATGCAACTTCTGAGCCTACAGTGAGACCACACCTCAGCGGTGAGTGACAGATCCAAAAGAGCTGACCATTCAGCTACCCTTACAACAGGCTACAGATGAATTCCATTATAAAAAAACAAGAATTTCTATCTAAGATACCTGGCTAGATAGTTATCTTTGATGTCTCTTAGGAAGATTGATGACTTTATTATCTTTATCTATGGATAAGATTTAAATAATCTAAATAGCTTCCTTGGTTACACTCTATCATCAATCCCAGGGCTTTAATCCAATCAATATTTAGACAATCTGAGATCACTGCAGTTTATCTTCCCCCTGTATAATCAGCGTTGGCTGGTGCAATTGGGTGGGATACTTCTGCACCATATATTGTAATGACACAGATGCACCTTGACATCTACCTTGACATGACAGGAGAATCCAAATCATGCAATTTATTATCTAAAAAAGTATACTTGAGTTCATGTATAACTCATCTACCAAAAATTAAGATGAACTCATCCTTCTGTAAGGGCCCAAACAAGGTGGAGAATTTCACCATGAGAATTGGTACCCCTCTTACATTGTCTCTAAAACAGAATATATTAAAAAGTCAGTAGTGATTCAAAGTCCATGATATTAACGGAAAGTTGCTTCAGCAACCTTAATTTTGTTCAGTTATGGACTCTAGAATTTAGTCTAATGTTTTATTGTTTTCACTGTCCTTGGTCTTAGCTTTATTAAATATTCAACTTGAAATTCAACTGGATGGTATTTTTTGTTATTGGAGTAAATATGTTTTTATCATCAGTTTGGTTATTTACTTTCCACAGCTTTTCCATATTGAAACAGTGAAATAATATAGTTACCATAATCTTCCTATTTCTACTGGTCCCAGGTATTCCTGCAGAATCTTTCTTCCAATTCTAGTAGAAATGTTTATTAAAAATGCTCTGTCAATTGTAAAGCAGAGAATAGACACATCCTTTCTTGACTCCTAC
>VXAL01017379.1:19348-37399 GCA_013399475.1 Chauna torquata
TATATAAATAATTTTGTTTGTTTGTTTTGCCGAGCAATTGAGTATGACGCATAGCATTTCCTGATGCAGTGATTCATATTATAGAATGGAAAAATCTGAATAACTTTTTATTCTTAAATCCTGTATTACAAAACTAAGTTGTGGAGTATTTTGGTTAGCAAATTACTTTTAATCAGAATTGCCTGTATGCTAGAACATTTCCACTTGGGCTGTTTTTTCTTACTGTTAGCTCTTACTTGGGGGTGGGGGAAATAAAGTGATTTGGGAAAAAACAACAACAACAACAACGATGACGACGACCAAACAAACAAACAAAAAAAAAACAAAAACATTGTTTTGAGGGGAGGGAATATTTTATATATACCTTTAATAATAAAGCCTTTGAAAAGTCTTAATCTTAAAGTCATTATGATATACTTCAAAATACTTTGCTTGTCCTGTGTTCCCTATGTTTTATTTATTTCTAGCATGAATGGAGACTTTTCATTTCTTAACCATGATTATATATTCACACAAGAACTAGAACCTGTGCAATTTTAAAGTGGAGTGTATAAGTTAGCTCTTGTGTTCAAAGAATTGCATTTCAGTGATAGGTCACTAGAAGGAGACCTACCGAATTTCCTTAATCGTTTTTCCAGGACCTGAAAGTGATTCTTTCTCATAGGTAGTAGTAGGATTTATTCCTCATTTAGCTACTCCCTAGAGGAAAGATTTAGGAAAATGTAAAGCCAATATTACCATAACCACCATCTCAAGCTTAAAACCCCAATTTTCATTTGCTTCCTTCGGCTTTTTTTCAGGAGCTGGTATATTTGGGGATGGGAGGAATGAATAACAGAATATGTAGTTAGATTGTTAATTTCCAATAGTAGAATATTTTTTTTTTGCCAAAGGAGTTTGCAAAGCATCTTCCCCGGGCAAAAGAACATATTTAGAATAAGGGCAGCTGAATTTCTGCCCTCTCTTTAGATACTTCTGGGAATTTGGCTTGTTTGGTTGGTTTGTTTGCCTCAACTAACATAAGTATATTTTAAAATTTCTTAGCTGTGTATTAAATACACATAGTTTTAAACTGTACATTATAATTGGTTTATAGAAGAAGTTGTGTATAATGATGCAATAGTTTGCTATAGCGTAAGATGTAGAGTGATGTAGTCCCAATTAGCTGTTCGTAACAGTCCCATGAGAACTGGAGAATGAATCTCGTCATTGCTTGCTTGTTTCATTGGGTCAGTATTTTTCTGCTTTCTTGTAACTGCACAGTTGCTGACAAAGATTCTTTTGCTTGTTTCACTCATATTTCATTCTGAATAATACATATGAAACACTGTTTTCAAAGTCATGATACAGATATATATATATATTTTAAAAAAGCACTAACAAGAGGGAGATAAGACTTCAAAACAGTGGTCTTCTAGGCCCAAATTAGGATAAGCTAATTTCCATTCTTGGAAATACTTACTGTGTGTAATTCATGTAAGCAAGGTTATGGTATGCTTGCCATGTGGCTGAATGAGTCCATCTTGTTTGGCCATTCATTTTCTTGCCTTTGAGCCTCTGTACTTGGGTTTGGGGAGGAAAGATTACCTGCTGAATACCTCCATGCTTGATGTGAACATTATTGTTGTGTGGTGGTTGCTTCAGATAAATGAAGATAAACTTCCCTGATTACATTCTTGTAATTTGCTAACTGACCTTATTGGGATGCTGTTCATACAAAATTGATTCATATTTGTATGGTATCTGGCAGGTGTATTTCGGTCGGTGTACCTGCTCTTATAGCAATTCTAGAGACACAACAGGGTTGGTGATTTTATAATCATAGTTTATTTCCTTTAAAATACAACGTCACTTTTCAACTGACTACATAAATGACTTGCTTTTAAGTTTCTATCAGGATAAATACTTTAAATCTTAGAAGCCGAATAGTGTTTATGATTAAGCCTGTTATCACATGGAAACTGCTGGAAGTTCATGCTTTGTGATGCTCAGAAACTGAGTGTTGGCTAACCTATTAAATATTACTGGTTGTCTCGGTAGCACCTTGCAGTTGCAAGTAAGTGTGTTCAGAAAATTTGATCAAAGTAATGAGTGTTTAGAGTCTGTTCATAATGGTATTGTCCAACACCTGTGGAACAGCCACCAGAGTTTTTTAATTCAAGGATGGGAGATTTCATGCTGAGGAACACTGACAGTGCTATCTATTTCTGACACATCTTTAGTGTCGTACTATTCCACTGTCTTATGTTGCTATGATGGATCCTGATATCTCATAAATATAAGATAAGCCTCTAGCCATGTAATCCCTTACATTAAGCACTTTTATAGTGTGAAATAAATGTAAATAAGATTACAATTTGGCATAGTAAAGTTTTCATGAAAAATTTTACTAAGGGTTTCACTTTAGTGTAGGTGGTATAGATAATTAATACTAAGACCTCATAAAGTGTGTAATTTTTTCCCTTTCAGCTTGTCATTCTGCAGAATGTTTCCCAACAATTTAAAAATAGAACAAACTTAAACTTGGATCTTTTTTCTAAGGATAAGATCAATAGCTTGATTAGCATGTATTTGTGGTAACGGAAGTAAGTGTTGACATACTAAGCAAAACAGAATTTGAGGAACAGCTAAACAAAGAGAGCTTTCTGTTTAGTTCAAAACATGTTGATACCTTTGGTCACTGTTCTCTTTGAGAAGTGACTTTCAAGGTGTATGCTTGCCCCCTGTTTAAGTTTGTCTCATTAGCCTCCTTTGATTCCTCAGCTGTGGTAGCTCTAAAAACACTGAGTGTGAGCACAGTGGAAGCAACTGAATGAAGGTGAAAGACTTGCTTTCGTGTATAGTCAGGAGTGACTTAGGGGCGATGTTGTCCATGATTACCTTGGAAAATAAATGTGTTTGCATAGACTGAAAAACAAATGGAGTGGAAAGTCATCAACCCCTTGCTTGTTCGTTCTGCAAGTGTTATACCTCCTCAAACTTTAAAGAAGTCTTGTGATAAGTAGAACAGAAAGGTGTGGTGTTTTGTTGCTGTTCTTGGTTGGTCGGTTGATTGGTTTTGTTTTTTTTTTTCCCTCCCCCTCTCCTGGGAATTTGTGGTCACTGAGAGTGTCTCAGTAATTGTCAGCTGCTGACTTAAAAGAAGGTTGAAATTTTCTATCCTTATATCCATTTTTTGAGAAACCAGGAGCTAAAATTTATTTGAATCCTTTTCTGTTTTATTGAAAATAACATGAAGGAATAATTAAAGCATGGTAGTGAATACATTAAGAGTAGTAAGGATTGTGTTAAGCTGGTAGAAGTAGATCCCTTATTTCAAACGTGGAATAACATTTATTAGTAAATCAAAATGGAGAACAATAAAAGTTAGATGAATAACCAAGTGTAGACTGTTACTTTGGTAATTGATGGTAGAAGTAACTCTTCAGACTTCTGCACAGGCAGGAGGAAGAAAATGAAGGCATATGTCAATGTTAATTCCCCTTCCTTGATTCCACACATTCTGATGAAATTTGCAAGTTAAATGTCCCAGTCTTCAAAAGAAGAGACTGTAGCTAACTGGAGATTGAATTAGGGTAATATTGATTGTGAAGAGTAAAAATATATTCTTTGATCTCTGGTTGTTTTTGTTTTTTTGTTTGTTTGGTTGGTTGGTTTGGTTTGGTTTGGTTTGGTTTGGTTTTCCTAGCAGGAATTTGAAATCTTTGCCGTCCACAAATGCAAAACTACCAAAACTGCAAGCAGCAGCAGCACGGCATAGGTTGGTTGTGTTTTCGTGGGTGGGTGTGACTGTTGTTTTTTGGTTAGTCCTCACTAGGCATTAAAATACTTCCTCTGCTGATGATATTTATCCTTTTCCATGCCTTTCCGAGTTTGGTCACACTGCATCAGCTGGAGGACTGTCAACAAAAAAGGGATTTTAGACATACTATGGCAACTGCTTCAAGTTTTGTTTTTCCCTAAAATGGCACCAACAGATCCTAAAATATTGTTTACTGCATCAGCTAGAGACAAGTTTACTATGTTTTTTTTTTCCACTGACTGCTGTTACTTATAGGGTTAAAATAACGTCATGAATGACTACATCTATTGACAATGCAAAAGACAGTGTAGCAATTATAGTGATGTTCACTGAAAGGAAGTGAATCAATGCAGTTCACTGCTGACCACACTAGTAGACATCTACTTGCCAGTACTAATGCATGGTTTTCTGTAGAATGTGACATAGTTACAGGTCTTGTTGGGCAAATGGATTCAGAGAAACAATACTGTATATAATATAACAGGCAGGTTACATGTTCCTATAACATGCTTGTATAATCTTGAGAGTGAAGAGCACATTAGTGCTGAATGCAGCTTAGTCTCCCTCTTACACTTTTAAACATTTCTAAATAATTTGAACATTAGAGTGACCATATGTATGAGACCACAGATCAGTCTAGTCTAATATCCAACAGTGTCTGGCAATGGATTGTTAAGGATAAGAACAGTATAAGCATAAAATCACAGAATCAAAGCATGGCTGGGGTGGGAATGGACCTCTGGAGGTCATCTGGTCCAACCCCCGCTGCTCGAGCAGTGACACCCAGAGCAGGCTGCCAAGGACCATGTCCAGGTGGCTTTTGAAGATCTCCAAGGAGGGAGACTCCACCATCTCTCTGGGCAACCTGTGCCAGTGCTCCATCACCTGCACAGCACAGAAGTGCTTACTGGTGTTCAGACAGAGCCTCCTGTGTTTGTGCCCATTGCCTCCTGTCCTGGCACTGGAAACTATTGATAAAAGCCTGTCTCTGTCCTCTTTGCACCTTCCCTTCACGTATTTGTACACATTGATGAGATCCCCCTGAGCCTCCTCTTCTGAACTGAACAGTCCCAGCTCCCTCAGCCTTTCGTCATAGGAAAGGTGCTCCAGTCCATTAATCATCATGATAAGTCCACAGAATTATCTTCCTAGCCTCCAAGAATCTGCAGTACAAGGATTTGCTGGACCAGAGGTGGTACTTATTTTCAGTGCTGGTGTATATAGCAAAGTTACTGCAAGTCTTCAGGTATTGTGAAGAGAAGCCCTGTGTATATTTTTCTGTTGTTCCAAATGGTCAGAGTGGTATCATTTGGGGATATGAACAATTGCACATGTATTAATACAAAAAAAACACACGATTTTTCTTGATGAATGTATTTACAGTTATGATAGGCTGATGAATTGTTCCAAGCTGACAGAATTTTTATGGATGGATCCATTTTTCCTTAGGAAAGTAGTTGCAAATGTCTAATTCATTAATCTTTAAGAAGCAAAGTACAAATGGAAATCAGGATTCTTTTACACCTCTTCAGATGTTTTTAAGTGTTATGAAAAAGCGTGGCATTGCTTTAAAAAAAAAAACACAAAATTTATTGATTAAAGACTACTAAAAGGGCATAAAAGGAAAGCAATCTAAAATACACCTATATTGCATTCTGACACTTGTATTTGTGAGGAAACCACAGAAATTAGAAAAACTACAGATTCAAGTTTAATTAAAACAAACCCCCCTCAGTCATCCTCTCCCCCACCCATTCTTTTCACAGCAGTCGCAAATGGTACTTATGCCGCTCTCTTGACTGTTTGTACAGGCATAAACTCTCATTTCTCATGCTGGTTGCCAAGCAACTATTTTTGTATTTCATGTCTTGTACTGCAGGCATTAATTTTTCTCATGTTCCTTTGTTTGTTTAGTGTATACTAAAGAAATGTGTGTAGAGGAAAATGAGGAAACATAAAAATATAAGAATAATAATAAAAACCACCAAACAGCAACAACAACAAAATACAAAACCAAAAAAAACCAATCAACCAAAACAAACAAACAAAAAAACAAACAAAAAACAAACAAACAAAAAACAAAACAAAACAAAATTTTTTAAGTGGCGTTTGTTTGTTTTTGTTCATCTGAGAATAATCCAGAGTATTCATTGGATATCACAGAAGAAAACACACAGACATGTCACAGAGGACGAGAAAGAGTATCTTCCAGCACGTGCAAAATCACTGGGGCTCATTCAGAGTGCATCTTTATGGAGTATATCAAACATCTGCAGTCCAAAAGGTAAGCAAAGGGAGAGTTGGCATTAGACTAAGATTAGGGACAGACTCACCTGGTCCCTTCTTTCTTCTTCTCCAGCTCTGTGCTAGATGTTTTGTACAGTTACATAGGTCATGAACCTTTTTACACTCTTCAATATAGGTTGCCCCTGATTGCCCCTGAAACTGGCCCGCAGAATGCCAAACTTCAATTTAAATAAAGAATTCTTTTAAGTGGATCAGTAATTAAGTAGAAGTCATCCTACTACAAGTCATTCTAGCAGATAATCAGTTTAACCAGGGTAATTTTTCTTTCTGATGCTGAATTGGTTTCCTCCTCTGCAGAAGAAGGAAAAAAATCTCAGTAGAAAGATTGTTTGTTCCAGCTATTATTTATTAATACCATTTTTTCAATTTGGTTATCATAGTAGCTATAATCAATTTGATCAATGATCAGATCCTCAAATCAGTTAGGTGTTTATGCTGTTGTGGAACAGCAAGGCAAAACAGATCGGTTGTAGTTGGATAAAATTATTCTGATCATATTCAACAATTATATCCTTTGCATACAAGCAGTGTTGACTAGACAATCTACTTGCTGAGCTGTTCTCTCATCTTTGCAATTTGTAGGAGGAAGGACTGGTAAATTGAGAATTATGTGTAGATAGAGGTTGCAGTTGACAATTGTGAAATTATTTTTAATATACTCCAGTGGACTGGGAAGTAAAACATCAATAAAAACACTTACAACTTTTCATTTTCAAAGACCTTTATGACAATACACTTATCCTCACAATGCCACTGGGGAAGTAGGTGACTATTAGCATTTCTGCTTTACAAAGAAACTGAAACTATGCTTGTTTGGCACAACGGTTACATGTCAGAGGCAGGATTAGTAGCCTATTCCTTTGGGTTTATCTTTTATGGGGATAATCTGTATGAGTGAAATAGTGAGTATTATTTTGACATTGCACAGTAGTTTACTACAGCTGAGGAAAAATAACTTTCAAGGTAATTATTTCTTCTGATTCTTAGTGTTTGTAGCAAACTTGCAGGTTTTAAGGGATGACTTCTTTACATAAGACTTGTTCAGCTAATCTAACATGGTTCCTACTGTTAAAATCTAATAATGAGAAAATGATTGCATGCTAGTTAAGTTCAGTTTGCAGTGCTTATATAAGAGTGTTGGAGATTCTGTCTGAAAAATATACTTCTGTATCACTTTTTTCAAATGATAAGTCTTTGCACCTCTACTGGCGATGTACTAGTTCATTATAGAGGAGTAATTCATATGAAAATGAGGTGCAAGTACAGGAAGTGTTTCCAGTGGTAGGCACAGTGTTGGTTCATTCTGGCACAGTCACTTAGACCCATAGAATATCCTGAGTTGGAAGGGCCCCACAAGGGTCACTGAGTCCAACTCCTGGCTCTGCACAGGACCACCCAAAAATCAGACCCTATGTCTGAGAGCGTTGTCCAAACGTGTCTTGAACTCCAGCAGGCTCGGTGCTGTGAGCACTTCCCTGGGGAGCCTGTTCCAATGCCCGACCACTCTCTCAGTGAAGAACCTTTCCCTAACACCCAGCCTGACCCTCCCCTGTCACAGCTCCATGCTGTTCTCTCGGGTCCTGTCGCTGTCACCAGAGAGCAGAGATCAGCACCTGCTCCTCCGCTCCCCTTGTGAGGAAGCTGCAGGCCGCCATGAGGCCTCACCTCAGCCTCTTCTTCTCTGGGCTGAACAAATCAAGTGACCTCATCCACTCCTCATACGTCTTCCGCTCTAGACCCTTCACCCATCTTTGTAGCCCTGCTTTGTACCCTCTCTAACAGTTTCATGTCCATCTTATGCTGTGGTGCCCAAACCTGAACACAGTGCTCGATGTGAGGCCGCACCAGCGCAGAGCAGAGCGGCACAGTCACTTCCCTCGACCGGCCAGCAGTGCCGTGCCTGATGCACCTCAAGGTACGGTTGGCCCTCCTGGCTGCCAGGGCATTAACTTAAGTTACTGTATTTGAGTTTCAGCTCCCAGCAGCCTAAGTTAAGGCTGCCCTCTAGCAATGTAGCTGCCTTGGAGCACCAGAGAACAAGGAGCCTACAGAGGTGCTCGGCCAGCCCTCCTCTGCTGCCTGAACCTCACTCCAGAGGTGGCAGTGGGAAACTGAACTGTATGTTTTCAACAAAAGGTATAACAGCATATTGTCCTTCTGTGGCCTTTCTTTTTAAATCTTTTAAAGCCAGAAAATTGATTGAGCATGGAGGGACCTGTGTAGAATGGGAAGTGTGCTAACAATGCTGTGTGTAAGGAAAAAATGTTAGCCTAGGCAAGGTAGCTAAACATCTGAACAATCTATATTTCTGGAGTATTTTTTATTTTACAGTCTGTTTTGATAGTCATGAGCTTCATTATTCTGAAATACATATTAGCAACAAAACTTTAGAGACTCTGGTATGAAGGATGTGCTTCATTGCAGTTGTTGAAAGATTTTATTTTAAAAAAGATTACACATGCATAGTGCAACGAAGAGGAAAAGTTGTGAAGTAGATGCCAGAAAACATGTCAACTTAAAAAGAATAATGTTGTTTTAAATAATGCTGTCTTTGGAATTCTGCAAAAAAAGTACATTTTAGGGTTTTAATAAGCACCTACCAGGATCTGTCCTGCTGCTGTGTCTGTGCACAAATTGGGGTGTGATAAAGACGAAACTGCCAAGGTAGATGATCAAATACTGCATCTCAACTGGGGGCACACTCAAGTGGCTTTTGTTCTGCTCTTCAGAGGTAACATGCAAATATGTAAGTAGAATCTAATTGAAAGAAAGCTTCAGATTCCTCCTCACCTCCATTTAGCTGTAATACAAAGGCTTCATCTTCCCAGGTACTTGCTGTTTATTTCATTCTTTGATTTCTGAGGGAGTTACAGCCTGTATCAACAAATACCAATTAACTAACAGCTTGCTGGGAAGAGGTTCTGGGCTTTTTGTTTAGTTTGCGGAAAGAACCAACAACATTCAGAGGAAAAATCAGGTGTTTCCCCAGCATCCTTTTGGTTTCAGTGCTTCTGTTTGACCCATGTGTTACTTGCTTTCTCAGCATCTGCCACTTTCCGCAGCTCACTAGTAGCACTGTGTGGACTGTGGGTTGAGTCAAATCAAACTTGGAAAAGAATGGCTACTGGGACATGGACGGTGCTGTATTGTTAGGCTGACATCCTTTTGTGTAAGCATAACCCAGTTCCACATAGGATTTTGCAGGGTATTGGGGAGGGCAGTGGGAAATAGAATAATTTGTTGAATAACTGGTTTCAAAGTAAACCTTTTACTCTTTTGAGGATTAAATGACATCCTTCTGGTGGGTTGCTTTTCACATCCAGTAACTACCTAGAGAATAATGTGATTTAGGAGACGTTAGAAACTGAAAACTAGTACTGTACTGCTTTGCCTGTAACAAATATTACAGATAAGTAAGATCCTGGTAAAAATGGGTAATTAAAAAAAGTCTTGGCATATAATTTGTTTACACTATTCTAGACAATAGCCAAAAAGAAGCACAAAAGGAATTAAAGAGAAGATTGGATCAATTCTCTAGAATTAATTGGTTGTACATGTGTGCACATATTAACATATCATAGGTTTAATAAAGAAAGCTAGGACCTTACAAATAAAGTTGAACTACAGATGACTTCTTCCACCACTGTAATTGTTTTAGTTGCCAGTAAGTTATCATGTTGATGTTAATAAATGCCATTTATGTGGTAACTGCAGTTTAAGTTCTGTCTGCCAATATGACAAGAACTGCCTTGCCTTGACTGTTAACTTACATTCCTGATGACTACTGTGCCCCAAAGAAGCTCTGTTAAGGTTTCCTTCTTCCTGACACTCTGTTTTCTGTATTTCATGCTCCTAAGTACACACAGCAGAAAAAAGTCAAGCCCTGCCAAGACAGCCAGGGGCTTACTTGCAGGGGCTTGCTGGTCCCCTGCTCAATTACTGGTCCCCTACCCTGACAATTGCTACCTCTCAGACTTACTGTCCAGCTCCGGGGCATTCCCCTCCCCAGGATATCTGGCAAAAATCTTACTTGTATTTACATAGTCAATTACACTTAGGAGCATTTTAACATGACCTCTAACTTTTAACGAGGTCTGTAGTTGACGGCTATAAACAGGTTTTCATATCTAGACAAGGAGAACAATATTACGTCGTTTAATTGCTGGGATGACCGGTTTCTAGAGCACACTCATTTTTCTTCAGTGAACTATTGGCTCATTACATTGCCAATGATGATGGAGTCCATTACACCTGCGTACCCAAGAAAATTGAATGAACTTTGATAAATTTTATCAGCCCTCTTATGTGGACAGTCTTAGTTTGGGGAAGAGAGTCTTATAACAATTTAGATAAAGTAAATATAAGCCATCATTACCCACAATGGATAATGACCTTTTTTTTTTTTTTTTTTTTAAGTGGCGCAATTCCCTTGCACAGAGAAAACCTTACTAGGTTGTCTTTTTTCCTGCACAACATTAAGAAACTTTCCAGAACATTCCTATGTTATCTATAAGGATAGGAGAATTCAAGAACTTTGAGGTCTTTTATAGCACATTCCCTTCCAGTTTTTAAAGCTGGGATGGACCTGCCCTAACAATGCAGAGAAATACATGCTTGTGAGAGAAGTGCACACGTCCCGGGATTTCCTAGTTCATTTTAAGATTAATACCGCAGATAGGTCAGATGAGTTGCCTGTTTGTGCTGTCCACTTTTCCACTTTTCCAACAAAGCTGTGGGCTACTATTTCAGATTTAGAAATCTAAAATTGAATTTGGAACCTGTTCCTGTGGTCTAAATTCCTACATAGCTCATGTGGTAAGACTTCCAGAAATCAATTCCCATTTGGCATAAATCTTACTTTAGAAAGCAAGATCTATTTTTAGTTTTTAAAGTGTTGAGGAGTTATCACAGATCTTTAAGCATTTTGTCCAAATATTATTTTAAGATATGTATTTTTTTAAATTAAAATCTACTTCAAACCTACTTCAAAACCAATTAAAGGAGTACTGTAAAGAAAGTATGTTAAATTTCTCATTATTGTGCAATATTAGCATTTTAAGGTCCTAATGATACCAAACTTTTAGGTTTTAGCTATACAAAATGGTAAACTAAAGCTGCTTGGCCTTTTGTGAAGGTTTGCACAAAATGATGATTTCAGATTCCAGAGTTATGGTGTAGAGAAGAGGCACTCTGAGCTTTCCTTCTGCATAGTGGAGCGTGAGTTTTTCGTTTGTTTGTTTTTGTTTTGTTTTTAAAGGAAGTGGGGGAGGATCATTAGTACTGTTTATACAAATCAAACTAACTGGGAGCAACACTGCTCAGAATTTACTGTGGACTAATCTGATAACACAGAACGAAATCTGAATTGCCTGATTTTCTATTGTGATTAGTCTAAGAGGCAGTGGAGCACTGCTGCAATTTCAGGAGATCATGTTGTAATAATTCTATAGCTTTCTTTATCTTTGAACTAGAACTTTTCTGACATCTAGGTAAAGTGAAAACATAGTGTATTTCTTTTACAGAGAAATTCAAATATGATTTCGTACCCTGGGTAGTAATTATGTCCCATTATAGAATGAAAGTGGATCAACACTTTACTCAAACAACTTTGGTTCCTTGTAGCATTAACTAAAATGAGTTTTGTTGTTGTTGTTGTTGTTGTGGTTTAGGCCCGGTAGGCAGCTAAGTGCCACACAGCTGCTCGCTCACCTTCCCCAGGTGGAATGGGGAGAGAATCAGAAAGGTAAAAGTGCGAGAACTCATGGGTTGAGATAAAGACAGTTTACCAGGTAAAGCAAAAGCCGCGTGCGCAAGCAAAGCAAAACAAGGAATTCTTTTTGCTACTTCCCATGGGCAGGCAGGTGTTCAGCCACTTCCAGGAAAGCAGGGCTCGTCACGCGTAATGGTTTCTTGGAAAGACAAACGCCATCACTCCCAACGTCCCCCCCCCTTCCTCCTCCTTTACCCCAGCTTTTATGGCTGAGCATGACGCCATATGGTGTGGAATATCTCTTTGGTCAGTCTAGGTCACCTGCTCTGGCTGTGTCCCCTCCCAGCTCCTTTTGCCCCCCCCGCCTCCCCGCCGGCAGGGCAGCACCAGAAGCAAAAAAGTCCTTGGCTCTATGTAAATACTGCTCTGCAACAACCAAAAACATCGCCACTATTTTCATCAAAAATCCAAAACACAGCATTGTGTGAGCCTCTACGAAGAAAATTAACTCTATCCCAGCCAAAACCATGACAATTTTAAATATAAAATTGATATTTTCCAAACTCTTGATATTTATTTCCATTCCAATTAGAGGCTGTTGCCTCTAAAATTGTAGTCAATAAAAGTGAAGAGCTTGTGATTATAAAAAGAAAATTGTCAAACAATTTCTTTATCTGAAAATATTTAACCTTTAAGTTTCCAGAAATTCTTAATACCCTGAAATTTAAATTTAGTTCACTAAAAAAAAATAGCCTTCCTTTTGAGATTTTTATTTTCCTGGAAAATGAAGGGGTAGCCCCTGCAGAGTTGTGAGAATGATATTAGAGGACTTGTAGGGTAAACACTTGGAATACATTAACCATTTTCAGTCTCCTGCAAACTAGATGGTGTTAGGTAATTATATTCAGATGCAAAAAATAACCAACCATAGGCACACAGTGATAACCACTGTAAAAGGTTGGTGTTGTGCTGAAAACAATTCAATAAACATGTGATGTCTGTGTGGTTCTGCACTAACATGCACACACACACACACACACACACTTTGCATGTAGAAAGTGTATCCTCAGGTTTGTGCACAGAGTAAACTTACTAAGTAAAAGCTACAATCATGTAGTAAGGGAAAAGGTTACATATCTTATATAAGTATTTATCTCTCTTTCAAATTATTAGTTGGAATTTTGACATATTCTGACCCAGAATGCAATCTTGCATGGCTTTTTATCCTGTCTTTATATTAAAAATAAATAAACATATATAGATAAACAAATATTGATGTAATATCCAGATGAAGTTCGTTTAGAGATAGTTTTAATGACTGATGGATCTATCTAAACAAAAATCATAGGAAAGGCTGCTTGTCTTCTTAAGCTGTAGTTATCAAGTCCAAGGTAACTAACTCTCAGATTAATGGCCTAACATTATTTGTTTAACAGATTTATACAGCAAACATTTTGCTCTCTAGACATGTTTAATGCACTGTTAAGTTCTGAATAAGAGAAGCATAACTGATACTGTCATGTAATTAGTAGAGAATACATTGTCGCAGGAATTAGCTTGCGCTTGTACCATGCACATTTCTGCTGAAGAAAGCTAGTGATGAGCTATTTAAGTTTTTGCTTCCAGATATCTTAACATGTTTTAAATGGGCAGATATCTTGGCCAAACTGAAAAATCACTGCAATGTCATAATGGGTTTCCAAAAGAATTTTTGAAACACCTTTGGGTTACTTTGAAATGCCCCAATTTTTTATATTTTAAGTGAGATGGATTACTAGTTTGACAATTAGTGATGAAGGTACTTACAGCAGAAGGGAATAGTCAGGGCTGTATAGTGGATTCAAGGTATGGTGCCAAACATTCACAGTCACTGCTTACCGGCAAAGTCTTCTCCTGTTCTAACCAACACAGTTTTTTGAATGCTGTTTGTCATGGCTATTTCCTGGATGTTGACAATACATGTACTGTTTTTCTTTACCTTCATTCTTACATTTCATGCTTCATTGTTAGAAGCTTCCTTGTCTCTCTTCTGTCCTTGGATCTCCCTTCCATCAGTACAGCAGATGTGCTAGAGGCTGAGGAGAAATGGCAAAGCTAAACTTAATTATTACTCAGCAAGCTGAGTAGCACAGGTGCTTGTGGAAATAGTTTCATCTTTGTATAACAGAATTTCATTAAAAATAAAATATAAAAACATATTAATTTTGACATTGTTTTGTTTCAGAGGGAAGGAAAAGACTGGAGAGTTCTGATAAAATCACAAGGTTTCTTCGAAAAGTTACATCTAAGTTTTCAGAAAAATGTTCATGTATTAACTTTTAAGCTTCTCTTGCTTTATAATTCAAAATTGTCATAATCAAAAGAAAATACTTGTTAACTGTTCTGCTGGTTTTTTGTTTTTCCAAAACTGATTATGCGTAAGTGTCAGTTCCAGTTTAGTGAATTTTATATACATACAGAGCTTCTATGTCTTTTTGGATGGATAAAGGTAGCTTAGCTTAGTAGTTATGCTTGTTTTTACAGAAGGATTAAAGTAGGAAGTTAGAGGATGACTTTGTTTAAAAAAAAAAAAAGTTAACATTAGTAAATTGGCATTTCAATAACTGAGTTACCCTTTTCAAGTCTGATTTAGTTCACAGTCAGAATTGAGATCAACAGGATAGTTTAGTTCTCGAAAATATTGGTAATATTGCAGCCTTTCCATAAATTGAGATTTTGCCGTAACTGCTTGTTCTGCTGCACAGATACAACCTGGACTCCTGTTAAGTATTTAATCTGTCACAAGATTTTTTTTTTTTCCCCAGTTACTAAAAACTGTCTGTAGTTACTACTTTTGAAGTATACTTAGATTTAAAGTAATGAAGGGATTTTTCAGCATAGTAATTAATTAAATACAAACTTAGATTAACTTTGAAATGGTCTGCTGAAAGATGCAGATACTTTTTCGCCTTGCTGTTTTGATTCAGGTATATTATGTTTGTACCCAATCTTTTTGTCATTCTCTGGTCAGCACTATTTTTTATATACATATTGTATACATTACAATACACATTATTATTATAATCAGAGTTGTAGCAGCTGTAACTCTCAACCTACAATTTCAAATTCCATTCTAAGTGAATTTATATGATTAAATGATTCAGTACCACCCATTTCCTTTATTAGCAAAGCCTCGTGATGCCACCTTTCTTGGACAGTGTAAAAACTACATCCACAGTACTTTTGAACAGCTTACGTGGGAATTCATTAATTTTAATTTGTGTTCACCTACTAGCTAATGATTTAAGTGTATTTTAATGAATTAAATGATATTATGTTTTTGTGTATTGTACCACCAAATTGGGACTATAGTTTTTCTTGAGAAAAATGTTCTGTTTTGCCAGATTGTGATAATTAATTTATGTGTTGATATAAATCACGGATAGAAAGAGCTAAAGGTAGTATACTGTCATTGTAAACCATTGTTTATTGTGACGTAAGAAGAAGTGACGGAATCTGATTCACAGTTCTTCAAATGGCTTGTGAGTTTGTATCTCTAGGAGAATCCTCAAGTGGTTTCTAGCAGCATAAAAAAAATAATTTTTACAACAGCAAAAGTGAAGACAGATACCTTGACGAAGGTTCACTTTTTGGTTGTGTGGCGGAAGAGTGGATATGCATTAAATTCAGTCCTTTTCAGATTCTACTGGTTCATCTTGATGAACATCTTGATGTAGATTGTTTTATTTTATACCTTAATGGAGTGCCACAATTTTTTTGAGATACACATGAGGTTTCACCGATGATAGTTATTTCAGGCTGTGGCAGTCAGCTACCTGTCAAAGAACACTGAATTTGTTACTATTTAATTCCTTTCTGCTAAATGGACACTCGGAGCAGCTCCTTGTGATGAGTTGTATTAAACTTCCTCCTCCTGGAAAGGAAAGAAAATGGAGTACTGCTGCTGTCAGCCTTGTAGAAAGCATTTAAGCTTGCCTATCTGTGGATTGTGAAACTTAGGGCTTGTCTGCGCTAAAATTAAGACACCCAGGTTATAGTAGGGTTTTGGTTTGTTTCTCGTTTGTTTTATGTGTTGGAAAAGAACTGCGACTGTTCATTGTCCTAAGGCCCAAAGGGAATCGTTGTGTTTGCTTTCCCCTGCAGAGAGACCACGCTGTCTGTTTGGCCTTGTCAGGGTGGAACCCGGGTTTGTTTATCCTTACCTGCTGAGAAGGGAGGAAGACAGGGAACCGAATGGCTTGTATGACCTTAGCTGAAGAAGAAAAGTTTCTTTTTTTTTGCCATTACTGAAAACATTACTGGAAAATTGTACTATCATCAAGGAGGGGAGTGAATTGTTATCTCCTGCTGGGAAAGAAACATAACTGGGTGTCCTCTAGATCTGAATCCAGGAACCCACACTTTCATTTCTGTAGACTTGTTTTCTGAAACTTCACTTAATGGATGTTCTGATGCAAGGATTCAGAGCAACAACTGAAATGAAAGCATTTATATCTGAAGTCAGATCACCAACATACAGTCTCAGTAACAGTCCAAAATAGTGTACAGTGAGAGTAATATGTCTGAAGACGGTAGGTCTTCTTGCTGGCTTGCTTTATTCCTTTGTAATGACCTTGTATAGTGTTGTGGACCTGCATTTGATAATAGGCCATGTTCTTAATAGTTTTATGTGGTAAATGCTTAGGATATGAACCCAATAGTTGTATCATATTCTGTGCTGTAAAAAGCTAAATCTATGTTTAAGTAGATGAATTTTACTGGCTTTGCATCTTTGAGTCAAAACTCTTTTGGTAAGGTCACTGATGGCCTTTCAACACATATGATAAAGAAGGGGCTGTTTTCTCTTTTCACCTGGTAAAAAATAAGTCCTTAATAACAAATATCATAGTGATATTCCTGAGAGATACTGTGGTCTGGTTTTAGTTTATAGTTAGTAACAGTATTAAAAGGGTGGGAAAGAACTGCAGAAGGCTTAAGACAGTGTTAAGACAAAGACCAAGCATAACAGATGTGCCTTACTGGGGCTGAGTAGAGAGGAAGGGTCACCTCTCTCAGTTTGCTGCGATGCTGTCCCTAATGCAGCTGTTGACCTTCTGTGCTGCAACAGCACATTTCTGTTTCATGGTCAACTTGGTGTCCGCCAAGACTCACAGGGACTTTTCTGCAAGGCTGTTTTCTAGCCAGTTGAGCCCCAGCCTGTGCTCGTGCCTGGGATTGTTCCTCCCCAGGTGCAGGACTTGGCACTTCTCTTTGTTGAACTTCATGAGGTTCTTCTTGGCCAACTTCTCCAGCCTGTCCGGGTCCCTCTGGATGGCAGCACACCCATTTGGTGTATAAGCCACTCCTCTCAGTTTTGTGTGGCCTGCAAAGTTGCCAAGGGTGCTCTCTGTCCCCTCATCCAGGTCACTCATAAAGAGGTAAAACAGCATTGACCTCAGCTTTGACCCCTGGTGTATACCCCAAATGACTGGACTTTTTGTGCTGCTGATGACAACCTTTGAACCCAGGAGTTCAGCCAGTTTTCATTTCACCTTACTGTCCAAGTAACTAGAGCTGGCCCTGAGTGCAGGCAGCCAAACCCTGGGACAGGAGAGGGCAGTTAGGGCCCTCACAGATTTCTTACTAGAAATAGTTCTAAAGTACTTTACAAATTGTGGGGGTATCTTCTCAGCCAGCATTAACCCCAGGTCTCCTCTGATGTAAAGGAAAGCTATTTGGACTAACTAAAACTATATTAATAGCTTCATTTGTAATATTGAAAAAGAGACTGCAAAAAATAGTGAGCATCACCTAAACAGTTGAAAAATGTGCAAGGGGGTAAAGGAAGTATATTATTAGTCTTTTTCAGAGGAATAAACCTTAATTTTTAGGAGGGGTGGCTGAAGCAATGTATTTTTTTTAAATCTAATTTTTAGTTTCTGGACGTCCTCAAGGAATGGAGTTTTGAGTGGCTTAATGAAGTATGTCTTGCATGGTTTGTAAGCAGAACTCTTCTGATGGGGGCTTGCAGGCCCATTCCAGCCTAGAGGAACCAGCCAAAAAGGCTTCGCCATGTGCAGACATCACTGAATGTGAGGTACCATCATTGACTGGGACAAGGCATTGAAAACTGTGTTAGCAGAGAGAACTAGAACCAGATTTCGTTCCCATGATACCAGGAGTAAGGTAGACCCATAGAATATCCTGAGTTGGAAGGGCCCCACAAGGGTCATTGAGTCCAACCCCTGGCTCC
>VXAL01017380.1:3462-34305 GCA_013399475.1 Chauna torquata
GTGTATTTCATCTCGAAATACTTAGTGTAAATGAGAATGCACTTCAATTTTTCACCTTCTCAAATCTCCTTACAAGGAGAAAGGACAAGGCAGACCAGAGATTCATATTCATTATACAGCACCTTCCTTTATGTACTCTGAGGAGAACGTTGTGTATAATGACAAATGTGTGCATCTCTCTCTATCTTTTTCTTTCCTTTGCAGTACTTTCCACATAAGAATCTGAAGATGTTTCTGTGAGCCAGTGTTGGCAGAAATGACTTGCCAGTCCAGCCTTTCTGAATCTCAGGCGCTTTGGGGGCTTTTGTCCTCTAATTGTGGCTTCTTAGAACTCAAAAAGTACTGAAATCATTCTGGTCCACAAAGAGAGAGAAGCATCATTTGATCTACAGGATGTTTGGAACAGTCGCATTTTTATCTTCACCGCTGGCCAAGCACTCTGGCAAAGATGGTTGGTTGTTGGGTTGTGGTTATTCTTCTTTTTTTTTTTTTTTAAAAAGGGAAAATATTATCAGAATATTATTAACGAGANATATTTATGAATATTTAATACTGCTCTTAAAAGCAAAAAACAAAACAACAACAACAAAAAAAAAGACAGGAAGATTAGCTTGGATGACTTTTCCAAGAGAAAGAAAGCATGGGCCTTAAATAATGAGATGCCTCTATCACTGTGTTGTACAGCTGGAAATCTTGCATGGAAATACTCTTACATGAAAGAACTGCAGTCAAGAGAAAACTTGCAGTGTTGAAGACGACCACATCCCAGGTTTGCCTTTCAGTCACTGAAATGGCAGTTGCTGGGTTTGGTGCTTACCTTCAACCAGTGTTTTATGGATTGTCCTGTCCTTATGAAACTTGAAGTATTTGCCTTTTGTATGTGACTGCATACGTGATTCATTTCTTCTCAAGATTAACCTTAAAACTGTGTCCTTAATCTCAAAGAGTCTTGCATTTTACTGATTCTATGGGCTGATAATATTGAATAGAAGAATATGATCATCTGTAACCCATGAAGAAACTAAAGAAGCACAGCACTATTACTAAGGACATGAAAAGACATTTTCTTTCTAAACCAGCTATGCAATCTTTCTCATAAAATGCATGAATGCAGCTCTGTATTTCTCCTTCCTCTCCAGCTGGATATCAGCTAGATTTTTTTTTATTCCAGTACTGTTTAGGTACTGGGGCCTGAAGACAATCATACATGTATTACTGTTCTAACAGTCAATAGAAGGGCTCTGTCACTTACATGGCTTCTGTATCAAAGTCATAAGAATTAAAACTTTTGACGCATTTTATTGTGCTTTGAGAATTTTTGGGCTAAACACATTAACTTCCACTCTAGTCATTATTCCAACTACTGTAAAGTTAAATCTTTCAAAGGCTGAAATATGTTATACTAACTGAAATAGTTGATAAAGTATAGAAATGAATCTTTTTGTCATTTCTGTAGGCGTGATGATGCTCTCTACTTTGGAACTTTAATGGATGGTAATCTTGCAGTGTGGCTTGTTGTTCAAATGTACACAGTATGCATCAAGTAACGTTTATCTAGCAATATGGTTGTACGTGAAAAGCGTCAATGGAAGTTTCGGGTATCCAAGGTATAAAGGATCAACTTGCCTAAGCATAATGCAGCTTCTACATTAGGAATAACATTTATTTTTGAAAGTTTTTAAAGTGATCATATGTTTAGTCAGGGATGTTTATAGTATTTTACTACCTTCTCCTACTGGTAACTGTTTAGATAAAGGACTTGGAACCTGAAGTTCCTTTGATTTATTTACTGAAGTTAAAAGTAACATAAATCAATCCTGATAGTTCTGATTTGGTAAGAAGAGGTTCAAGCCTCAATCTTTTCCATTTCAAGGAGCTTGTTAGATGTAGTGGTTGATTCAAGCAGTTTGCAAGACATGAGCGCTGAGGGAGTATGTTAAAATTACCTCCTATTCATTGAAACATCAGCCTGATAACTTTTCATTTCTTTCAAGACGAGTTTAATCTTGAAATCCTTGGGCGATCTGTTGTTCTGTCACTATTAATGTGTAGTGTAAAATACCATATTGCAAGATTCTGGATCAGGTTATTCAGACATAAAGCAGCTGGGGTGATCTCATAGGTCAGTTCCCTTTGACGTCAGTGTTCTTCTTCTGGGTTTTAAAATTTACATTAGCTAAAATTCTTTCTTCCCTTTCTGGCACTGCGTGTCAGTCCACAATTAGATCATTGTTCCCAATTAAAGGAAGACCTCAGCTGCCTTGGAATGTGCTGAGTGTGTTTCTTAGGTCCTCTCTGGCCTGAATGTCACAGAAACGGTTGAGGAGTTCCTGGGCTTACAATCAGATGCTCAACCCTTGGATCCATCCATGTGAGCAGAGGCACAAAGAAGAAGAGAAATCAGGAGCATCCTGTGAAGGAGTGTTCCTGTCCACATTTAGAGAGAACTCTTGCAGAATACTACAGACAGAAATTTATGCAGTTGTCCTAACACCCTTTATTTCTTTGACTTATGCTCATCTCCTGTTTAAAAAAAAAAATAATCCTGAGCAATGTAGTATGTTGTTGGAGTTTGAGAGATCCATATTGTAAATGCTTTGAGAGCGAAGTAACCCTGCCTAGTAGTAGGTTAGTTGTTATACCACCTGATAGTAAAAGGAAGCTTTGCATTTGTGGTTTCTTAGTTGTCTGTCTCTTACCACTGAAACTTTTGTTTGGTAGGAGGGTTCAGTGAATAGTGCAGCGTGATGCCTTGCATATTTAAATAATATCATGAAGTTGTTAAAAAATTCCAGCTGTATTTCTACTAGAGCATTTTTAGCAGAATGTTATGAGTTGACCACCAAGTGTTCCTTCAGCCAGGCTTACTTATTTGAAAGGCAGTATCAGGCAATTTAGAAAGAAGCTGAAACAGTATAAGATTTAGATTAAAAAAAAAAAAAAAAAGGTTTGATGTTAAAAGCAAGAGAACATACATTTCATGTTGCAAAACAGATCTTGGATGTGATTGGGTATTTCCATATTTGCCTTCAAAAATGGACAAAGAAAAATGGAAATTATCTAAAGCTTCTATTAAACTAGCTATGTGTGTGTTATCTGTAGTTTACATACACTCAAAGCGTTTTACGGGCAAAAAGGATCTGGTGGAAGTGAATAAAACAGTGTCTAAAAGCAAGTAATAACCAAGTCACTTATTAACACACTTTCATTTAACGTTGTTTTAAAGGAATGCCACAAGACAAGATTCACAATAACAGCCTGCAGGCCACAATCTGATCTTCATTACTTCCATATTTATTTTCAGTAACTGTTGACTTCAGTGGAATTAACTTGCATGTCTGTAATTGGATCTGTGTTGAGCAAACCAGTTGTTCTTTTGCTGCAGTTCTTTGTCCTCTCTCATGCCCTTTTAGTGTAATCTTAAAATGCTGAATATTCTGTTGTTGGTTGGTTACCACATACTTGTCTTTGTCAGCAAAGCTTAGTGTTGGAAATTTCTAACAATCGCATGGGAACAGTCCTTTCCTTTTTCCCCGAGGCTAATTTTTGTCTGCCTACACGTTAGAGGCACTTCTGATGCACCATCACAAGGTGGCACCATAACATCACATCAGGCCATGACTTCAGTTAACTTATTAAACATTTCCCTGAAATATAGGGTACTTCATGCCAAGAGCAAAAAGATGAAAATTGTGGTTACCTACTGATTTTAAAACTGTAGGTAATAACACAAAGTTTCATATTCGATAAAATTAACAAAGCTAAACCTTACAAGAGGCAAAAATAAATACTTTTGAAACAGGCACATGGAAATAAAATGATTTTATGGAACTTGTGTGCATGAGAACTACTTTTGTAATGCACGCTAATTGGACTATGGTGACACTATAGTGACAGTTTTCCTTTATAGTAATTTAAACTGCCTCAAACACAGATACTGTAATTTTCCAGGCAATTATTTTTCCTTTTGTGTGGCGTTCGTCTCAGTACTATCTGATAGTGATAAGAATCCATCTGTACAGTTTTGCTGTTTTTCAATATCATTGGATATTCTTTTCATTTTTTTCATTATGAAATAGCATCTCATGTTTTTTTTCTCTGTAGAAATCATTATTTCATATATGTCTGTCATGTGTTCTCTGGAAATATGGTGGCCACAGCTGTTCCAGGTAATTGCAAACTTTTGATATATAGAATATTTTCTGTCTTACCCTTTATAAGTTGTGCTAACTTGTTTGTGTCAAAACAGTGACGCACTCGAAGTCTTTTTAGGTTGTCCGTGGTATTTACATCTTTTTCTTGTTATGAGAAAGCACAAAAATGGAATAATTCGGCTTTATTATTTTAGATGTGTTAGGTGATACACTGAAGTTATTCACCATAGTGTTTTTTTTGTTAACCAGTTTTATGTTGATTGCTCTAAAATATCTCAGTTGTGGATAATCCATCTGTTTTATCTTCAGTGAGACTTAAGCATATGGCTGATGTTCCACGTGTGGTAAATGCACTGTTCTGAGTAGAAATGCTGGAGTGATTTAAGGTCAAAGTGATGTAAGGCCCTATATGGGACGTTATCTTTCTCTTAGTGAGATGGAGTCTGTTTGAGTGTTTGCTGTTTATTCATGAGAACCATAGAGGTCCTATTCAAATCCTGGAAAATTGAAATGTCCATTGAAAATTAAACAAATATGGACTTCGCAGAAACTAGAAAAACTCATGCTCTAGAGATTTGAATAGATTCAGATTATTTTCTGAAATAGCAATACAAAGTAAACTAGAGATAGAGGTCTTGGTACCAATGCATTTGTAGAGTGGGGTCAAGATCCCCAGTAAATCAGTCTGGGTTGAAATAACAGCAGGGTTAGGAAGAGTTTGTTATTGCCCGATAAGCCTCGGTTGGGACAGACAGTGGAAGTGAAATTGAATGAAGAAGGCATTAAAGACAAATCGTGATTGCTGATGTCCTTAGAAAGACATGTCTGAGACAAAAGTGAAGGACATCGTAAACAGATGTTCTCCTTTTTTCTCTGTATCATTTTGCAGTTACGGGTGTCTTCTAGAGATGTTGGTGGCACTGAGTGACTATCAAATCCTCTTTGGTGGGAAAGAGGAGGAGGCTGTTCTTGGTGGAATTGAAAGACCATCACCATTGGAGACGAGTGCCTTTGTTTAACTGCAATTTCTGCCATTCTTGTCTGTAAAAGACATTTTAAAGTTTGAACTCCAAATGAAATTCCCTACTGCTCTTTTCTTTAGACTGTCTAATTTGCAAGACCAACAACAGAAGTCAACTGCATCAGCATCCTGTGCTTTGCGAAGTTAAAGTAGATTACTTGTTCCTTCTGTTCTTAGTTAAGATTTGTTCAGATCCAAGTATTTTTCTGCATAAATCCATGGCTTTCTTATATCTATTTTGCACATATGTGGTAAATCTTGCATGCATGCTGCTAACTGCATGCTCAGAAGCCCTGCAATAAGCACCCTGATTTACTCATTCTTTTCCATTTCTGTGCACGTACACGTTGAGGCTGTATGTGCTTGAAAATGTAGGCCGAAGTGTTTTAACTCTGCTGGAGAGGGCTATGGGCAGTGGTCCAGCCTCTTTCCTCTGTTACTGTAACTTCTCTGTAATGAAATCAGTGGCGATGGGAGCCTGCCAGCAGCAAGAGGCTCCTTGCTGCCACGCTGAGTCACAGCTTGGACAGTTCAGCACAGATAAAGCTTGCTGTCTGCTGCGTGTGCAAGCGAGCTGGACAAAATGGTAGCTGATTGTTGAAAGGGTGTTGATTGAAGACCTGGGTCCTTCAGGAAAAGCTCTGTGGTAACGCAGGTACTCTGTTTACTTCACAGGAAATAGTTCTCAGCTCAGTCTGAGAAAGCGCGGCCCAGCTCCTGCTGTGGAGGTCAGGTCTGGCTTTTAGTAGACCTTTCACCCCCAGTGCTTACGGGCTGCTCCTCACACCGCCCTGGAGACAGTGCTGATAGTAGGCTCATGCTGATCACTAATGATCTGTTTTTAGTAATTAATATTCTGGGTTACTTTAATGACACTTAAATTAATTTTCATCAGACTTTTTTCCCCTGAGAGGAAATGACTTTCTATTTTGGAATCTGTTCAACTTTGTCATTATGGCCTAGTGTAGCCTGAGAGGAAGAAGAACGTTGGGATTTTAACCAAAATGGTCTGTTTGGTTTTCAGAAAATGGTCCTGCAACTTCTTTTGGTATGACTTTGTGCAGTAAGATTCCACATACAAAAAAAAAAAAAAACAAAACTTGTAGATTCAGAGAGAATTCCTTCTGTAGGAATAATGTGAAACTGAAAGACTGCATTTGCTCTGCCTAAATAAATGGGTTAAGTAACTTGTGTATTGTCAGAAATAAACTCAATTCTGGGAAATTCAATGAGGCTTTTCATGTTTAAAAGCCTTCCTCTGTTTTGTGGTGATTTTAGTGACTTTTTCTTCCAATGATAAAACCAGATATGATAGGGAAATACAAATATTCCCTATTGTAATTTCATACATCCTAATAATGACAGTAGCACTAGACTTTACCATTTCTCAGGTCACTCTTTTAACTTTGACTTTCTGCAGAATTTGCTAATGAATGTTTCTGATGAAATGACTCAATCTCATGTGACTTGCTTTCAGTATTTTTCCATTTCCAGCTATCTCCTGTAGCTGAAAAAGCAGAATACAAAGAAAGAATGATTGGCATCCAGAGAAGTTGGTGTGTTTTGAGGTCTTTTCTTTCTTCCAGGAAATCCACAAAATTAAATACTGGCTTATTAATGCAGTAATTCCATCCTGAATTGCATAGAGTTGTCTTTTTTTCTCACTCTGGTAGTTCTGTACTAGTCAGATATCCTTGAGGGCCTGATCTCAGCAACAGGAAGACTCCTGCTCGCTTCAGTAGGCAGGCTTCAGATCACATCTTAAATAATATTTTGCTTTGTTCAAACATGGAATGTTTAAACAGCAGATCAAACACTGAAGATAAAAAATGATTATTTCTGAAGAAATATTAATAAGCAGGCACTATCAGAGATGGAAAACATCTTCTGCAAATATTATTATTGTCTCATTACTTGTGAGGCAATATGTAAAGTGAGAAAAAATATTCTGGATTTATATGACTGATGAGTTAAGTGGAGTGTTTGATAACAGTGGCCAGGAGAGCTAAAGGAAACATATGTAACAACCTGTGTAATCAGCAGTGTTCTCCAAACTGGGGAAAATATTATGGATTTGGAAATCTGTTAAAGTTGACGAATCAGGCCGTGTCTAGGTAATGCAAAAGTTGAATGTCCTGTGACCCGGATTCCACCCCTGCAGACAGGGATTTCCAGGTTTAGGTGGAGTCTAACTGGTACTCAGCAGTTTCCGTTAAGTTTCCTTTGACACACAAGGTACCTTGGTGTTAGGGGCAGGAGGAGTTAAAGCAGATCTTGTGAGCAGCAAGCCTTTAGCTGAAAAATAAAAAGTGAGAAGGGAAGAATTTCTGAGCAGCTTGTGAAACTAGAACTTTGGTCTTGCTATGTTCTGCAGGACCACTGTACTGGGTATTTTCAAGGTAATGCAAGTATCTTATTTATGGCCAGTTCAGCTTTAACTCTGGAGCTCAGGGTTCACTTCTGGAGAAGTTATCTTTTGTTATGAAGTTCTCCTCTAATTCTTTGTGTAACTATGAATTTGAGCATCTTATTTTAATAGGTTGTGAATTTTTGAATCATTGTCTTTCTCACAGCCTCTGGACTGTAGGCCATGGTTGTTCCTTCCCATCTGGATTCATATAGTCAGTCAACAAACAGACAGAAATCATGGAGCGCAGGGCAAGGAACAGTTTTTCTCATACAGGGCATTGACTACAATAGCAAGCCTCTCAGTGGCAAGTGAGCAGCAAACATAAGGGACCCTTTGGGATAACAAAGAGCAGCCATGTCTGTGCATCTTCTGGGCGCAGCCTTCATCCAGTCCCTTCATCAAAAATGAAATGGATTAATTTCTCAACAAAGGTATAATTCTTTTTATATGTCTTTGTCTTTAAGAGTGCAGTTAGCAATTTAACCTGGCATGATCTAGCTGTGTCGAGGCAGATACCAGATGATCTAGTTCTTTGCACTGAGGATCCAGTCAGACTATTTGTGCAGCAGCACTTTTCTCTCTACTGTCCCTTTGATTTCAGTGAGTTTATTAAAAGATAATAGCCAATCAATGACAACAAGGATGAATCTTGCCCTGAGACTACTGAAAAATGCAAAAACAGCCTGAATCCTTAGCCATTTAATCTGTACCTCACATGTGTTGTTTGAGTTTTATGGCTTTGCTGGTTCAGACAAAGTATATTTGAGGTTTTATAAAGAATGCAGACATCTGAGTTTGCACCGTATTATTATTTCCTATAAAACTGTACAGTGAATTCAGCTAACATTCCCTCTCATTTGCCTGCTTGAAACGAGTACGTTCTTTATGCAGGCCTACCACTAAATATCACTGCACTAGACATTCTGAGTAAGCATTTGATAAATTCTGGTAAAACTATAGTAAAAAACAAAAACAAACATTTATTTATTTATTTATTTTAGTATTTGCATATTTTAACTGAACCTCTCCTAGGAAGAAACTTGAAATTTCTTATATCCCTTTGAAAATGTTCGAGTAGCATTTGAAGGTTCACTCATGAATCCCTATCATGTATTATATACTAGTCAGGACTAACTCAGTGAAGTAAGTTTGGCTTCAGGTCTCTCATGTGTGCCAAGAAATTTGGGGCTTATTCTGATCCCAGAGCTGTAGAAATAAAGTCCACTGTGTTCAGTGTGTTTTCATTGAAAATTATAGCTGTGTTGAAGAAGCAGACCAGTTATTGACCTCTATTTATAGTACATTCTAACTATTGCTTAATTTTTGTTTATTTTCAGCAGAGAGCTGGTAGAACACGGTGTTTCTGCAGTTAATCCACTGTACTAACCTTGTGAATGACAGTGCAGAGACAAGGTAGGGTGAGCAGGGAAAATTAAACCTATTACGTAAACAGAGACTAAAAAAAATTCTTTTCATAGTAAAGAGAAACTGAGAGGGCTATGAATCCTGCGGTGAAACCCAGGAAGCTTGACTCAGTGACCTGGGTTTTGAAACCTACAAAACCTCCCACCTTTCCCTCTCTTATTTACCTTAAGATATATAAAACAGATAGAGTTTTTGAACTGGTAGCTAATCTACCCCTATTGAATCTAATAACTTACAAATAAATGTGATTCTTCATGACCTTTGATTAATAATCTCCGTTTTATGTCCTGCTAAAAAGGGGAAAATGATGAAGTGTATGCAGAGGAAAAAGAGTCAAGGACACTTCCCTGGTCATCTACTGATAGATTTATTCTGCCCCCAAGTACTGCTGAGGCAGCCAATTTCTAAACTCTTTTTCAGCGTAGAAATCCATTATAAGGACAGGAGGAAAAGACAATTGTGATAATTTTTAATCAAGATTCACAGATAATTTCTTTTTTGTGAATGGGATTTGCTTTCTATCTAGTATCATCCTTTTACTATTTCTGCTAAGTGTGACACTGTAATGTTACTGGTGCTTGTTTCTTCTTGAGTTCATGAAATGATGTAGACCTCTTTTTTATTTTAGTTCAATGATTTTTCTTGGCTCAACATAGAAGTCTAGATTTTTGTTTTTGCCAGCTTTGATTTATGATCACCTGTGATATACGGCAGGGGTTTATGATTCAACTGCTTTATATCTTTCAGCTAAAAGCACAATGAGTTTATAAAAAGTATTTGTTCAAAAACACACAAGAAGTTATAGTCAAGTGTTAACTGGTGAGAATGGAATTTTGGCCAGATGTCTCTTTGACCAGGCATTGTCAGTGAAACATAACTGAACAGAATGGAAATAGATAGCAGCACATAGGAAATAGTCCCACTGCTTTGGGATCTGGAGAATGTAGAGCCTCTTCATTGTATTTCTGTCTCAGTCCGGTTGAGTTGCATAAGTGCACTGTTGCTTGTTTTAAACAAAGCTTTTCCAGTGTTTACAAGAAAACATAAAATATGTTGGTCAAAATTTTGGATAGATTCTTATGAAAGGTGCATGCAAACTAGTATATCGCCAACTCTTTTTATGTGCATGAGGTTTCAGAGGTCTTTATTATGAAGTGTTATATTTTGTTCATTATTGAACAAGGAACAAGATGTACAACTTTTATTCAGAGTCTTCCAAAAAACAGGAGAGTGTCTAGACACTATGAGGAGAAGAAGTCTTGACTAAAAGCTGTTAATTCCACTATAAGCGGTGGTATTTTGTCTGCTGTAAGATTAGCGTAACTAAGAGGAGAGTGAGCCAGAGGGTTTGAGCTTGTCCCAGGAACTGGTCTTTTTTGGTTTTCTTTCTCTTCTTCTTTTACTTAAACTTATTCAAGTTTAAAGTCACAGTGAAGAGTCACAGAATTTTTGCTTCTGTATATGCTAGCTGTAAATGCTTTTTGGGAGGCTGAATGTATTAAAAATCAAAAACACCACTGGCAAAAAAAATCCTGATGCTTTCATTCAAAATCAGTTACAGCTTCTCAGAAAACATTGTTTGTTACATTCCTCCCATTAATATCAGTTGCGAGGGCTTGGAGGTTATGAATACTAAGAAATGTAATAAATAAAAGCTAAACAACATTTGTTAAAACTCGTTATGATTAGCGTGTATGTGAAACAAAAGGCAAGGAACGTGATCAATTTTAACATCTAAGAAAAATTCCTTCAGAACAGTCATACCATATCCTGGATATGACTGTTTGCATCTTTTGCAGAAAACAATCTGTGGATCTGTACAAGAAAGATTTCTCATGTAAATAGTACATTTATTAAGGTGATAAAAAGTATGAATAATTCTGTTCTACAGACATCCAAATGAAGATTTCAAATAAATATCCAAATAAACGTAAGTTTAAAAGATCTAGATTCTTCTTCGATTTTCACAAGGTTATTTTTGAATTAAAAATGGTTAGTTGAATTTATCCATACAGATTTTAAGACGAGTTAAACCAAAGGTTTTTCTTACGGTGAAAAATTCATTATTATGCATTATCTTGATGGTAATTAATTTTACACATTGCACATAAATACGACTTTAACTGCATATAAATGTTACTTTAATTAATGTAAACAGGTACATAAGTATACAAGTTGTTACCTAAATGCTGATGGTATTCTAAACCACCCACCAGGTTTTCATTGTATTAGATCCTGTACAAAGACAGAACAAAATCCCGGTTTCTGCCTCAACAAGCAGAGTTTACAACCTAAGAATGTGAAGAACAGCACAAGGTCAGTCAGACTTTTGGAGGAATACAAATTCACATATTGCCATTAGCTGAAATTTTTCATTACCATAAGTTCTGTTGTATCATTCATAAGTCTTGTAGTATGGCAGCATTAATAACTTTATAAATCTTGGAGCCATTATTGCATCCTAACTCAGCTCAAGTGCATACTAAGTCTCTGGGAGTCGTGGTTTAATTCATAAAGGAGGTACCTGAGATTGTCTAAGCAATTCTGAGTATGTTGTTCATTCATACTAGAGAATATGGGTAAGAAAGTTGTCTGCTTTATTTTTAAAACCTCTGTAAAAAGGCTTATGGTAAGGAGTCAGTTCTCCACTCTGAAATGTAACAATTGCTTTGAAGCTCTTTGTTAGGTTTGTGCTGAGCTTTATCAGCAGATTTGTAGTGGATTTCAGATATAAGCAATAAAACTAGACATTAGAACTACAGAAAAAAGATTCCCAACCTGGATTAGGGGTCACCAAATCCTGGGAAAGACTAAGTCTAAGCAGCACAAGATTTCAAAGGACATGATTTGTTGCTAGAAAATCTGTCACAAACTAACTGACTTTGTGTTCACAATCATTGCTAGGACTTTCTGAGTCACTAAAGTTTTAATTTGTTCCTCAGCAGAATATTAGGATAAGGCCTATGTACCTCTGGGTATTTGACAGCAAGCTGAGTTTACAGAGAACCTCACAGACATAAGAAAGTCCTCACAGGAGCCTTGGCAACTAGGCCACTATGAGTGTTGATATTCCCAGTTCACAGGTGGAGGGGATTGAGACAGCAGATTAAGACATTTTTCCAAGCAATGCTATGCCAAAGCTAACATGGAAGCTCATTTTACTTCTAACCCAGTGCTGATATCTTGATCTATGTAAGGTCTTTCACCTGGAACTCAGCACAAGGTGGATTGTAACTTTAGCATGTTGCAGGGAAAGATTTTGTTTGCTGAGACAAAAAATAATCACCTTTGGCAGAAAATAATTTCAAAGATAATATTGTGCAGTCAGAAACATATCTATAACAAACTGGTGACATGATAGAATTATAGTGGATATGGTGGCACTAAAGCATCATCCTGCAACTGACACTGAAGTGTTCTTTCTGCCTGTCTTTCAGGTAGATCTCAGTTCATTAAATTTCCATTTTGTATAAGTCTACTTCACAGTTCTGTTGTTGGTCTTGAAATGTTCTCTTTGATCCTAAAGAGAAATCTTATTGTTGTGATCAAAATTACTGTAGGTATCACCCACTGGTACTGTGGCTGTTCAATTCCCTCGCATTGCCTTTGCTCGTAGGGATCCTATTGCCTTATTTGGTTTATAACGGTGATCCAAAGTGCTCTCATTGTATATACTTTTGTCAGTTGCCTATGGAAGAGTTCTCCATTAAACATCCTTCCTGAATAAGTGTTATAAGAACAGATGTTTAATGCATTGCTACTCAAAACCGTTGTCTTTTGTCGTTTGTTTTAAACATGACATGAATACAGTTAATCTGTGGTGCTTGTTCTGTGAAAACTAGCACTTTCATAGAATATTTATATATAATAACTCAGAAGCAATGTAGGAGGATGTAATAGTTGAGAAGGGACATAAATTACTGTTTAAGTTCAGATTCATGGTTGTCTTGTTAGGGAGGCTTGTTTCAGAATTCAGTTACAGGGGTGTGTGTGTATGTATGTATGTTTTCTTAGGTTGTGCTATAAAAAGAGGTGCCCCTAATCAAAATACAGTTCAAGTAAAAGGGTTGAGTTCTGTTTTCTGGCATAGCTGTGCCATTCTTTAGCAACTCCATTGAAGGTATTGGAGATGGTGGTGGTTGAATGGAATGAAAGTATAATTTGAGCTAAAACATGTCCATCCTGCATAACTGGGAATTATTAATTGAGGACTAGATGGATGGCAGTGCTGTAAAGCAGTAAATAAGATAAATTGTTGAAATGACTGTACGTTTCTCAAGCAGCTTACATACATATTTCCAACTTTGCAAATTTGTTTTGCCTTAGTCTGCATTATTCTTGAACATATTTGCAATATTATATTTATTTCTATGTATTTATTGTATTTTGTTTCAAAGTTGTATTTATTTGTCTGTCTTGGCAGCAGGATCCCATGTTAGGCTGTAAGTACTTTTTTATTCCTATAACTCATCAAAAATGTGCTAATGAAGCATTCTTCAGTGCAAAATTTTTTAGCCTAGGTAAAATCAACAGAACACGTTTTAATATGTTCGATCACATTTCATCAGCAACTAATTTAATTCTGAAGTCCTTAATCTACTTTAGCACAGACAGTTGCAAGACTTTCTCCAAAACGCTGCATTTCAGAAGTGGGATAATAGCCTATGCATTCTGCAAACTTTCATGTGTGCAGGTATCCCCAGACGCAACATATTGGCAGCTACTCAAGAGTTGATGACAACGCCATAATCGATCTTTGCCTCTGCAATAAATGCGATGGTTTAGCTTGCGCTGGGAATGCACTCATTTGGTTTGACATTCTTACTTCAAATTTTGCAACCCAGAACTTAGTGTAACTTGGATTCAAATTGCATTTTATCCGAACAATCAAACAGAAGAACTTCTGAATACAAGGCCTTTACCCTGTCTTTGCACAGACGAATTTGAAACTTCCTAACCTTGGAAAGCTAGGATCACAACCCTAATGTTTTCTGCCTACAGTTGTTGGCTTTTCTTTCCAGTCTGCTTTTATACATTTAGAAAATGTTTAGAGATAGGATCGTCATCATGTGCAAGCACCTTAATCTTTAACTGTGGTGGTGAGCAGGATTTGAACTTTTACATCTCACAGTATGGATCTCTTATTTGAACAAAAGCAACAAAATAGCAATAGTAAGCAGTTACCCTCTGTGTGAAATGGTCACAGGAGAAGGGTGAGACACATATACACACACACATATAAAAATACGTATATATTTAAGTAGCATTTTCTCTAACTGGATACATAAAGAAAATAAGAAATGAGTTTTGGGATTTTCTATCCTGGCTTCTCTCATTCTGTTCCTACTGACCTTCCAAATCCAGGCTCTTTTCAGATTCATGGGACCATACAAGCTAAATACTTGACATAGGAGTGCCTGCCTTGCCTAGGTTAGCTGTTCGCTGCAAAGCGTAATAGTATTGTAGCTTTACAATGTAACGGTTGCAAGGTTTTTTAATATGAGCAAACAGCACTTTTTGATATACCTTCCCCAACTGTTTTATGTAAACACACACTTTAAAAAAAAAAAAAAATCCCAACTTGAACTGAACATGATGTAGAAAATATCAACTACAACAATTATTTTCACTAAGTTAGTGATCTAGAAATACTCTTGTAGTGGGGAGTGTTGTAGCATTTTAAGTAAGTTTGGAAATTGGCACTGTACAGCTTCAAAGATAATTTCTGTAGGAAGGCTTTGTCTTGGTCCTTTTGGTCTTTAAAAGGTGGAAACCCTAAAGCACACTATTTCTCATGATTCAGAACGTGTAGAATGAGCTTTAAGTAATGCTTAAGAGGAACAAATTCAGCAGATCTCCTTTAGATGAAACTCCAAGTTAATAATTTCAGCATGGTTCTTCAAGGAACCTTGACTGTACCACAAGATTTCAACTGAGATAGCACTTGCTGATAGGAAGTGGTGTTATGCCTCCTCATTCTGCTTTTTCTAACTTTCCATTATGGACTACTGGCCACTGTTTTCTCTTTTGCAGTCTCTGCGAACCACTATCTACCACACTGTCTTTCACCACTTCTGCATATTGCCAGACATGAAAACTTTAAACATGCATCTTCTTCTCTATGCTGAGATTATAAAGCTATGCCATTTTTGATGCAACTTCTATGTAAAGAGACTACAGCTTCTTTGCATCTTATTCATTCTACGGTATTTTTGCATTCTCCCTACAGGAAAGTTACACATCAGTATTATTTTACAGGCCTGCAATCTGTGTTTCAGCCATTGCAGGTTAGATCAGGCCCCAGGAACACAACCTTAGTGAATCCATGTATCAGAGAGACATAAAATCTTGTCTGACTGAACTTTTTCACCCTTCTATAATTTGCATTTAAAAAAAACACCATTGAATTTAAATACTCCTATAAAAAAGAGATCCTGAGCTGAAACATTTGTTAGTTGCATATACCTTGTTCTGTTTCTCTTAGCCTACACTGTAGATTTATTGATTCACTTCCATTATGTTACTGCCACCTTGCATGCTTCTTCTGGATTTGACCACATGAACCTGAGTGAAAATGCATTGTATGTGCAAGAAAACCACCCCTCAAGAACCAGCTGACAAGTCAACCTTTCGCAACGTATCCTGGTAGGCAACAGTATAAGGTTTAACACTGACCCTTGAGATGAAAAGCGGTGTGAATTCTTGGGGAGCCTAAGAAGTAGATGACAGCTGTCGTCAGATTTCACAGATAATGGCATTGGAGCATGAGAAACAGAGTGGAATTTCTCCCACATGACACACTGGAGGAAGCATGAAGCACTTTTTGCACTTAATTACATAAAGTCATTTTGATTCAGCTCTTTGTAAAATACTGAATACCTTCCAAAGGTCAGCAGAGGTGTTTAGCATGTTGTTTCGTATCTGTTACACTAAGATTGACAGCTGTCTGATCATCATTTTTCTCTGAGCAGTTTTGGTTTGAGTAGTTATAAACTTCCTTCTCCTAACTTCCTCCAGTTTTTCAGTTCCTGTTTATATAATATTCTCTTAGTGGAAAAAAAAAATAAGAAAAACAGAATTATCACTCCAGGTTTGGGTAGTTTGTTTTTCCTTTCCCAGAAGCTGGAGCTGTGGTTTCTTATTGCATTGTACAGATCATTTACATGTTTTAAGATACTATTCTGCATTGCTGTAGGAGCAACCGTAAGTGCTGTCAGGAAGCAAGTTTAAAGACATAAATGTCAAACACACCAAAGTCTGTAAAGATGAGAGCAAAGTACAAATGACAAATGGTGACTGTTCCCAACCAGGAAGCAGCAAGCTTGTCTTTCCTGTAAACTTCAGCCTTACCTGTATGAGAAAATAGAACCAATTGCTTTGTCACTTAGTGTGATCAAGAAACAGCCAAGATCTTTCTCTGAGCATCTCTTCTGTCTGCCTGTAGAAAGAATGACTCAGTTAATGTAAATATAATCAGTTCTATTGATAACATGAACTAGAATTCCTAGAAACACCATTGCGCTGTATCTCTCCAGTAGAAAGAACAGAACAATCTGGTGGATCTTTCAACAATTTGAAGGGAAAAGTGAGAACAATGACTGATCCTTAAGGCAGAATGGTGAGCAGTCATCTGAGAGCAGGGGGGTCTGCACCATCTACCCCAGTAGTGGCCAGTGCCTCCACCCAGATGGAGCTGCTGAAGGGAGAGGCTGCAGTGCAGACCTCAGACTGTAGGAAGTACCCGGACCTTTCTCCTGGGGTGGGGACAGGTGGCATACCTGCCTGCAGAATGTGTCCAGGTGGAGGACCTCCTGCAGCAGGTGGCTGAGCTGCAGGAGACAGTGAGAAGGCTGTGTAACATCAGGGAGGCTGAGGAGTTCAATAGCTGGTTCTAAGCGCAGTCTGCAGTGGACCCACAGCCAAAGTTTCCCTCACCAGCACACGGGGAATGATTACAGGTTACAGGACTGGTGCTGCAGCCAGGGGTTTGGCTGCTTAGACCATGGGACTCACTTTGAGAAACCTAGTCTACTGGGGGCTGATGGGGTCCACCTGTCAGAGAAGGGGAAGAGCGTCTTCAGTCACAGGCTTGCCAAGCTGGTGAAGAGTAAATTAACTAGCTAAGAGTTTTTCAGCATGTAGTAACTGGCCTATAATATTACTGATGATCATTCTGGAAAGGGAAGAAAAAATCTACAGAACTCCAAAGTTGTGTGTGTTTTTTGTTTGTTTGTTTGTTTTTAATAACCATTTTACAGTATCTGATGTGCTTAGTAAAGAAGATTAAGTGCATATCTTTCTTCTGGAGAAAAATCAATGTAATGTGTGCAGACTTGTTTTTAAAAGCAGTGTGTATAGCAAGAAAGGGAAAAGAGACCAGTCCAAAGTGCTTAAATTCTGCAAAAAAGATGGTTAGAATATTTTTTCCCTACCATTTGTGTTAATTCACTCTGCAGTACACAGTGTAGGAGTGACTGTTCTGTGTGCATCTTATCTGCGCTTGTTGGAATGGATTTACTCATTTTTAAAGGTGTATTAGTGTATAGATATGACCAATCTGGAATTCAGAGTATGGAATAATGTGTACGTAATCTGCATATTGGAAAGATGCTTCCAGGTCTTCTGCAAGGATCTTACTACACAGAGACATGTGTGACAAAGAAAGCTATAATTTCCCTCAGACAATGAAATCTCTTACCTGGATTCAAATCTAGTGAAGAATGAAATGTTGGGGAAGATACATATTTAAGGAATGTGTTCCTGACAAGGATATATTGTGTTTATTCTAACCACAGAGGTTTCATGCTACCTGCCAAACTAAATTTCAGTCCTATACCTTCTCTCTAAACCTGGTCATTTGTCCTGTCAACCATTCTCAGCCCTAGATGTGACCTGCACATCAGTAGGAAAAGGGTTTCAGGGCTAATCACTCTTTCACAGGAGTATCACCTTTTTATTCATGCCAGGAGGGGGAAAGAGACTCTCGCGTGACATTTGCTGATGCCATATCCAAAAGAGCAAGCAGCAGTCTTTCAGATAAAAAAGTTAAATAATAGGAAGTGTTAAAGTTAGTGGTGAAGGTTCATCTGGATAGATGGGGAAGAAAGCACAAGGTTTTGAAAAGCACCTGCATTCTCTAGAAGATCTGATAGATCACTGGTGACTTACGGGACCCTGGAAAGTATACTCTGGCTGGCCTGTGGATCCATATTAAGCAGTACATAATTTACATTTTTTAGTGTGTCAGACTTTCAGCTGAAAAAAAGGAAAGATAGAGGTCTACAAGAAACTCTGAGAAATCAGAATACCTCTGTTCATTTACCAGTCACTGAAGGTAGCTTACAAGTTAGCTAGTCGGCCCAGCAAATAGAGGTAGTTGTTTTGTCTGGAGATGCAATTCCAGTCTCTGAGTTGTATGATGCATCACCAAAATGGTCATCTTTAGTTTACAGAGCACGTATTCCTGACCAAAGCTTTTACCTGGAAACTTTGCTACATGATATTCTCATCAACTTGCCAAAAATGCATATGAAGGAATGAATGTTTGCGGTGTTTAGTCTTTTACCACATCAAGGCCAACTGCAGCACAGCATGCATCTTCTTACAGAAGGATTTTATCACAATAACAAATCAGCTTTATATTTGTGATAGCTAAGGAATTAGATGAAGAGTGTTTTTCAGCTGTTATTCTAATATCAATGGTCGGTGGCTTTAGGCTCAGCCCGAGGTGGTTGTGTCACAACCTAACTTCTGGTGTATTTTCACAGTTTAGTAAAATGTGTTCTGTAATGCATGGCTACGGAAAACTCCCTAGAGACATATTTTACAAAGAAACTTGACTGAACTGGATTTTTCCTCACTGATAACCAGAGAAAGGGATTTAAGTGCGTGTATCTCTCTGCTACAGTCAGAGTTCTTGTGGTCTTGTATAACTGATCTTTCTAGTCTTGCAGCCTTCCATTCTCATGTGAAAGTAATGGGAGGGTTGTTTGTTGCATATGGCTTTAAACCAAATCTCTTACTTACAGGTGAATAGAAACATTTACATGTAACTAAAGTCAGTTGTGCTTTGTATAAGAGCACAGATGCTTTCTTTCTTTCATTTGCAAATGGTTTTAAAATAAGTAGGAACGGAAAATTTCTGATAGGGTCCATTTCACAAAAAAATGGGAGTTAATCGTGTTCCTCTTTTGGAGCTAATTATATGAGATATTTTGTCACTGAATGCTTTACTGGAGTTAAAGAAAAGAAAAGAAAAAAGAGAAGAGAAGCCAAGCCAAGCCTGCCAGGAATACTCAGAAGTGGCCACTAAATTGTTAAACGTCCATTCTACATCGTGGTTACTCAAAGATGTTAAGCATCCACAAATAGCTTAATGATTTGAAGTTTACATTACCCTATAAAAACGAGGCCTGTACTGAGACCTTAGGTCAGATATTTCCCCCGCCTGCTTGGTCCAAAATCTCTGTTCTTTGCAAAGCAGTGTTTTACTGTCTTTTTGTCATCATCCAACATTGAAATAACGTTTTCCTTAAATGTTATTTCCAGGACAGACTGAGCCAGAGTTTGTTTCTGCCCACGTGCATCCTGGGCTGCTTGCTGGAACAGGACGTCTGGTAGGGAGGAGGTTTCAGAATCCCTGCAGCAGGGGCAGCTCACACTCTGTGCAGTCCGCTGAGCCCTCCAACAAGTCTGGAGGAGCTTGGTGCACAAATGCTCTTACGATGTTTACCTCTCTACTGTTACATATCTTGTTTTCTCATTATAAATGATCAAACCAGGTGTGAAAAACACCATTCTTACTGAGTAACGTTTTACACCTATTTTGTACAGCTACTGAGCATGGCAAGAGTAGGTCGTCAACCAGGATGGTAGTTGCTAGCAAGTCTAGCAACAGCTTAATGCAGTTCATTCTTGCTGCTAATGAAACCAAGGAGGATAGGAATCGAGCAAAGCTGCTTATCACTAGAAGAAAGTTATCTCTAAGTCTTCTTGAGCTGTGGCTGAGACAGTTTCACATAAGAGAAGATAGAAAAGTTGTTCATTTAATCCATTCATACTGAGCACTGTATCATCTGCTAGATCTCTGTATAGTGTCACAAGTCAAAATCAGGGCAGGTTCAGGCTGGATATTAGGAAAAGGTTCTTCACCAAGAGAGTGGTTGGGCACTGGAACAGGCTCCCCAGGGAAGTGGTCAGGGCACCGAGCCTGTTGGAGTTCAAGGAGCATTTGGACAACTCTCAGACACATGGTCTGATTTTTGGGTGGTCCTGTGTGGAGATGGGAGTTGGACTCAATGATCCTTGTGGGTCCCTTCCAACTGAGGATATTCTATGAAAGTTTTAGCCAACGTCATGCAGAGAATTTCTAGAGGAAAAATCTAATCCTAGGCAGTTGTACTCTTAGAAGGACTTGGTCTTGGTAGTTTCTTTATGCATTTAAAGCTTCTGTAATGTCTCAGGCTCTCAGATATCAAGCTTGGGAATGATACTGGATAGTAACTTTGTCAACTGCAGAGCAAGGCTAATATTGATATAGTGACATATAGCTTTTCATATTCTTTATGATAGTTAAAATCAACCAGGATTCTTTCTTTTTCTCTTGTTCTGTGTTCCAAAACCATAAACCCAGGAGTCTAAACTGAATCATATGAATCTTGTTTTGTTACTTATGAAACATTTTAATACATATTTTTCCTTGGCACTGGGTCATTCTTTTCCACTTTCCACTAAGATAGAGTGGAAATGTCTGTAAGTTACATGAAGAAGACATAGTCCAACATCAGATGATAACTTGCTGATCTGTGGTCTGCTTTTTGCTGTCACTGAAATCAGTAACCAAAAAACCAATCGTTTTCATAGTCCCAGATTTGTAAAGGGCAACTCTAGTAGATGTATGTTCTTATAGTTACATCGTCTGTGGTTGGAATCCAGTATGAGTTTAATCATGCTGGTTTCACGTGTAAGCCTGTGTCCAGAATCTAGCACCTTCAGGGAGAAAAACTCTACTGCTTGTGGATGATTTTTAAATTCTTCTTGATGTATATAGAACTAAACATTGAGACACAAGCAAGTCTTACGTATAATAGTTAGGATGAAGTTGGTGTCATTACAGAATTTTTAACAGTTAATAAAATTTGCTATTGAGTGCTGTTGAGTATCAGAAGTGAATTCCCCTTTCCCTTACTAATTTGTATGTCTGAAGGGTATTGGACCTTGAATTTTTCTTTTACTACAAAACTGTTTGGGAGCATAGAGAACTATTGGTACCTGAATCGTGACATACTGAGACCAAAACCTGAATGATTGCAAGGGCAAGGAATTTTCATTACGATCACTGGGTTAACATGTCTGTTACTGTGTATTAACTTTACTAAGATAATGATGTACATGTGCAAAGCACCTAGCTGCTCATTATCCTTCATTGTCTTTGTGTGATTGAAGATTCCTAAAAAATACATCAGAGAAATGTTATCTTCTGAAGCATTTAACATCCTTGCTATCTCAGCTACAATTACATTCTTTAAGGAATCTTCTAGTAATATTGCAGAAAACCGCAAACTTTTATTTAACATAAACCAGAAGAGAATGAAGAAATAAACAATAGCAAACAGATCAGTGTAGATCCATGCCATAAAGGAATACAAGAGAGAAAAAATTAGTTTCTTTGCAGATCACTTACAGTATTTTTACAGTTTAAACATTTTCCTTTAAGAGAACTTTGACCAGAGTAAAAACTACAGAATATTGTCTGATGTTTTTACCTCTTAAGTGTTTCTAAGCTGGGAAAAAAATGGAATTGATAAGGACAAAGCATCAGCTTGGGCTTGCCAAGTTACTTTTTTCCGTACTGGCTATCAAAATTAATGGAAATGCATGGATGCTGTAATTGAATGATGCTTTATTTTCCTTTGCTTATATAAAAATTGTTTCTAAGCTAGATGATAGAGTGAGGGTAATGAGCTCAGGTTGAAAAGTAGTAATTGTTTTCTGTAATTCACAGGTCTAAACTATCTGCCAGGTTCTTGTTACACATTACTATCTATGACATTAGTAAATGTCCGAGTACAGTTTGCTTTTTCAGTAAGTACTTTTTCCTGTGCTAATTTCACACATGTAAATGAAACACTCTTCCTACAAAGGAGATAGCAATATGTTTGGCAAACAAAGCCTGAGTTTCTTATTTTAAGCGTTGGACCTTGAGATTCGTGTTGACGTGAATTGGATCCAATTCCTGTTGTCACAGCAATGTCTGCATGGGGCACTGCAACCCCAGGTGAGCCTGTCTGAGCTCTACACTCTTGACAGTAGAGTGTAGTTTTGGGTACTGAGGGTATCTTCAGTCCCAGAAGTAGTACAGGCATATCAGCACAACACTATATTTAAATAAACAGTTGTCTTGCCAAAACACTGCGTCGGCATAGCCAGTGCTGGCTCTGGTTCTGCGTCGTGCTGTAATATACAGTGTATCCCTAGGGCTTATTCTTAACCGATGTTTCTTGTGTCATGATCTGAATGCAGTTGGTGCTAGAACTCTCCACAATTGCTGCCCCTTTAGTCTTTATCACTTACTTCTTCAGGGTTGTTTCTAACGTGGGACTGAAGAATTGAAATCACCACTTAATGCATTGGCAGTAAATAAGCCATCTTAGTTGTTCTCATTTTTCACTTTCAGTTCTTTCATTAACCTTCCCCCATCACCTTCCTGCTAGCCCACTCAACTTGCTGCTGCTATATTTGCAGGATACATTGCATTATGTATTACTTTTCAGTGAGATGTTCTGAAGACAGAAATTTCAAAAAAGAGAATCTAAGTTATTTGTTTTAATAAGTATGTATCGTACTCCCCCAGATTCTTTCACTTCTCAGGAGGAGTTAATTCTTAATGAAAGTTTATGAAGTAGCATTTGGGAGAGCTGTTTCTATGTCTGCATCTCACATTCAGGAAATAACTCAGTTGTGCCAGTAAACAGCAGCATTGTGATGGGGTAGCTATCTGATAACCGCTTAAGATTAACTCAATGAAACCATCAGAAGATCCCAGATAAAAATATGATTCCTGAAGCCATGTATTGCTTCAGATAAGGCATATATTCCGTAAACTTTGTGAACAGTTCATAAATACCTCAAAGGGCAATAGGAATGCATGATAAGAATGCCTTATTATTAGCTGCAAGCTGGCAGTCCTCAGACTGACGACATATGCAATTTACAGTATTTTCTTTGAAGCATAAACACTGTCTTACATCCGTTATTGTTGGTATTAACAAAAGGTGATGCTGCAAAAAGCAGTTAGGATTTGGGGTGGGGAGAATGGAAAATGTTTGTCTTCAATAAACCAAATTGTTCTTGGAGCAATTCTGAACACATGCCTTGAAAACGTAGCTTAGTCTTTAAGGACTAGCATTTCCCTCATCTCAATCATTTATATTTTGTATCTTTTTCTAGGATGCAGATTACCTATGCAAAACTTCTATTGATAATAATGTAACAGGGTCAGAAAAACTGTTTGTTTTGGCCAGGTAGACCAAACACAGACAGTGTCTTGATGTAAAGCTGAATTTGGCATGTATTATTAGCAGAATTGGGTACTGGAGACCAGCTGTCTGGATATAATGGGATAATTTTCCACTCACATTTTCTTAGATAATACTATTATTTGGTATTTGTCTCAGTTAGAAAGGACTTGAGGTTAGTTTGGCTCCAGATTTGATGCGACTTACTCTTGATTGTGTGTTTCCTTGATTTTCCATGTGCTTCCTGTGTTTATCCAAAGGCGAAGCCGAAAGTTCCAAAACAGAAAACCACAGGAAAAGCTGCTCTGGTAACGTTTGCCTTGAGCAGAAACAAATAGCAAGATAAATTTCCTGCAAAATCATTTTCTTTTGACAACTGTAGCATGGATTCTAGACCAAATAGTCTGGCTAAGTCTGTTTATTTTTTTAGATAAGCTATTCAATTACAGATTCTTACTTAAAACACGAAGTGTCTTTCAGTTTACCATCTTTATTTTTTTTTGATCCCATTCAGCCTTGACAAATGCATTTGCCCTTTGCTAGAATGTTTGATTTCTTTCTTGAAAAGGGGTGAATGGACCTACGATAAGTTAAGAATAAAAAGGATTTGAAAAACGCTGATTTGTGAAGAGCTAACGTGACTGTTTGTTGTAAGTAACTTTTAACTAATATCTATAAGCATGTTAAGCCCCACATAGTCCACATCAAAAGAAAAGTTCTTGTCTTAAGCGTTTAGGATGGAATTCTTTCCACTCAAATTTAAACACTGAGATAATTTGCTCTCCATCAATACCTGCTGTTGAAAGTGAAGATAATATGGTAAGAAATGAGAAAAGCACATGTGGATAAGAATTACGACAGTAGGTATTGTTGGCAGTCAAGTTTGTGTGTAAACTGTAGCTATAAGCTAACTTTGAATCATTCACTGAGGCACACAGATGAAGGGCTTGATTGTCAGGGCTTGTACTTAGCTACAGTTCCTGTGGAAGTCCACTGCAGTGAGACAGTGGAGGTGTCACCCATGACTGCTATTATCTTATGTCAGCCTTAAGCTTCAGCTATGAACTGGTCTCTCGTTGGAAGGCTTTCTGTTAGGAGTCAAATGGAGGGAAGAAAGTGATTCACAGCTTCTGTATATGGGATGGATGACATTTAGGAGCTAATGAAGAAATGCAGTTCCATGGTTGCAGTTAATACAATGAAAAGGTGTCGGTCAGGGTGTGGTGTAGTAAGGAATGAGTTAGAAAGTCAAGAAAAGGCCGGCTGATGGGTGAGCAAACTGGTTGAGTCACTGAAATGTGCAGAGAGCAGGAACAATATTTGGGCACAGCTTGGATTCGAAATGAGTTAAAAGCTTTGAGGTCACAGATCCTCACTGTTACCATGAGTTGCTATACTGGGAATCCTTTTACCTTTCCTTCAATGGAGAGCATCATGAAATTGTTGAAAGACACATTCCCAGTTTCAGCACTGCGTTTCTACTAACCATGTCCTTTATGTTTTTGATAGTCCTTTATGCCCAAGGTATTCTTGAAATGACTGTACTGTTGGCTCTAATTCAAATAAGAAATTGGACTTGTTCAAAGTTGGAGTGAAACAAGGCTGAAATCAAGTTCACGATTTCTTCCACTTCAGCTTAGTTAAGTGTAGCTTGGAACTTGTGGGAACACACAGTGATGTTTTATCTTGGACTTTCCTAATGATTTGGTATATAGAATCATAGAAACACAAGGTTGGAAAGGACCTACAAGATCATCTAGTCCAACTGTCAAGCCGTATATGACCTTCATCTGATCACTGAATCAAACCCATACTTCTTGCCAGTTTTGTCTCATGGAAGATGGAGGTAATACTCTTTCCACAGGGGTACTCTGTAAGGCATTCTGAAAAATCTGGATGAAAGCTGATACAACAATTCAAATGGGTGTTTTAGGCAGACTTTGAGATAAGATTTTCTGGATAAAATGCTTAGTTCAGCTGAGAATGTTCTTGCCAGCTCTGCCAGTGCAGGCAGGTCATGCAAATCTTCCTGTCAGCCACTGCATCTGGGAAAACGGGCTTGTAAGCTCTTAACAGGAAAAAATGCAAATCTCTAACATTAATGAGATGTGATGTCATAAAACACTAATGGACTGTAGAACTGTTATGTAAGTAATAGCATATGTTTTTAGGATTTCAGAAGACCCTTATTCTGCCAGGTGAGACAGGTCTCCCAGTAGACCTGTCATATGGCTCTACACCTTAAAATTGGCTTTCTGAACTAAATAAAAGCAAGTAATGGTAAAAATACTACATTAAAACTACCTCCACTATATGTTGTAGATAAATGCCAGACATGAGTAGATTAGATGGCCAAAACATCCATGCATTTGTGCAACAGAGAGATACTTTTTCCTGCCACCTCTTTACGTCTTTTTAGTTTTATGTGAGGTAGCTTGTCTTGTGTACTACAAACTTTGCTAATCTGATCACCCAAGTATGTAGTCTGAGAACTTCCATTCTGCAATTGGCATCTCTATTCTGAAGTAGTACTCTGGGCAGAATATTATAATTTACATGAAACAGGGCAGGGAATCCCTTTTGCTCAGGGATAGCCGGTTTTCCTGTTTATTAGTCCAACTCTCTGATTTGGCCATCTAATCCCAAAGAACCCTCTTTCCTCCACTCTGATAGTGAGTGCAAAGGTAGACTTCTGACCCACTGGAACATTTATGAATTATGAAAGACTCCAAAATTAATTGTAGCGACCTCTTTTGCTTTCATTCTTGGCTACTACTTTGCAGGATCACTCTTCAACATGTCCTTTCCTGTTACTTTCAAAAGTGATTTTGAGCATCCCTCCAGTGAATGTTCTGGGTTCATCTTTAAACTCTTTAGCCCTGCATCGCTTAAGCTGCTCTACAGGGAAGAAAGGTAACCTTAAGCAGCCCTTCACAAAGTTATTTCTCACTCTTTGAGATAGTGCACGTAAAACTTTTGTGATCCATTCTATCCCACTGGATCTTTCCTGATTCTTGTAGTTTGTAGTGCTTACATGTAATATAAAAAAAAAATTACACACAGATTACGTGAAGACTTTTGTTAAAGTCTGTCCTCTGTTCTCCTCTAATCTTTGTTTTTACTGGACACTTCTGTGAGTCCCCATTATACGTGTATTTCCTTAGGCTCTCCACTGGGAAGCAGGGATAAGTTACATATGCAAAGAAGTTCCACTGTAAGTAGTTGAAATAATGAAGCTTCATTGTCTCTGTGTATGTATCTCTTGGCCATTAATCTTTTCCCCTCTACAACAGTACTCTGAATTCTTCTGCTTATCCTCTTTGGCATTCCCATCAAACTCTATCACAGTTCTCTAGCCAGACTGGATCTACATGAAGCCAACGATTACGTACATATGGATTGTCTTGTCTGTTGCTACAGTTAAGTAGTTCCGGCTTTTTTATTTGTAAGGGGTCTAATTTGACTCTCTCTCTACATGCATACCAATTTGCATGGATATCTTTACAAGTCAGATCGCAGATGTGTGACTAGAAATCAGTGCTGCCTGTCACTGAATTGTATCGTTGTTGCTTTTTCATAGTTAGGAGTTCTTGATAAGATGCAGTGCAACAAAAAGTAAAAGCAGTGCATTTATTATTGTACATTCAGCTGGTTTTAGGTGAGACAGTTAACTGGAGTTAAACTAGGTCTTTCCTACTGTCTCAGAAAATAAAAATAAGCTTCCCTGCTTATTCAAGATTTGAGTCTTTTTTCCATTTTCAGAAGGAAACACAAATGGAGAATGTGGAAAAGGGAAGGAGCACCATCTAGTGTTTAATGAGTAATACTGGAGAACGAAAACTATGTGAAATATTACCCATCAGTTAAAATGTATAGACCATGTAATTCTTTGGTTGACTTGTTTGCATATAAGGAAAGAATTTGTTCTGGGAATGTAATAATATGATGTTCTTTGTGGACATCGTGGTGACTGAGAAGCAGAGGAATGTAGAAGGAGATGCAGTACAGCTGAAGTATGATGTTTCAGACTGTACCAGAAGAAGTAATTTGGAGAATTTTTTTGCCTGTTTGTCTCCTGTGGTAAGTAAAAGCTTAGGAAAGTTTTTTGGTTCCTGATCTCCAAAGAATTTAAATAATAGTAGGCCAAAATCATTCACTCTTTGAAGTAATATAGTATTGTATACCAGTACTATACATAAACAGACTGTAACAGTTTGAAAATGTTCATCTTCGCATTGACAGTTGCAGTTAAAATTCTCTAAGAACCTGCAAAATATTTTTTAGAATAGAATAAATGCAGGTTTGGACTGATGTTGTGTGGGAGAGGGTTTGAGGGGTATAGTCGCCTGTAGTTCCATTGTTCTGGAAAACAAAAAAACAGCGTATGTTTAGTGTAAGCTCTGAAAAAAATTCTAGGTTTCAGCTCTAGCAGAATCCCCATATCTTAAATGATATCAGACGAGAGAGGAAGTCATTTTTGCTTTCTTTTCAATGAACGGAAGCAATTTACACTCTTAGCCATTCTTGTTTTGAAGCTATGATCACACTTTAACCAAAAGCAAGGTATAGATGTGCTGCTTGTAATTTATTGGAGATTCATGCACTTCTGTAAATATGACAGCATGAGCCCAGGATATACACTAACTGTACCTTCTCTGCCTCCATATTTAATGTTAGTCTCTCTTTTTCTTGCATATTTACTTTTTTTTAGAATAAGAGTTTTTTCAAGAACTGTGAATGCTTATATTCATTATAAGAGAAAACTGTACAAACAATTACAAACAATTGTAATGAGTTAGACCAGTCTGTCATTTTTCAGAGTAAATACAACTTTATTTTTTAAGGGTAGTAGATGGCCTTTGTCAGCCAAAAATGCTTATTACTGAAAGAATGTTAAAAAAGGGGGGGGGGGGAATNTATTTTCATGTTTGACAACCTTCGTAGTTCTCTTGGGAGTATAACCACTATTTCACTGTAAGTGAAATTTACTTGACTGTTACAGTGTGGTTAGGAGTTACATTCAAACCAAAAGGTTCACTGGTCCTCCCCTCTTGACAGGAGAGAAATCTCATCTTTTGGGATGCTATTTATATTTGTTTTCTAGACTTTTGTTAGCAACAGAATGCCACCTATACCATCTGTGCGTTCTAGACACGAAAACATGGAAGAAGCAGGTAAAGGGAAAAACATTGTTTTCAAGCATTGCTTTCATTTGTATTCCATGCAGCAATTTAGAAATAAGTTTCTGTTATTTACCATTCCACAACTGATCTGTTTGTGAAAAAAGGGCATACGTGAAATAAGGAACTTATCTCCCCAAGAAGGGGAACTTCCTGTTTACAATGAATCAACTGTAAAAATAGGGGATTCTCCTGCTTTGAGTGTTGTAAGGACGCTGAGCAGCAAGTTAAAAAGAGAAGTACTGACAGCAAAAGTTTTGTGGACTTAGGAATTGATTCTGTGAGTTGCTGCAAGATCCAATTGTTGATAGCCAGTAGGAGTCACGGGTACTCAGCCTGCAAAGAACAAGGCCAGGCTTCACTAAATAAGATAATGTAACATCAGGGATAAGTGGTGGGGCACTTAAACTTGTCTAAATGACGGAATTAAGGAACAGGCAGCTTCTGAAGGGGTTCTGTGTTTTCCATGTGTAACTCATGTTCTGGCAAACGTCACTTGCCAAGAAAGAGTATGATGCTATGAGAAGACCAGGAACACTTTGTGTTTGGTGAAGAAGATATTGAGCTGTATATAAGAAAGAAACCCGACTGGCCTATTGGGATCATCCCTAAGCAGGATCAACCCTTTGTATTTACCACATTTACTAAAAAACTCTCAACTTTTAACACAACAGGGTCAGTTATTCTATTCTGAAAAAAAAAATGGAAAAAATGTCTATCCTTAGTTTGCAACATTTAATCCTTCAGTGCATCACACTTCATGTCACGTGAGGTGGCTGGGGAGATAGTTCCATGCCTCAGTTTCCATAACAAGGTTCTCTGCTAGCAGAGCATTGGCTATTTCTTCACTTGACACATTTCTTATCAGCAGGTGACATCCAGAGAGGAGGACTTGAAGAACTCTATAATCACTTACATCAACATCAAAGTGGATCTCAAGGACAGCCACGCTGAATATTCAGGTGCTTTATATACTTTATATCCCTTAGCAGAGAATGAAGATGTTGTCTGGCAGATGACAGTTACTTTTTACTGAGAAATTAATCAAGAGATTTAAAAACTAGGACAGACTAGGAAGCCTTCCAGAATTTAAGATTTCTGGATACCTTGAGAACTTCCAGACTGTCAGAATTCAGTCAGGTGAACCAAGTTCATACCTAGCATAATCCTAATAAAGACACCATTGCAAACATCAGCTCCAACCATTGCAACAACTATTTTGACAGCAAACTTTTTGTGCTGTCTTTAAGATCGACAATGAAAAGCTGAATGTCGTTAAATGTGCAGTTGCCTCCTGTTTTGGGGTGATTATGCCACATCAGACTTCTTTCTCTATTTGTACCCAAATCATTAGTCATGTTTGATGGAAATAAGCATACATTGCATTCCAGACGCAAGGAGGAATTATGTGAAATGTGTTACCTTGATCTCTTCACTGTGAAAGTCACAGTGTGCATGACAAAAGCCCTCCATTATTAACACTAGAAGTTCCCTGGAGTCCAAAATGTGCTAGACATTTCAGAGAAACATAAAAATATAAGCAGTTTGGCCTGTAGTCTTCACAAGTCTAAAACCTTTAAGTTACAGCTTTTTACCCAGTGCTGTCTGCATATTCCTTCGTTTTTTCCCTGTAAATAATAGGCGTTGGGATGGAATTTAACATGCCTGTCCGTGAGCAGAGTGACAAGGGTTCGTTAAGCGAGATTAAACATCGCACGGAGATCGTCAGGACTGTGTTTGGCAAGAGCACTCCGCCGGTCAGTGCTGCAACCTTAGGTAGGTCACTCGGGCAGAGAAAAGGTGCTCAACCGGAGAATACAAACGAGTAATATAGTTCCCCACGCAAGAGAAGGGTTTAATCTGATTGTGAGCTAGAGCACGATTCGGGAAATAGTTTTTAATGTGGACACACACCAGTGGAGCCCGGTAGCGGTAAAGAAGGGGGTGGTACATTAGAAGAGCAAACAACAGGCAAGGCAGTAACTAGGTGGGAAACGTTCCACGTCGGCAACAGCCGATGTAATACTGATTTCCCGGAAAACGACTGTACGAAGGCCGAAGCCCCGTTTCGGGGTCCCTCCCCGCAGTCCCGGCGGGCGGAGGCGCCGGCCCTTCCGCCGTGCCTGCAGCCGCGGGC